>CAMXCT020000858.1:139457-203198 GCA_947184155.2 Cladocopium goreaui | reverse complement strand
TTTCGCTGGGAGGGAGCGAGATAACATGCTGGACGGATAGGAAACCGTGGAAATAGCTTGCTGAGCTGGGAGGGAGCGAGACAGCTTGCGGAAAGCTTCGCTGGGAGGGAGCGAGACAGCATGCTGGACGGAGAGGAAACCGTGCAAATAGGTTGCGGAGAGCTTCGCCGGGAGGAAGCGAGATAGCATGCTGGACGGAGAGGAAACCGTGCAAATAGCTTGCGGAGAGCTTCGCTGGGCGGGAGCGAGACAGCGTGCTGGACGGAGAGGAAACCGTGCAAATAGGTTGCGGAGAGCGTCGCTGGGAGGGAGGGAGACAGCATGCTGGATGGACAGGAAACCGTGGAAATAGCTAGCGGAGAGCTTCGCTGGAAGGGAGCGAGACAGCGTGCTGGACGGAGAGGAAACCGTGGAAATAGCTTGCGGAGAGCCTTGCTGGGAGGGAGCGAGACAGCATGCTGGAGGGGAGAAAACCGTGGAAATAGCTTGCGGAGAGCTTCGCTGGAGGGAGCGAGACAACATGCTGGACGGATAGGAAACCTTGAAAATAGTTTGCGGCAAATAGTTTGCGGCAGAGCTGTTGGCACGGGTTTTTTCAGGACAAATGCCATCATTGCGATTGGCCTGAAAAAATTGTGGACCCAAGACTGGTCAAATGGTCCCAAGACCGGTCAAGCGGTTTCCAAAGGCTGAAAAATGGGACATGCACAGAGAATCTTTTACACAAAAAAAGCCTTTACACAGAAACTTTGACACACAGACGCGTTTACACAGACACAGAGGAGTCTTGACACAGAAGCCTTTACGCACAGAAGCTTTTTTGCACAGAGTAGCTTTTACACACAGAAGTCTTTACACAGAGAAGTCTTGAGACAGAGAAGCCTGTACACACAAAGGCTTTTACAGAGAGAAGCCTTTTGTACAAAGAAGTCTTGACACAGAGGAGCTTTTACGAGAGAAGTCCTTACACAAACGAGATTTACACACAGAAGGTGTTACAGATAGACGTTCTTTCGGCGCACAGAAACTTTAAGACAGAGCAGCTTGTACACACAGAAGCTTTTACACAAAAAAGCCTTTACACAGAGAAGTTTTTCACACAGGAGCTTTTGCACAAGAAAACTTTTACACAGGAAAGCTTTTACACACAGAAACTTTCGCACACAGAAGCTTTGGACACCGAGAAGTCTTACACAGAGGAGCTTTTACGCACAGACGCATTTACACAGAGAAGCCTTTACACAGAGAAGCCTTTACGCACAGACGCGTTTACACAGAGAAGTCTTTGCACAGAGGAGCTTTTGCACACAGAATCTTGTACACACAGACGCTTTCACACACACACAGGAGGTTTTACAAACAGACAACTTTACGGCGCACGGATTTTTTACACAGAGCAGCTTTTACGCAGCGAAGCTTGTACACACAGGGGGCTTTTTTACACAGAAGCTTTTACATAAGGTTTTTTTAATACACAGAAGCTTTTACACACAGAAACCTTTACACACAGAAGCTTTTACACACAGAAACTTTTACACACAGAAGGTTTTACACACAGAAGCTTTTAACACAAAAAAACCTTTAAACAAAGGAGCTTTTACACACAGACGGGTTTACACAGAGAAGTCTTTAGGGAGGCGTTTACACAGGAAAGAGTTTACACGGAAGCGTTTACACAGAGTAGTTTTTACACAGAGAAATCTTTACACAAAGAAGTCTTGACACAGAGAAGCTTGCACACACAGAGGCTTTTACACAGAGAAGCCTTTTACACAGAGCGGCTTTTTCACAGAGGAGCTTTTACACAGAGGAACTTTTACACAGAGAAGCTTGTACACTCAGAGGCTTTGACACAGAGAAGTCTTTTACACAGAGAAGCTTTTGCACACAGAAGCTTTACACAAACAAACAACCTTAACACAGAGGAGCTTTTACAGACAGAAGCTGGTACGCAAAGAAACTTTCGCAAACAGAAACTTTTACACAGAGCGCGTTTTACACAGAAGATTTTACACACAAGAGCTTTTACACCAAAAACCTTTACACAGAGAAGTTCTTACCCACAGAAGCTTTTACTTGCAGAAGCTTTTATGCAAAGAAGCTTTTGTACAGAGAAGTCTTTACCCATCTTTTATCATGTCTCATTTTTCATGATCATTTGCCATCTGTCACCTTCATATATATCTTCGTTTTCATGCTCTTTTGGTCAGCTCCCTCTGTCGTTTAATTTTCATTTGGTTCTGTCCGTCCACGCTTCGTCCTCGCTCCCTCTGCGGCGAAGCAAACTAAACGAGAACGCAGAAATAGATACCGACTAGACAGATGGGATAGAGTTAATTACATTAACAGAAATAGCGACTAGAAGACTGTAGGCGTAGCTGACACAGCATGCTGTGGTGAATCGTGGCCCCTGATACCATCAGTGCGCACGATGTTTAAGTAAAGATCTTACGTCGATTTCGTGCAGAGCACAGCTGGCCACACCACAAGATTTTCAAGAAAAGGCGTGCTGTGTGCCGTCTTGCTTTTGGGTTCTCTGGCCCACCTTGTTTTTTGGCAAAAGCCATTTATCATTCATTTATCTATGTTTATCATATTTTTTGTTAGGGAACTTACTACAGTATCACCGTATCATCATTTTATCATGACTTTGAGGCTCTGAGGTTCTGCATCTGGCATCTTCTTGCCTGAAATTGTTGGTGGATTGTTTTGATGCCAGGGATCCTTGCCTTGACTTTGCAACGCCCAGTCACCAATCACTGCCTACCGGTGTTGGGTTGGTAAATCGGATTCGGACTCCTGGGATTCCAGGAGCCAAACCATCAGCGAATGTTTTGTCATGAAATTGTGGTATCACTGCGCCTCATGGCCCGAGGTGAAGGAAGCGTTCCAACCTCGAGTCCAAAGTTTTCTGGTGACGAAGTCGGTGATTTTGAGACTACTGGGGCTGATCTATGCCGTTGCCTTCAAGGCTCGGAGCAGCGATCGACCTCTTTGTAGCACTCAGCGTCAATTTCCATAGCAGGAGGCTGAACATGACATGATTTCGAGGAGGGAAAGACAAGACTCATCGTTAACTTCTCTCTCACTATCATAGATTACATATATCATACATACATAATAATTAACATGTTATGTATACACATATTGCCAACATATCTCATTTCATCCGTCATATCATTCACAGCCTTGGAATCCATGACTTGGTGCAGGTGGCGTATGACCAGAACTTGGCCCTCTTGGGCTCTGCCGGGCTCACTCCCGTGGCTGAAAGGTTCGAGCTGCGGAAGCAACAGATGCTGGGCACAACGTGTGGAACAAGGATCAATGGGTCATTTCCCGAGCATTTACCATGTGAATTGCAGGACAGCTTAGTCTTCAGTCTTTTTGGTGAAACAACTATAGGAGTTTCTTTCTTTTGGGCTTCCTGTAAGGTAATGCGATTGATCGAAAGTGGGCTACCGATGGACCTACAAATGTTGCAATTCTTGATGCTGAACTTGAAGACTGTCGAGCTATTGCCATGTCCACTCCAAAGTGTGTATTGGCTGACGTGATCGGATCTCCAACTAAAGCTCATGTCTTAGTGGCCAGCCCAGCAGGTCATTGGTCTTCCAATCTCCACGACATATTTCCTGACCGAGCATCAGTGTCACAGTGATTGCCCTTGCTCACCAGGCCTGTTATGCACCCTTGCGAAAGTGAAGCAACTTGACCGCTGTGCTACTAAGGATGGGTTCTTCCAGAGCTGTAGAGGGCTCCTCATCAGCACCTGTGGTCCTCTGCCAATCTTCTGCCTCCTCACCGCCATGAAAACCACGATGATCTGCTGGTACTCTTTTGCCATACATACTGGTACAGTTGCTGTCCTCTGTCCACGGAATAAGAACATGCAGATGTTGAAGCTGTCTTGTGTACAGGAGCTCCAGCGGGGAAAAGGGGTGATTGTCCAATGGCCCAGGATTTATAGCAGCTCCCAGCATTTTCTGGTTTGTTTCTTTGAAACATGGCCGAGATAGATGGGAGTGACCGGGTCGTTTCGCCGGTGAGAAGAGGGTTGGTGTGTTAATGGGGGGCCTTGTGGGTGTAGCTTTTCAAGCGATTTCACCACTTTGGAACGCCCCAAGAAGAGCCAAGGAACGATGACTCAATGCAGTTGGTGGCAGTTGTAGGCATGGCTCTAAGCCTGGCTTTGATTTGCCGCTGGCCTGAGAATTTTGGACAGCCAACCTGCTGCTGAATGTGTTTGATGCTACTAATGAGATAATGATGTCGATGATGCCATTTCCTTTTCGATCCTTTTTGAAATTGTGATTTTCTGTTTGGGGAGACTAAGATCTGACTGCAGTATGTAGCAAAATCCTGTCACATGCAGTTCTTCTTCCGGATTTGCCCCTTAGGCGGCTTCTTCTCATCGTTGCTGTGTGCAGCCCTGTGGTTGCTGTACTTCTCCATTGTGACCTCTGGTGAAGGGACGGCCTGGTACGCGTATGGTTGGGAGAGTCAGCTCCTCGGCAAAGAGGACACCAGTGGTGTGTTGATGGATCAAGGTGGTGGACATACTTGCTGCAGGGCCTAAATGGAGGAACCAATGGAACATTCCCGCCTTCAAGGCCTTTCAAGAGGATATCGATATCCTCTATAAACGATATAAACGGTATTTCCATTGTCACACTAGAAGAATTAGGGGAACATCTTTGTTCCATCAGGTATCATGATCTCTTCTCAAGAACCACCCAGAGAAGTTCAGCTGGCCAGAATTGATGAGAACCCCCATTAGCAGGTGAACTTGTTGAAGACGGCCGAACAGCTTCAATCTTGCGATGCTCTGCAAATGTTTTGCAGCATGGTCAAGCAGATGGGCAGTTTGTCTAATCTTTCGAACGTCTTTTGTCAAAAGTCCCTCAGTTCCCCCTATCCACTGCCTTCCAGGCTCCTCGAGACAGGCTTTCTGGCCATCTTCCTATCTTCACCAGTACACCTTTCAACGCCGCCATCGCTGCCCGTCTTGTGGCTCTTTCGATGGCTGTGCTTCAGGAGCTCGGGGGATGCTGGGAAGCCAGTCCAAGGATGGACCACGTGCAATGAGAACTGGGTTATAGTCACTATATTTCCGTTATCGGATTGGGGTATCTATAGTCACTTGATAAGTGGTAACATGCAATTAAGTACACTGTACACTCCTTTATCTTGGAGAAGTAATTTGGGTGGTTGCGGCTGGTTCACATGGTGCACTTTGGAACCTTTGTACATGAGGAACGTATCTGGATCCTTACAGCAGGTGCTGTTGCTATCTGGTCCCTTGCCTTGAAACGCGCAGGATTTCGACTGGTGCTGGCCTTATCAAGGTGAGAGGTTCCAGTTGTTGGACGGATCGCACCTGCCTGTGGTACCATTTCGAAACACAACCGATGCTGGGCATAGATTTCTATGTGACGGTGGACTTGGATTGGTTGGATTTTTAGGGGGAAAACATGGGTTGAATTGTTTCATTGACCAATGCCTTCCTGAGAAACTGGCTTTGATAGCCGCATGTGAAGCTTTTTGTGCTTTTGAGAACATAAAATCCAGCCGTGAGCCCATTTTGAACACATCCTGAGTGCCACTGAATGATGAACAACGATGAACAACGGATCTTCACATGGAAGTGACTGCTTCGTGCTCTCAGGAACCCATCACCCTTGTCCTTCTTGTGGCACTTCTTGCCTCGTCCCTGGGCAGAATCCTTAGGGCTCCCTAAAGGCGTGTGCTGGACCCAGGAATCGTGAGGGGTTGGTTCAGCACAGACATTCTTTTGGGCAAGCATCTCATATAGGGGTGGTTTACCCTATGATGTGTATATATATAAATATAGCATTATATAGCTGTAACTGTGGTAAACATCTGATTTAGGGCTTTATTCCATATAGGCTTCGGAGAAGTAAGTAGCGACAACACATCAACTGGGGTGGAGAAACTCCAATGCGGCATAGCTCACATTGGCGCCCAGGACACATGCTGTCTCGTGGGGTGGACCTGGACATCTTCGTTCAACTCTACGCAGTTTGGTTGGTCTTGATCCCTGGCTTCGGACCTTTGAAATATCTCAGACGCTTAGGAGGCTGGAAGAGACTGGGTCTTGCGGTCTTGGGAAACTGGTAGATTTCTTGTCAGGAGCTTGCAAGTACCAGGGTTCATGTGAATCTGCTTTGCGGCTTGTGCTTTGCCACGTCTATAGTCTGTTGGAATGCATTTCTCACAACTTCTTGCTGTGTTGCTGGCATCTTCTTATTCTTGTTGCTTGTCCACAAACATCCCACACATATTTCTGGGTTGAGAAACCCACAGCAAAACCGGTACCGGAGAGGCCTAATACAAGCGCTCTTTATGTTCAACATCGTGCCTCATCGGCAAGTGGCTCAAGGATGGATGGATGGCAAGGATGAGATTTTTTGGATTCTGAAAGATCGATCAAAGGAAGCTGACCAACATGAGATTTTATATGACCTCTTCAAAACAATGATCTGCCTGCATCTTTGCAGTAAAAAGGAACGTCATTAATTACCACATACTACTATATTCCCCAATTTGGCATCCAAATTCCCCACCGACCAGTTTCTTGAAATTTCCTAGATGGCTGCCTAAACCATTTAATAGATTATCCGCAAATGTCAGACTCCATCACCACAACAGCAGGTTGGATCGAAATTCTGAAAACGTCATATCTCCAGTTGTTTTCCCCAATTGCTGAGGCCATTTCGGGCAACCTATCCTTCCTAAATCACATGACGATCATCCCGGCCCTGGCGTGTCTGGATGACGCATGTTGGACGCCGTGGCGGTCAAGAGTTGCACCGAAGCCTGGTGCGGACGAGCAGAGGAAAGTCGCTGGCCGTTGAATGCTGGGAGAGTGGGTTCAAATCAACCAATTCTGTTTTTTTTGGGTCGCCTTTAGTTTTTTTTTCCGGCTTTTTTGTGGCATATTTTCCAGGTCGAAAGAGAAACTCACTCACAGATGACAGACCAAACGATTGCAACGAGCATCCCAGCGGTTTCAACCCAAAAGACCTTCGCCAAGGCCCCGACGGGTGCCATGCTGGCCAAGGGAACGCGTTGGATCGTGGACTTGGCCTTGGTTGGGACCATTGCCTATTTGTCCATGCCAGTGGTGGCCTGGCAGAAACACCTGGAAGCAAGGGATGGTATCCAGAGATGCTCAAACCCCACACTTGCTTTACTGTATGACTTAATTTCATTTAATTCTTGGATTTGAATTGAGGCTATGAATAGTTGGGGTGACCTGCTATTCCAGGTTGGAATCGAAGAGGTAGCTCTTGGACTGGTTCGACGAAGCAGCAAGAAAACAAATGTGGAAAACCAGTGTACACTAAAAGACTACAGTGTCCCTGTGGAAGATCATCACTACTTGTACGTGGTTGTAGGTCAGCCAGAGGAGAAACACACGTTGAAACACGGGGATCTGATTGAAATGGGGGAAAGGTGAAGAATCTTCTTCAACTGGAAGGACGGCAGATGATGAACGCATCCTTTGGAGCGTTCCGACTCGTCAACACCTATGGCGCATTTGGGAATGTGGGCAAGGAGCGCAACTTGGAATCAAGAGACGTTACACTCTGTTGAGTTAGCAATTCTTGAAGGGAGTGTCAAGTGATGCCGGCTGAGGTTGCTTGCCACCAACAATATAGCTGCTATTGCTGTTTCATAGAAATGAAATAGATGCAGATTTTAGATCCTTCCAAAAAAAATCAACACATGCAACAATGGGATGTTTTTGGTTTCACCTCAATCCCTCCAGCTTTTTGAATGCATTGCTCACCCAGGCTACGAAGCCATCGTCTCGGTGTCGCACGACAAGCGCCGGTGGCACGAGTTGGAATTTCCCTGCAAACCTGGGAGTTTGGACCGCAGGCCATGTATGTGTGCTCCATATCACTATCGCCTGGATTGGCATCTCAGCTGGAGGGTTTTTGCGAAAAACTGGGGAGCAAATGCCAAGTTGGACTCACAACTGGCTGGTCATTTTAGGTCATTTTAGGGCATTTTTAGTGCTAGTTGCCAGCCAACTCTTCGGTCGGGGGAATAAACATGGTATATGCTTGGCTTGGCATGTTTTTTTTGATCCTGAGCTGTCCTGGTCTTCTTTTTGAAACATACGTGGGAATAGTGAATGACGTGGCTATAGAGTCTATGCAGTATTTTTCGAGAACACACAGGGAGACTGACTCAAAATTGCAAGACCTTTTGTGCTCAAGCCGCATCAAGGAACATTTGGTTTTTGGGATTCAAGCCGCATCAAGCCTATTTGCAGCAGAGAGAGACTTGGATGTGGTCCTTCTTGGCAAAGATCCTTGAAGGCACGAACAGGGCTCTAAGCCTCTAAGCCGAAGCCTTCAAGATCTTCAAGCAGCAATCTCTGTTGGAGTTTAGTTGGGCAGGCCATTCCCAGTCAAGAATCTATCTACCTGACCTCATGTGCAGGTCAAAGAAGACTTGTATGTGTCGTAAATCGCAGTAATGCATAGATGTATCATGATGTATCTATCTGTATCTATGAATGAATATGTAATCTACCATAATCTACCTAGCACCTTGTATAACATCAGAGGCATTGTTGGAGATTGCATGGGCCATTGGACCCATTGGCTCGTTGCAGGAGATGAGTTGGTGCTACAACTCCTTGCACCAGAGGTAGCCACCAGCAAGGCGTTCTATCCTGAGGGGCCTGAAGGTGAACGGACGATTCCAAAGCGGCCTGGCCAAATTTGATTGGCACCAGGCTCGGAATTTGCTGGCACCCCAAGAAATGGAATGGTAATGAATATATAATATTATATAATGTTTTTTTCTATTTCAAGAGCTGGGCCCTTGTAGGTGTGTCACATTTTGATAGGGTGCAGTTGCGAGCCATAGGCTTCAGCCGCGTGACGATGTAGCGATCTTGTTGAGATCACAAAGGGAACATGTAGAGTCAAACATTTTTTGCAAGACACATTTGGCTGTGGCTCGAAGTTCTTATTTGCATGTTGAGATGGTCTGAGACACAATACAACTCATTTTTGTGGGTCCAAACAGGTATATACCCCTTTCGGAGTCCCCATACACATCAAAGGGCAAGTTCAGCGATCCCTTAAAGAAGATTAAAGAAGCGGGAGACATAGGATGTGGGGCTGAGGTTCATCAAAGTCGATATGTGGAGATATCGCCCCTTGGCAGAGAGCTGGTAGCGACAGTGGGGTGGTCCTAGTTTCATAGCGGCTATATGCGGCGTCATATTGTATGGCTACGTGTCGGTGTTCACATTGAAGAACTGCACTGCAAGTATATGCAGGTGGATACCAACGCAATCTCTTAGGCACCCATCCATTCTTTGTGTTAAAGCCATGTCGCTTGTGAGGTTCTGACTAGCTTCCTGCAACTATCCATCCACTCCATTCCGAGGCATGAAAGCGCCACTGTGGGAAATTCTACGGGATTTGTACCACAACGGCACAGCGCAGTGGTGGGAGCGCCAGAAGGGGGACGCGTTGATCCCGCCATTGGAAAGGAACTACACCGTGCTGGTGAATATGCTGATGCTTGGAAGGATTGGATTTGAAACAGTATATATATATATATTTAAATATAGATATAATGACTAAAAGTCTCCTGTAACGAAGGTTGGAAACTGACAACATCAGCATAGACTGTTCAAGATCAGCCGATGCAACCAACCAACATCCACGGCAGAGGCTCAACCAGCAAGCGGACCTAAGGAAACATACGTCCATGAAATGAGCAGCCGGAAGGTGGTCCTTGTGAAGCGCAGAGATGGCGCTGGCGGTCAGAAGTTTTGGGGAATGTACATAGCAAAGACTATGGCAAGCAGTGGGCCATAGTGGACCCTTCCGAGGTGTGTTTTTCTTTTTTTGCAAAGTCGGTAGTAAAATGTTGGAACTACGGTGAAACCAGGTCAACCTTCATTCTGCTCATTGTAGGAATTCCCATGTAGCGACACCGCGAAATGGCCCATGTCTGAAGTCTGAAGGGGAATTCCGAAGCAGAATGACAAAAAAACGGGTGATGATCCATGCAGCATCAGCTGATGATCAAAATGTTCATGCAGAATTCAATAGCCATCATGACTACAGATGGATCAGAGTTCAAGATGATCGTCCTAGGATTTGTAGCTCGTTTTGATTTGCCACGGGAAGTTTTTGGATCACAGGATGCCGAGGGTTTCGCACATGGGAAGAAGTGGCATCATGCCTGGACGGGTCACAGAGGGTGCAGTGGTTTTGCTGCCCTGATATTCTGCTATTGGATTTGGAAGAATATTCCAAGCGTTCCAAGCATCTTGAAGCCATCATTTTCTCTGATTCATCCCACAGCTGGCTCATGAAACTGTTATCCTATGTTATTGTCAGGTTCCTGAAGACTTGTGATGGGTGGATGCCACGTTTAGTTTCTGACAGCGCGTCCGGTCACAAGATGTTGGGGCATCTCAAGCCATGGCAATCCCTTGGCTGTGCCTTGTGATTCTGCCAGTTGCATCTCAAGTCGTGCACCAGTGGACCAGCCAGCGCGGTGGTGAGAAAGAAGATAAGGCTCGCGCCTTGCAGGCGGACGGGTGTCGACGCCATTTTTTAAACTTTTTCCCCATGGAACGAAGCCTAGAGTCCTAGAGAAGTCCTTTCGATGTTCCATTGTTTCACAACTTGCGGAGCAATCATTCTTCTGGTGCCTCTGTAAGGTTGACATGAGCCATGAGGTTGGGCTAAATTGAGACCGTGGAAAAGTCTGTGAACCCTCCGGGGCCTTGAATCGTGGCAGAAGTTCAACCTTTTGGTCATTTGCGATCATTGTGTGCTTTACGTACGTGTTTTCAGGATTTTGTATTCCTGATGAGATTTGATTGATGAGAACCATTGAGAGTCGAATAATAGACTGAACCAAACACTGCGCAGAGGACACCAACCTCCTAGTGGAAAACTCGGAGACAGTGTGACACATAGCCGTTGATGGTGTCACATTTAACTTTTGCAACAATCTTTCCTGTCAGGAGCCTACCTGATTGGTTTCTCACCCTTTCTCTCCTGTTCTTTTTTGTTTTGTTTTGCAGCAGAGTCCAGATGAGTTTGCGCAGGTGGATGCTAATGGCAGCGCCTGGGTGGCAGGTTACACGGAAAGCTCACTGGATGGGCACACCAACGCGGGCGGTCGGGACATCTTCCTCATGAAATTTGATGCCCAGGGTGTGCACCAGTGGACGCGCCAGCGCGGTGGTGAGAGGGATGACTTTGCTTATGGCCTTCAGGCGGACGGGGTGCGACATTGCTTTTCTTGTGATATCTTGTGACATTTTCCACGGAGCAAAGCTTCAGAACTCTTTACGGGGTTCATGTTGGGATTCACGTGGAGTAGCATCACCATTCAAATGGATCAATCTGTTGTGCTAGGTCGACATCTCATATCCCCTGAAAGTTTGAGCGATGACTTTAGACTAACTTTAAACATCTTTAGACTGAATTATCAACAGATCAGGATCATGTTTTGAGCTGACGAAACGATACTGACCTCTCCTGGCCAAGATGGATGGTTCCCAGACTGACTTGGGAACTTGAAAAGCTATCGCCTGCACCACCAGTGAATCCGTTAGGTAGATAAATGATGATAAATGTATCTGTATCAAGTGTCACATACTCTAGTGTGCAACAGTACAGTATAGTGTAGATAGATAGGTTGTGGGTCTGGGAGAGTATATAAATTGTTTGATTCGATCATTCTTTATTGTTAACTGCACATGCCATGCCGGTGAGATTTGATGACAAGGATCGAGAATCCATATCTGGACTGAAGCAAAAATTGCAGGCAAGCAGCGTACACAAACATAGCAAGCACCTACTGCGATCCGATTTGTAGATTAATCTGTGTCCAAGTCTCTGCAAGAGCAGCGTTGTCAGCCAACAAGACAGAAACATAAGATCGCTTTGTCTAAGTTGTTGTCTTGGGTTCGTCCTTAAAGAGTGGGGCATGCAGTTGTCAATTTGGTGTCATCTTCAAATCTTTACTTCTGATGGGTTTCCTGTCTGAGTCGATTCTCCTTCAGTTTTTCTTTCGGTTTCCTTGTGCGTTCTCTGGAGCACCAGTTTGCATAGGTGGACGACGTTGGCAATGCCTTGGTGGCAGGCTCCACGTTGAGCTCCCTTGATGGTCACACCAACGCGGGCGAATCTGACATCTTCCTCATGAAATTCGACGCCCAGGGTGTGCACCTGTGGACGCGCCAGCGCGGTGGTGCGGGCAGTGATTGGGCAACGGCCCTGCAGGCGGAGGGAGTGTCACGGTGTAAAGTCTTTCGTTTTAGGATCTTTTCCGTAGAGGAAAGCTTCAGAACTTGAGGGAGTCGATGTTCCGAGTCATGTGGATCAGCATCACCAGTTGGGGTCAACCTGTTTGGTGCCTTTACAAGGTCAATACCCTCGAGTGATGACTTTAGACTTTGGACTAAATTATCAAAAGATCGGGATCATGTCCACAATGGTTTGACTGGAGACCCACTTGGAACTTGGAAGTTGTGGGGCATGCAGTTGTTGATTTGGTGTGCGCAGGTGGATGCTAATGGCAGCGCCTGGGTGGCAGGCTTCACGGACAGCTCCCTGGATGGGCACACCAACGCGGGCGATGCTGACGTCTTCCTGATGAAGTTCGATGCCCAGGGTCTCCACCAGTGGACCCGCCAGCGCGGTGATCAGTGGGATGACAAAGCTAAATCACTCCAGGTGGATGGGGTGTGACGTTCTTTGTTTTGGAATCTTTTCCATGGAGCAAAGCTTCAGAAGAAGTCGTGTGTGTGGCATTGCCATTTAAATGGATCAAATTGTTGTGTGCCTTCACAAGGTCGATACCCCGTTTCTCGTGTAAGTTCAAGCGATGACTGTAGGACAAGCTTTAACATTATTACAGATCGGGAGCGTGTCTTGAGCTGGACGAAAACCCTATTGACCTCTGCTGGCCAAGATGGACGGTTCCCAGACTGACTTGGGAACTTGAGAATCTATCGCTCACACCCCCAGTGAATCCAGTATGTATATTGGGCATGCATGGAGATGCATTTGTTGATTCGGTGTGCGAAGGTGGATGCCAAGGGCAACGCCTGGGTGGCTGGCGAGACTAAATTGGAGGAGTTCGCCTTTTTTGCTGGTGCTCGTCCCCAATTGGATGTCTTTCTCATGAAATTCGATGCCCAGGGCGTCCATCAGTGGACTCGTGTCCGCTGGGGTTACGGTGACGACAAAGCTCGTGCTTTGCAGGCAGATGGGTTGCGTCATCCTTTACCCTGGAGCAAAGCTTCCGAACTCCTTACAGGGTCCATGGTCCGAATCATGAGTTATTTGGAGTGGCAAATAGATCAGCCTGTTGGGTGCCTCTATTAAGGTGATATCCCGTATCTTATGGAAGTTTGAGCGTTTCTAGACCAAAGCGACAGATTGGGATCCTGTCTTGAAAGTCTTGAACTCATGTCAGTAAACCCCGTTGACCTCTCGTGGCCAAGACAGATGGTTTCCAGACTGACTTGGGGCCGCGCAGCGTTCATGGGCCTCAAAGCTTGGAACAATTGAGTTTTAACTGCATGTCCGCTAGAACGATTCTCTCACATTCATACGTTTTACGTTTCTTTGGTGCATGTTGGCACATGTTTGCTGGTGTTCACATAGCATACATATAATAGCACAGACATGCATAGACATGCATACACACTATGCTGAGTATACATCAGTAGACAAGGTATACATGGTGGTTGATCAAAAGGTCCTTGTAAGAGTTATGGTTGCGACGGGCCTTCATGTTATGTGTTTTGAACCCTCGCCAAAGTCTTTGTTCGAGCTCACGAAAATCAAACTTATTTAGTGAAAGTTTCGCAGAGGTTATGATATTTTGAGTCATCACATTGTACACGTATAACTGTAACTTATGGGGATATCTTCGCACAAATTCCGCGAAAGTTACGCGAAAGAGCGGAGAAAGCGAAGGTGCATTTTGAAGGGGGTGGCCCAGGAAGCCTTACAAATGTAATTCAATATTTACCAAACAAGCAACAGTCTCTCCTGAGAACGGATTCTGTGATGCTAGCGGCATGTCTACTAGGCTATCATGAAGCAATCTATACATGATCATTTGGACAATGGCGAAAGATAGACATGAAATTCGCAAAAGTTTCGCGAAAGTTAAATCTTATTGCGCTAAGAATGGCCGTTTCCAGATGAACAATTTTTGATCAAGCACCATATGATATATATATATATATTATATATTATATATATATATATTATATATATATTATATATTATATATATATTATATTATATATATATATTATATTATATATATATTATATATATCATATATATAATATTAATATAATGATACCAATAAAACGATACTGATAATAAACATAATAATATCAACAATGATGATAATGATAATAATGATCATAATGATTAACATGACTACTACAATTCATAATAATAATAGTAATAATAACAATAATAATGAACATGAACAACAACAACAGCAACAACAACAACAAGAACAATAACACGAATAATGATAATAATAGGAATAACAAATATAATAAAGAACCTATACATGCTATTTATACTATTCAATTAGAATGCATACACATATAAGATCATATAAGTATTTATGGTACGTGTACACCTGTGTCTTGGTTTGCTGTATAAGATGGACAGTTTATTCATGCAGCTACTGACTAATATCTTTATCTAATTTATCGTCTATGTCCGCTCTGAAGCAAATCAACGAGGTGAGCAGTGTGCCCCGACACAGCCAGCATTCAATGCAAAACACATTGTACCTTCAGACGTGCGATTCTCTGCTGCTGCAGCATTGTCAGCTCACAAGGATGTGAATTTTGACACCATTTTTCTGAGTTGAATTGTATTTATTTGCGTTTATTGGATCTCTTGGTCACATCCTGATACAGTCGGGCAGGCGGTTGTCGATTTGGTGTCCGCAGGTGGATGCCGAGGGCGATGCCTGGGTGGCTGGCTACACAGACAGCTCGCGCCTGGATGGACACGACAATGCTGGCGGACGCGACGTATTTCTTATGAAATTCAATGCCCAGGGGGTCCATCAGTGGACTCGTGTGCACGGCGGTAAAGGCTCGGATATGGCTCAGGCCCTACAGGCGGATTGGGTGCGACGTCTTGGGAACATTTTTCATGGAGCAAAGCTCCTGGACTCCTTATTAGGGTCCATGATCTGTAGATCAACCTGTTGTGGGTTCCTCCTCTTTTGAGGTGATTCTGTATCTCATGAAAATTTGAGCGATGTCTTTAGACTAAATCGACTGATTGTGGCCGTTGACAGATTCTCCCACTTTAACATGGTGTTTGGAACATGTTGGTACTTTTTTTTTTTCGGGTTGCCTACTATCTATCTATATATATATGTAATACGTATATAATTTATATAATCATATATGATGGATCCTAAATAGGAGGGTTATGCATGAACCTCCCGGCACGCTGTAGTTTCGGCTCACAGTGGGGGGTCGAGACGGCCACTGCTTCCTTAGGGAAGAGTGGCCTGTGACTTGCGGGTTGGCTGCTGGCCTCGGAAAACAGCAGTAGCAGCAAACCCGGTTCGGTTCAGACCTTTTAAGGTAGAGCCCCGGGTGTTGGAGGAAGAAAGACCGCCATGGAGGCCCTGAGGAACCATGGAAAAGGGTTAGGCCTAGACCCAGGGGAGATTGAGACAGCGTTGAGGTTGGGACGACCAGCCAGTGACGCGACCTGGGTGACGGCCTCAGACCTTGGAGGAGAGGCGTTACAGATCGCCATTGAAACGATGGAAAGCGGCAGGCATGTTGAGTATGCCTGCTATCAAGATGATGGTACCCCTCAGGGACGTGCAGTGATCAAGTTACTGCAGCGGGAGGACCAAGCACAAGGTCTCCTAACGGCAGTCCATGGGGAAGCATCAGACGAATACTACCAATGGTATGCAGACCATGAGTTGGCCGCAGGAGCAGTGTACCACGTGTGCAGCTCCGGCCATGCAGCTTGCCGAAGAAGGCTGGCGAGAGGAGATCGCAGGCACCTGGTGCATTTGGACCACTGGAGGCTCCTTAGTCCGGCGGTTATGCTGGCGGTGGACTATTTGAGACCGCTGGGAACGCGTCTGGGCAAGAAGCTGTTGGACAATGCAGCTCAACAAAAAGCTGAGCATCAGGTGCCAGACCCGCCGGTTGGCACAGGTTTGGAAGCTGCGGCAAAGGCAGCTGCGGCTCAAGCGGAAAAGGCTCTGAGAAAAGAGGAAAGAGAGGGCCGTGAACGCTCACCTCGCAGGGGCCGCAGTGAGAGGTCGCGCGAGGATAGAAGAGGGCTAGGAGCCTGGATGAGCATCTGGAGAAGAACATCGAGAGGGCCCGAAGGACTGAGCGATCCAGGTCAGACAAAAAGAAGGAACGAGACAAAAAGAAGCAAGGCCATGGCCGAAAGAGAAAGGCCCGTGGCCATGCAGAGCGCAGTGATGAGGAGGATTCCACGGGGTCCAGCCGCAGCAGCGCCAGTTCGCATTTTCGGACAACCTCAGCTCGGGGAGGGGACTTGTGGCGACTGGCGCAAAAGAAGCCCGGGCATTTGGCGGTCAGATCTCTAAACGAGATGACCCGCTATCTTGCGGAAAGGACCGAGTGGACAGAAGAGGAAGGAGCCTGGACCGGTCAGAAGGTCATGGCCTACCTAAACCAGGTGGTTCTGGTGAACAATCCTCCGGCCAAGATCGGACTGCGCTCTCATCGAGAGCTCGTGACGCTGGCCATGGCACTCGACGCCATACTGGGAGGTCAGCTGAAACAGAGCCTAGACCTCCTCATGCAGAGGTTCAAGGCAGTAGAGGCGTCCTTCCAAGAAGGAGGGTGGTCGACCGCTCGCCATCTGGAGATCATCCCGCCGGCGGCGGCGTCCCTGACGCGCGAGGACGAGCGCCACATGGCGACACGCGCCGAGTTGCAGGCGACCAAGCTGAGAGAGAGCCTTGCCAAGTTGCAGAAGGCCAAATAGGGGTTGGGCAGCGGGCTAGACCCTATGGGGGGGAAGCCCGCGAGTCAAAGAGCAGAGGCCCCAGTATCAGAGAAAGAAAGAAAACCGGCTTGGAGTCAAACCCCAAAGAAAGGAGGCCCTCGGGTTCAGTTCGAAGAGAAGAGGGCCGGAGATTCGCACAACGAGGGCCGCCCCTTGACCTCAGCAGCAGCGGCTCCAGGAGGAGACGGGAAAGAGAGCTCGCACGAGTTCGGAAAAGGGAAAGGCGGGAAAGAAAACCCAGCAGACCCCGCTCCGAAGGGACAACCAGGAAGAAGAGCAGAAAAGAGAAGGCAATGGATGCAGAGGCAGAAGGCTCGTCGAAAAGAGAAGAAACCAGACGGGAAGTCCGGTACAGATCACCGCCCAGAAGGAGGCCAGACGACGACGAGATCAGTATCCCTGAAGTGAACAAGGTAGCATCAAGTTTTCTCAGGACATGGTTGGCCGATAAACCGCCCACCGGTTTGTCATCAGCGCAGCTGGTGAAACATCTGACCCTCCAATTGATGGCAACGGAGGGGTCGTTGAAGGAATATTTTCTATGATCCCTGCAATCCCCGACGAGGCGTGAGGGACGGATGCAGAATTTGTTCCCACTGCCTCTGTGGTATGACAACAGAGCTGCTTTGAATGAGATCCTCGATGACGCTCAGGTCAAGGACAAACCGGGAGGATGGAGAAGAAGAGGAGACACGAAGGCACAAGCGGCCAAGGCCCTAAGGGGAATAGGCCTCCGAGCGTGGCATGGCCTGGTTGTCGTCATGCTGAACTACATTTATGGCGACCGAGCCAAAGGCAACAGGCCCACTCCTAGCGGGCAGGCCACAGCTCCGCAGGAGAAGGCCTTAGAGACCCTGTGGGATTTGGTGCGTACCTTCATGGATCTGCCAGGATTGCCCTCGGCCGATCATGGGGGCTTGGTAGACATCCTTGCGGTGTTGCCGGAAGACCTCCAGTCAGTAGTCAAGCACCCCGAGAGGCTGGTGCTGGAAAACCCTGAAGGCGCGCCGCCTAGGCCCAAGGTGCACGCGTCGTCCCTGGAATGGGGCAAGCTGGCCAGGGCTTTGTATGAGAGGGGCATTGTCAAGCCAGTGACAAGATGTCCTACCCTGGGTGGCCAGAACCTCCTTATGCTTTTGGAGTCCCGAAACCTGGGAAGACCACTCCAGATGGGCAGTCGGTGCTGCGGTTCATCATGGATCTGAGGTCTACGAACTATTTCATGAAGCAGATCCAGGGAGACACAGGCCTTCTTACGGGAGCTGCCTCTTTCCAGCGGATTGTGGTGGAGGACAATCATGATCTTCTGGTGTCAGGCGAAGACCTGACATCGGCCTTCTACCTTTTCAGATTGCCCGAAGTGTGGGCTGAGTACATGGTGATTGAGAAGGAGATCTCCTTCAAGGATTTAGGGATCGAAAAAGAAGGCACAACCAGGCTGGGAGTGACGGTGCTCCCTATGGGATGGTCTTCAGCAGTTGGCCTGATGCAAGCTGCGCACCGGCAGATCGCCCTCCGGAGCAAGGCTCTTGGGGGGGCGGGCCTTCACGAGCTGGCTGAAATCTCCAGGGTAGCTGAGTTCCCTGACCTCAGTGAGATGCCGGCATGGAACATATACCTTGATGACACCACCATCATTGAGCAGGTGGAACGTTGCGTTGCAAGTGAACTGGAAGGCAAACCTGCCGAGGAGCAAAAGCACCTGAGAGAGGCTTATGCCTGGTGGGGAATTCCCGTGAATGCGGAGAAGGCCCTCCAGAGGGTAAAAGAAGCGGAGCGCCTTGGAGCGTTGATTGATGGACAGAATGGGGTGCTCCGGACGAAGGCTAGGAGGAGCCTAGACCTATTTGGGTTAGGTTCATGGATTCGTTCCCTGAAACGGGTCCCCAGGAAGGCCTTGCAGGTGTATGCCGGAAAGGCTGTCCATATTCTTCAGTTCAGGCGGTGCCTTTTCTCGATCATGGACCTGATTTTTGTCGAGATTGCACGGGGGGCGGAAGAAGTGGTCCTGAGTGAAGGACTTCAGCAAGAGATGATTCTGCTGGAGAGTCTTCTCGACTTGAGAGCCAAGGTGGACCCAGTTGTCACCTGCAGTGACGCCTGTGAAACAGGAGGTGGCATGTGTATCTCGTCCAGGCTGAGTAGAGCTGGGCAGGAGGAGGCCATGCGGTTGGCAGATCATGGAGTGGTACCAACGGATGATTGCCCTGAAGATGGAAGACTGACGGGACAGAAGGTTCTGGTGGTCGACCTGTTTGCGGGCATCGGTGGCCTTGCCGTGAGTTTAGAAAAGGCAGGAGTCCAGCCGAACCATGTGGTGGCTGTTGAGAACAACCCGAGATGTAGGAGACTGTTACGGAGGAAATTCCCGGGAACGGAGTTTTGTGGGGATGTGAAAAAGTTCAATGAAGCCACCCTACGGAGGGCCCTGTCAAAGGTCCCAGGAGTTTGAGCCGCCTGTCGAGCGGAAGAACACACCTGGAAGATGAGAGGAGTGCGCTCTTCTATGAAGCTGTCAGAATCTTTGAGTTGGTGGAGGATGTTGCGAATGAGCTGAATATATGGGTCTTGAAGTTTCTGGAGAATGTGGTGGCGGACAAGGCTGATGTGGAGGAAATTTCGTCCGCCCTCCAGATCAGGCCTGTGTTGATTGAATCCGGAGACATCAGTCGAGTGAGAAGACCTCGCCTCTACTGGCTTTCTACTCCAGTGGCCGAGGAGGCAGGGCAGAGAGTCAGCCGAGGAGACATGTATGATCGGATTCATCTTGAGGCCGAGGTAGAGCCACTTGTGGCTTTCCTCAAACCGGGAACGGAATGGCCCGCTGGAGCAGCGGAAGAGGGGCTGAAATTCCCTACCTTCACAAGGGCAATACCTCGCAAGAGGCCGCCTCCCTCTCCCGCAGGGATTGGATCGGCTGACGAGCCAGCAAAAGAAAGGTGGGTGGAAGGCGCGTATCGGTATCCACCATACACCTATGCGGAGGCCTATATGGTGAATGAAAACCAGCTCCTGAGGCCACTGAATGCAAGTGAAAGGGAAGTTCTGATGGGCTTCCCGAAAGGGTTCACTTTGGCCCTTGCAAAGAAAGCCCCTACGAGTGAGCAGGAGGTACAAGAGTTGGAGGATGCGCGCTGTAGCGCTCTGGGAAACTCGTTTCACACAAACACAGTCGCCGCGCTGTTGGATATGGCATTTTGCCAAATGGGCCTCAAGAAGCTGATTGGGGCAAAACAGATAGTGAAGAGATTCTTGGAAGGATTGGTCCGCCCGCCAGAACCAGCGCAGACTGGGGGTCTGGTCTCAGACTCCGAGGGGGAGGAGAGACTTGACCGGGATGACACCTGCAGCGTAGCTGGTGAAGCGCTGATGAGCAACATGGAGCTGGCCTCCGAGAGGTTCAAGACCGATGAGGAACTGCTCCAGGCGGACCGAAGGTTGAGTGCCAAATTGGTGTCAGCTTTCATCCGGCGTCAAGAATACAGAGGCTCGGATGTGCGCCTCGATTTGGGCAGTTTGTATCGCCCAGAATCCTTCCCAAGAGGCAGCATTGACACAGGCCGTTGGCTGTGGCATGCCGCCCAGGCATATGCGTTTGAAAGAGCTGAGCATATCAATGTCCTGGAGCTCAGAGCACTGATCCAGACCTTTGAGTGGAGGCTGAGATCCAGCAACTTTTCCCGCCGCCGGGCGCTACATTTGACAGATAGCATGGTTGCTCTGTCGGTGTGCGTCAAAGGCCGGTCCAGTGCAAGGGTGCTAAATCGACTCTTGAAGCGGTTTGCCGCACTACAGATTGCCGGGGGAATCTACCCCGTGCTAGGCTGGGTAGAATCAGAAGATAACCCAGCGGATGAGCCTTCAAGACGCTATGCCTAGACTAGTTCTTGAAGGAAACCATACGAAAGAGTCGAGAGCAAGAGCCCGCAGGGCCGTGGGAAAGTTGCGACATCAGGTTTTGAGTTCAAAAAGCGAGGAACGCTATGCCGTTTGCTTCAGAGCATTTTGCTCTTTCCATCAACTGACGCCCAGTTTCACATTGCCAGAATTCGAAGAATTTGATGAGATGGTTTCAGAATATATTGAAATGTTGTGGGAGACAGGTGAGCCCAAATCAACCGCCAACTACACAGTGGCTGCCATCCAACATTACAGGCCACAGTCAAAGCAGCGCCTACCGTGGAGTTGGAAACTGGTTAAGGTATGGAATCAGGTGGAACTCCCAAACCGGGCCACACCGATTTCACCTGAGATGGTTTTGGCACTTGCGGGAGTGGCTTTTAAATGGCGGCAGCACATTTTTGGCTGGTTGATAATTGTGGGGTTCGCCCTTTTCCTGCGCACTGGAGAGCTGCTGAAGCTCCAGCCTGAGGATGTTACGTTTACACCAAAGAAAGCAATTGTTTTTGTACAGAGTTCCAAGGGTGCCAAGAAGGTTTTTCTACCCTTGGAAAGGCTCGAACTGGTTGAACCCTCCGCGCTTCAGGCTGTAAAAGAGCTCCTTAAAAGATCAAAGTCAGGAAAACCTTTTTGGCAGGAATCCAGGAGATCCTTTATGGACACCTGGCATTCAATTGTGGCTGAACTGAAGTTGCCACATGGCTTCTATAAGCCATACTCCTTAAGAAGGGGAGGTGCCACAAGCTGCTACAAAAATGGGTGTACCTTGGATGAGTTGGTCACCCGTGGACGCTGGCAACATGTCCATACAGCCCGGATTTATCTGGACACTGGACTCCAAGCTTTAGCCACTCTCAAAATCCCCTCAGCCGCCCAACCCTGTATCCAAGCCGCCACAGGTCATTATGTGACTGTGAGCCAGTAGGGGGCGCGTGGAAGGGGTTGCACCCTGGCCTAGTTGCCTCAATTATGGGGAGAGCTGGGTTGGGTGTGTGGTGGCTTGGATTGCCTTAGCAGAGGGCACGGAGATTGCAGGAAAAAGCAAGCTCCGTGGGTCGATGAGTGCCTGGGAAAGGGGAATGCATGATGGATCCTAAATAGGAGGGTTATGCATGAACCTCCCGGCACGCTGTAGTTTCGGCTCCCACCTCCTCACCCCCGCCTGCACCCTGGCCTAGTTGCCTCAATTATGGGGAGAGCTGGGTTGGGTGTGTGGTGGCTTGGATTGCCTTAGCAGAGGGCACGGAGATTGCAGGAAAAAGCAAGCTCCGTGGGTCGATGAGTGCCTGGGAAAGGGGAATGCATATATATATATATACATACAATATGCATATGTCTTATTTATAGTTTACTTATATGTTATTTTATTACATATGTGTTAATTACATATGTGTTATTTACATATATATGTGTTATTTATATGTCATTTACATATATGTTATTTATATGATTTATATATGTGTTATTTATATGTTACTTATATGGTATTTATATGTTTTTCATGTTATTTATTTTCATATATGTATATAGGTACATATACATATACACACATATATATATATACACATGTTGGGTGTTGAAGTTGAGTGCTTTTATCATTCGGTAGGTCACATATTGCTCATATTCCTGAAGACAATTAGAAGAGACACTATCCGAGTACGGGCCACCATCACCACCACCATCACCACCATCACTACCCTAGCACCACCACAGCACCACCAACACCACAAACAATTCCACTACCGCAATGGTGCCACCACCGCCAAAAATACCACCACAACAATACCACTGCCGCAATGACACCCCAATCCACAGCAATAATCTTCATTATCATTACCATGATGCTAACACTTCCTGAAGCAGTAGCAGTGGAAGTGAAAGTAGCAGTCGTGGCGGTCGGAGCAGCAGTGGGTGCAATAGCTTTGCAACTCATGAGCAAGGGAAGTGCATCGAATGCGGTAACTACACATTGAGAATGGTGGATACTCGTACCATGAAACCCCTGTCACCTTTACTGGAGACCCTGCTAAGAGCGTCCGTCCATGCGCGGTGACACTTTGAATCGTTTCAGTCCCGCCTTCGCATAGCTGGTTCCAGTTGTAGCACAGTGTGCATGCATCCATGGATCTGTTTGGATAAACATATCTCAAGCCCGTTTTTTGCTCATTCGGTTGTTTACATTTTTGCATGTTTCACTGATTGGACATGATGATAATCTATGTTCACACTGAAACAAACATTGCATGTGAGCAGAGGATGCCAACAGAACCAGCGCTTAGGATGTGCTAGCATTGTCACTGTATAAGCCATAAAGGTGTAACATTTGTGACCACCATATAACGCCATGTCAGCATGTCTGCGTTAATACTACTTGGTTTGATTTAATGTCATGCATTCGCCCTGATACTCGTACAGTGGGGCACCCAAGCTAGTATGTTTTCAATTGTTTCGAAATTCGGATATTCACTTCACTTCGGAAGAGATATGTAATTTTCCCCTAGTCGGATTTGTCGCGTGAGCAGCAAAATCCATATGGCGTGAGTACAACTTGCAAGCGTTCGCTGCGCGGCCTACAAATTGAGCAGAATCATGTCCACAACGGCGAGATACAGCTTCACAAACTTCTCTTCCCACTTCGCAAAGTCAAACACCAGCTCAGTTCGAATGTATGGCCTCCAGCCTGTCTTTCGTTCATGAACTTTGCGGCATGTGGAACAAATCGCACCTGACGCCGTGCCATGCTCTTCTTGCATCAAAATATTCACACAAAACCAGTCAGTGAAGTGAGTCAAGGAGCTGGGCCCGGGGAAGAATCATCTGCACGGACTTCGTATCTGTTCCAGTACTTGACTCTCAAGGAACTTCTTGTTTGGCAGGTTTAGCATTAATATTGGCTTTGCATTGGTGCTGAGCTTTGGCAATTTGTCCAGGCTCAGAAAAGGCAGAGGTATTAGTGTCAGCATCAATTCAGTCATGGGTCATTGGCTTCTGCAGCAGGAGGTACCGTTGATACATCCATTCAAATGCAATGTGCCAGGGCAGAGTTTCAAAGCACAATAGAAATATTGCGCGCGACTGCAGGATTGGGCAACATTGACGCAACCATCTCAATGCAACAGCGGCAAAGCAACACTAAACAATTAACATCTCAGTTCCAACGCGCGGCCTGTCCGAGCATGATCCCAGAATGATTTGACAATGATCCAAGACTGGCGCGTGACCGTCCCGCCTTGCAACTGTCGCGTCGCAGACCTTACCTATCCATCTTCTGCAGCGGAGTTTGTATTGCAAAGCATGCGATTTCGTGCGCCCGCTTTCTTTCAAAAGCAATTACGTGGCAGATTTCCTCCCAGAAATGCAGCTTGAAGGTTTGAAAACGAGACTTTCTTCCTGCGGGACTTCGTTCAAGAATATGAGGTTGTGAAAAACACAACTTTCTTGCCTGCCTTCAAAAGTCAGATGGTTGTTTTGTCGTGAAAGTGCTTTGTGAGATGATGGTTTTGACTTGTGAGATGGTGGTTCCGTTGTGGAACGGAATTGAAAGGGAATAGTGAGATGGTGGGAAGATCGTGGGTTGTTGCGGCAGTGACATGGTAGTTTGTACGACAAATTTGTGAATAGTAGTGAGGCGGGTTTGTTATGAAAGTGAACTGTGAGATGGTTGTCGGTTGTGGGGCGGTGGTTTGTTTTGCTTGCACATCTCCGTAAAACGGGCATTTATCTCCTAGAATTCCGTTGGCCGTCAGAGTCAAAACAGATATTTCAACCCCTCTATGCGCAAACAACAGAAGCATTGAAACAACAAATGAATACAACAAGAACGCAAAGAAAAACATATGGCATATGTGACACATCCAAACTCGAACAAAAAAAGGAACACACATTTTATCCAAAATGCGGCAAACACCAACCACATGACGATAATCAGAAGATGTACCAGTGAGAAATTTAGGTTTGTAAAAGTGACAGTGAGAGATTCAGGCTTGAACACGTTAGAAAAAATGTTTGTGAAGGCAAGAACCTTGAAAAGAATATATTTCAACCCCAAAATGAGAGTGCAACTGCCGAACGCTGCAAATACCGTGCAGTTGAGAATTTTTACTTGCAATTACCATGCGAATAAAACGTTTCCCTGAAACGGGTTGGTATAGAACAAAACCCTGCAAATGCCATGTAAATAAGACACTTCAGCTCCAAAATGCTGCGCAGGTCGTGGAAAGAGAGTTGAATTCCAGAATGCTCAAGGAACAATGAACACAATTCCAGGACCAGGAAACCAAAATACATCCTTCAATTTAATCAAGAATTCACAATCCCACCCAAAAAATTGCGTCCCTTCAGTGTTGCCTGTCGAGGACCGCTGAACACGTTAACTACTTTCTGTCAGCTGTTGCTTTCTTTAGCAAAGCTTCGGAAGGAGGATGAAGGAGGACCTGCGACTGCCAATCAAGTGAAACGTTCATGTGAACAACCCCACCTCTGGTGGTCAGGGTCTGTCCCCGCTTGGTTCTTTCCAGACCTGCCAGATTTAGCAACAACAACAGCAACAGCCTTGCAAGGATTGGATTTTAGCAGAAACATTGGCAAACACTGCCGGGACAATGTACGACATTGCATCATGAGCGGAAATTTCTGCCTTGAAGCAAGATCTTAAATGAAATGTTTTTTGATGCACAAGAACAGTTCCACCATCAGTGCTGAGGTTGGTTTCTCCCTCTGTGAGCTTGTCAAGTTTCCATGCGCATCTGCGTGGCACTGTAAAGCCCAGCTGAGCAGCGTTGCGTAACCTCCGCGAAGCCTACCTTCCAGTTGCGTGTGGCCTCCGCTTAGGCACACCTCCGCGAACGGTCCTGCCAGAAGGCTGCCGTGCAGACCCCTGCGGAGCGTTTGTGTATAGTGTGTAGATGTGTGTAGTATAGGCTCCATAATACCAAAAAAACAGCTCTGATGTGAAATTTGCACAGGTCGATGAGAACAGCCATGCCTGGGTGGCTGGCTACACTTTTGGACACTTACGGACACTCCGCGTTATCATTGATCTTCACTTCATTTTTCCCCACATCTTTGTGTGGGGTTCTTGTTTTTGATTCTGTATCCCTCCCGCTCCTCCTCCTCCTCCTCGTCCTCCCGCTCCTCCTCCGCCCCATCTTTGTCACACACACACCAGCTTTCACATACCGTCTTTGTCACACACCATCTTTCACATACCATCTTTGTCACACACCATCTTTGTTCAACCAATCCTTTTCACACCATCTTTGTCACACACCGTCTTTCACATACCATCTTTGTCACACACCAGCTTTGTCACACTATCTTTGACACACACACACACCATCTTTCACACACCGTCACAGTCCATCTTTCACACACCACTTTGTCTCACACCACTTTGTCACCACACCATCCTTCACACACCATCTTTGTCTCACACATCATTGTCACACACCATCTTTCGCATACCATCTTTGTCACACACCATCTTTGTCCAACCAATCTTTGTCACACCATCTTTGTCACACACCATCTTTCACATACCATCTTTGTCACACACCATCTTTGTCACACTATCTTTCACACACACACACACCATCTTTCACATACTATCTTTGTCACACACCATCTTTCACATACCATCTTTGCCACACACCATCTTTGTCCAAGCATCTTTCACATACCATCTTGGTCAACATCTTTGTCTCACACATCTTTGTCACACACCATCTTTCACACACCATCTTTGTCACACACCATCTTTGTCACACACCATCTTTGTCCAACCATCTTTGTCACACACCATCTTTCACACACCATCTTTGTCACACACCATCTTTCACACAAATCTTTGGCACACACCATCTTTGGCACTTGGCGACATGTGCCTTCGTTTCACGTGGCAGGCGTGGCACTTGGTGACATCCACCTTCGTTTCACGTGGCAGGCGTGGCACTTGGTGACATCCGCCTTCGTTTTGCGTGGCAGGCGTGGCACTTAGGGCACTGGGCTGGCTCTGGTGGCGCGCTTCCTATCTTTGTCACACACCATCTTTGTAACACACTATCTTTCACACACCATCTTTGACACGACTTTGTCACACAATATCTTTCACACACCGTCTTTCACACACCATCTTTAACACACCCTTTTTCACACACCATTTTTCACACACACCATCTTTCACATACATATTTGTCACCCACCATCTTTTACACACACCTTTGTCACCCACCATCTTTGTCCAAGCATCTTTCACATACCATCTTGGTCAACATCTTTGTCTCACACATCTTTGTCACACACCATCTTTCACACACCATCTTTGTCACACACCATCTTTGTCACACACCATCTTTGTCCAACCATCTTTGTCACACACCATCTTTCACACACCATCTTTGTCACACACCATCTTTCACACAAATCTTTGGCACACACCATCTTTGGCACTTGGCGACATGTGCCTTCGTTTCACGTGGCAGGCGTGGCACTTGGTGACATCCGCCTTCGTTTTGCGTGGCAGGCGTGGCACTTAGGGCACTGGGCTGGCTCTGGTGGCGCGCTTCCTATCTTTGTCACACACCATCTTTGTAACACACTATCTTTCACACACCATCTTTGACACGACTTTGTCACACAATATCTTTCACACACCGTCTTTCACACACCATCTTTAACACACCCTTTTTCACACACCATTTTTCACACACACCATCTTTCACATACATATTTGTCACCCACCATCTTTTACACACCTTTGTCACCCACCATCTTTGTCCAAGCATCTTTCACCACACCATCTTTCACACACAACTTTGTCACACACCACCATCTTTTACACACCACTTTGTCACAGACACACCATCTTTCACACAACTTTGTCACACGCTCTCTTTCACACACAGCTTTCACACACACCATCTTTCACACACAACTTTGTCACACACCATCTTTCGCCACACCATCTTTCACACACCACTTTGTCACACACCATCTTTCCCACACAACTTTGTCACACACTCTCTTTCACACACAACTTTCACACACACCATCTTTCACACACACAACTTTGTCACACACACACACGCACACCATCTTTCTTTGTCACACACCATCTTTCACATGCAACTTTGTCACACACACACACAACTTTGTTTTACTTCTCGATCCTCCACCACCTCCTTTGTCTTTCCTTCCTTCCCCGCCCCCGCTACGACATTTGGTGCTCATTATTGGAAGAAGTTGCCTTGTGGGGTTATCCGGTCCTTTAATTTCCCTGTCTGATGGGTTTTTCCCTCAGTTTTCCTTTCTGTGTGTGCAGGTGGACGACGTTGGCAATGCCTGGGTGGCAGGCTGCACGTGGACCTCTTTCCTGGATAGCGAGCCACGCGCATATGACCTTTTCCTGATGAAATTCGATGTCCAGGGCGTGCACCAGTGGACGAGCCAGCGCGGTGGTCAGGGCTGGGATGAGGCTCAGGCCCTGCAGGCGGATTGGGGTGCAACTTCGTTTTCGAATCTTTTCCATGGAGGAACAGCTTTAGATTCTCTTGCGAGGTCCATGTTCTGAGTCAGGTGGAATGGCATTCATGTGGAGTGGCATGACATGAAGCTGATATCCCGATTCGAGCGATGACCTTAGACTAGGCATGACTAGGCCACACTAAAAATTGACACAGCGAGATCATGAAATGCTGAAGACTGACTTAAGGCCCTGCCAACAGCATTAATAATAGACGCTTGAGAATTTCCTACCATCGCTCTGGATCACTCTGGTAGAATTCGGCATTGTACATGTTATTCTTTGTGAGGTACTGGTTGAACTTTTGGAAATCCGGTGGTTCTGCACAATGTACTGATGAGATCTGATGAGAGCCAGTGAGTGTCTATGGCAGGATGAATAAAATATTGCAGGTGAGCAGTGTACCTAAACACAGCAACATTCAACGCAAAACTCTTCGAACCTAAGATGTGCAAGTCTCAGCCAGAGCAGCGTTGTCAGCCTTCAAAGATATGAAATTTGAGAATGCTTTGTCAGACTTGATTTGATTTGATATGAGTTGATTTAATTTGATTGACAAAAAATGCGCTTGTTGAGCTTCCCACAGTGAACATGTTTGGTTTCTTCTTCTGCACACCCTTTCCCCGTAGAATCCTAGCATGGAGCTTTGTCGTACCCCGGTCGCATTTCCACCCTCCAAAAACTTAAGAATCTTATACGTATATGAAAGCGGGCTATCCCACACCTGCCGCACAAAACGCACTTGAAAATGTGACCCGCAGTTGACAGGGATGTTTTGTAAAGGTTTGAAGAAGCATAAACTTTGTTCCTCCTGAAGGGTGCGAAAAGCTTATTTAGTGGGAATTGCCAAGTCATCTGCTGATTTTTGCACTTGCTTCAGCTGGCTCATTACTCCACATAACATGTCTGTCTCCATCCTCTTTGTCTGCACTGCTACACATATGCCGTGACGCAGGATACAACAAGTTTATTTAGTGGGAATTGCCAAGTCATCTGCTCAGCTTGTTCATTACTCCACATAACATGTCTGTCTCCAGCCTCTTTGTCTGCACTGCTACACATGTGCCGTGACGCAGTGCACGAAAAGCTATTTAGTGGGAATTGCCAAGTCATCTGCTCAGCTTGGCCATTGCTCCACATAACATGTCTGTCTCCAGCCTCTTTGTCTGCACTGCTACACATGTGCCGTGACGCAGTGCACGAAAAGCTGTTTAGTGGGAATTGCCAAGTCATCTGCTCAGCTTGGTCATTGCTCCGCATAACATGTCTGTCTCCAGCCTCTTTGCCTGCAACGGGGAATTGCCAAGTCATCTGGTGAGTTTTGCACCTGCTTCAGCTTGGTCATTACTCCACACAACCTGTCTGTCTCCATCCTCTTTGTCTGCACTGCTACATATGTGCCGTGACGCAGTGTACGAAAAGCTTATTTAGTGGGAATTGCCAAGTCATTTGCTCAGCTTGGTCATTACTCCACAAATATAAACACGTGTGTCTCCATCCTCTTTGTCTGCACTGCTGCGCGCGCGCCGTGACGCAGGGTACGAAAAACTTATTTAGTGGGAATTGCCAAGTCATCTGCTGATTTGCACCTGCTTCAGCTTGGTCATTACTCCACATAACATGTCTGTCTCCATCCTCTTTTTCTGCACTGCTACACATGTGCCATGACGCAGTGTACGAAAAACTTTTTTAGTGGGAATTGCCAAGTCATCTGCTCAGCCTGGTCATTACTCCACATAACACGTCTGTCTCCATCCTCTTTGTCTGCACTGCTACACATGCGCCGTGACGCAGGGTACGAAAAACTTATGTAGTGGGAATTGCCAAGTCATCTGCTCAGCTTGGTCATTGCTCCACATAACATGTCTGTCTCCATCCTCTTGTCTGCACTGCTACACATGTTCTGTGACGCACTGGTAGGACAAAAGTTGCGTTTGTTGAGTTTCTCACAGTGAACATGTTTGGTTTCTTCTTCGGCACACCCTTTCCCCGTAGAATCCTAGCATGGAGCTTTGTCGTACCCCGGTCGCATTTCCACCCTCCAAAAACTTAAGAATCTTATACGTATATGAAAGCGGGTGATAATTGACTATCCCACACCTGCCGCACAAAACGCATTTGAAAATGTGACCCGCAGTTGACAGGGATGTTTTGTAAAGGTTTGAAGAAGCATAAACTTTGTTCCTCCTGAAGTAGTTGGTACAGGTTTCCTTCAGTTTCCATGCGCATTTGTGGGCTACACAGCCCCTGACCATTTTGCGCAGGTCGATACCACAGGCCAGTATGCCTGGGTGGCTGGTGACACCCAAAGTTCCCTGGATGGGCACAGCAACGCTGGAACATACGACATCTTTCTGATGAAGTTCCAAGTGCCCAGGTTGAGGTTGAGAGGCGGGCGGTCGGAGCACCCAATTTGGAACCTTCGGGTCAGCTTCTTCAGCTGTTGTCAGGAACATTCTAGAGCGGAAAAAACTACAATTTTCTGTTTTGTTTTTGAGGATGCTTCGGAGATTTTAGGAGGGAAATCCATCCATTCTACTTGCGCAATGTTGCCATTTTTTTTCTCTTCATATTGAAAACATAGGAAGGATTCATCCATGTTGTCCACAAGTCCACAAGTATACACACAGCATCACACAGCATGCGGTGTGACCCTATCAAAATGAAGGGGGGTGACATCGCACATTGTGCCCACAGGTTGTGACATGTCATGAAATGCGCGAGCACCACACCAATCTCCATGGGAAGAAAGCAGATGATCCCAAAGCTATCAAAAGCGCGTTGCCCGGAACACCATTTTGCTGAGGCAGAGTGCAGCCAGGTAATATGTCCAGCTGGCTACGTGCGAAGTCCCTCGCAGAAGAGTGGTGGCAACAGCATGTGCTGCGTGCTGTCCAGCACCTCAACTTCCAGCTGGACATCGTCAACGACGGCATCCACCAGCAGCATCACGGCGTCATCAACGAAGACGTCAACCAGAATCACCAGAACAAAATCATCGACGACTGCATCGACCAGAACAACATCAAGGACTGTATCAAGTACAAAGTCAACTACCAAAGCCTCAACCAAAGCCTCAACCAAAGCCTCAACCAGGACAACATCAAGAACAGTGTCAGCCAGCACCAGCACAAGGTCAACCACGAATTCACTCACCAGGACGACATCAAGAACAGTATCATCAGCCAGCACCAGCACAAGATCAACCACGAATTCACTCACCAGGACGACATCAAGAACAGTATCATCAGCCAGCACCAGCACAAGATCAACCACGAATTCACTCACCAGGAAGACATCAAGAACAGTATCATCAGCCAGCACCAGCACAAGATCAACCACGAATTCACTCACCAGGACGACATCAAGAACAGTATCAACCGGCACCAGCACAATATTGGCAACAAAAGCACCAGCCACGATAACATCAACGACACCACCAGCCAGCAGAATCAGCACAACGTCATCAACCACAGCATCGACTAGCACAACATCACGGAAAAGATCAGGCAGCAGGGCCAGCACGACATCCAGCACAAGTGTGGAACAGGTACTACTGGAATTTCCACTGTTTCTCGGCAGATTCAGAAGGTTGTGAGGTTGCCGAACCGTATTGTTGGCATCATGCCTACAATGAATTTGTGCGCACAAAGCTTGCAGGACATCAATGGATCGTACATGTTTGTACCATATTTGGTGGCTGGCTAACATGTAAGATTGGTTTCTTACATGTCACAGGCACCAGAGATGAGTCACCCAGGAAAAGTTCTGATGTTTCTCCACATGTTGCCGCCTTCGCAACCACACGCGTCCCTGTATTTTCAACATGCTCTGAGGTTACATTTGGAAGTAGATACTCGGCAACCCTTGCAGCTGTGTTGTCCCATCTGGTTTCTCAAATATGGCTGGGTTGGAAAACTCCCCTTCCTGTTGTTATTCCACTGCCGTCTTTCATAGTCTTCAAATGTCTTAAATAGATCTCCATAGATCTCCCCAAGGGTATACACTTGACTCACATTTTATGACGAGGCACACTTGTACTGTCAAACCAACTGCTTGAAGTTCACCCAGGTTTTTGAACAGTGGATGAGTGGACTTGTTTCTGTCAGATTTGGATCCGGAGCAGATGGGTGCAGTTTGTTTCAGTTTTGGAATACCGAACACAGTCCTTCACTGCTTCTATGTCGCTTCATTGCATCTCCGCTACACGTTCTAGTCAGCTGTTCTGGTTTCTTGAATGAGGAACAGCAATCGTCAACCACATCTGCTGCGGCCGATTTGGATATCCTGAAGAAGCCGTGGACATCAAATTTCCAGGCGATCGACCCGTTCTTGAATCCTGCTCGCCCTGCTAGCGCATCAAGTGAAGACGATTCGACTGGATTACCAAGTGAAGATGATTCGACTGGATTGCAACTTTCCCGTGAAAGGGCGGAAGCTTTTGCTGAAAGAGTTATTCAAGTTATATATATATATGTATATATATATATACACATGATATAATTGTATTATAATTGTTATAACTATTATATCATATATATATATACTCTTAATTATCGACTAAAGAACATATAGCCAAGTCCAGATGAACAATGAATACTGTAAACATGAACATTTTGCATGTATACGGATGTGTGGACCTCATGAAACTGGTGAAGTTTGCTGAATTGCCAATGTTGTTTGAAGATATGGTCGTTTTCTTTAAGGCTCGTGGCTGCGGTGGTGCTGCCGGTGCTGACAGCGTGTCTTTGTGCCGCCCTGGGCATTTGTTGCTACCGGGCCAAGCTCCGCCAGCTCCGAGGCGTCCCTATAAGGGGGGCTCCCGCTCTGCCGCTTACATTGCTATTTCAAAGATGAAACCCCCAAAGAGGGGTTCTATAATGGTTTGTCCACGTGGGATTGACATGATCCATTTCTACATCCATTTCTTGTTCGAATTTGCCTGCCAGCATCGTGTGACCTGACTGCGAGGTGCCGAAGCAGAGCCGCCTCAAGTCCCAAATCCGCTGGCGATGCTTCCACCGTTTGCACGGTCTGTGAAACCTCTCATTTTCGCATGGGAGTCCAGGACACTTTGAGACTGTCTTCGATGTTGGGAACTGTTGAGGCTTTTGAGGCTTCAAGAATGAGTTTCATTTGGTCACGGGGTCCCGCTTGCGGTGGATTGTCATTTGACATGCCTTGTTGCCCGGCCACCTTTGTTTCGTCAGGATGATTGCGGAATGGCCTCGAGGAAAAGTCCAGAAGCTTTCCGTGTCTTCCCGAGATCATCATGGATTGCCCTCTACTGTAGAACTGTGGATAAGTAATCCACTGCCATGTTTACAAACTTTAGCATTCTATTGGGATCTATTGAGCCCATTGGGTGATGGAACCGGAATGCAGGATGACCTGCCCAAGTCTCCAGACATCTGCCGGCTTTCTAAGGTGAGAGAGACCGCTTTTGAATTGAGAGGTCACCAATTTCAGTTTCGACCAGGGCACCGGCATTTTACCTGGGACGATGGAACTGTCCAAACAGTGCAGAGCATTCACAAGACGCCCGACTAATTGGCCGCCTTTGTCGCACGTTTGTTTTCCCGTTCAGTGTGTTCATATGAAACCATCTATGATCATCTATGCTTACCCGCACTGCAACAGTACCGGTACCTGGTTTGGTCTTGCTGAAGATGTTTTATCGCAGCGGTTTGCCAAGTTGTCCGAAGCTGTCCCAATTCCCAATTTGTCCCAAGATTCCAGGAACGTTGTGTGGTGGCGCACGGAGCATCCCCATCCTGCTTGGCAACGCTTCAGGCTGATCCGGAGACTTGAAAATGACACAGTACACGAAACATAAGAAACACGTGGAGCAAATATTAAAGACATGGAAAAGGAGACTTGGAAGAATCTAACCCTACATGATAGAAAAGCGAGAAGAACTACATGAGTTTTGCAAGCGATAGCACCCATGTCGCTCTGCACACCCCACGCGTTGTGACCCGTCCATGTCGCAGCGTCGCCCAGGTGGGTTTGCACTCCAAAATGCCAAGTCGAAAATCACCACGACATGGAGCTCACGGACTCGGAGGGTAATGGCTACAGATGCTGTGCATCAAACAGCCTTTGTATTCCGATATAATGAGATTGCAAGCAACATGTCAACTGGCACATCTCAAGACTGTATCTCAGAGATTGTCTGGACAACATGCTGCAAGACGGTAAACCGCCTTGTTCTGCACTGACCTGTGCTTATTTGCTTTATCTCTTGGAAAGTAATGTCTGGGTAACTTGGTAGATCATAGTAGACCCAAAAACTGGCTATATAGGTCATGCAAGATATTCCCAGCTCGGCTGTTTTCTTCACAACTTGCTTGTCCATCGCGGGCTCGCAAAGATATATCAGGTTTTTTGAGAAGAACACAACTGTTGTACTTTGAAGTACTGGAGTTCAGCATGCATCAACATGCAAGTCAGATGACGGAAAGCGTTTCCAACGCTTGGAAGTTTTTCCGGTAGGTGAAAAGGGGGGGGCCACCCCCCCCATGGCTACTGTGCCGCCCCCCCCACCCCCCCCCCTTACCCCCCCCTTTTCACCTACCAGCAAACTTCCAAGGGTTTGAAACGCTTTCCGTCATCTGTACCGGACCGCCCCCCCCCATCACCTACACCGGAGGAAAACTACTATAGCCAAACGCACGTGAAAACTTATTTGTTGCAGCTCCTGTTGGGTTGCTACGGTCACTTTATTTCTGAACCAAGTGGATGCAGCGGCCAAACACTCGTCAAACCGGGCCCTCGCACTCACCTACACCGTCCTTCCCCAGTAGCCCCTTTTCTAGAGGAGGAAAACTAATACAGCCAAATGCACATGAAAACTGATTTGTTGCAGCTACTGTTGGGATGTTTGGGCCTAAGTTCACTTTATTTTTGTTGGGACTATGTTTGGTTTTGTTGAGTTGTCTTGGGCCTATGCTGGGTTTCGTTGGGTTGTCTTTGGCCCCGGGTTGCTTCGGGCCTACGTTTACTTTATTTTAGGTTTACGTTGGACCATCTTGGGACGTCTTGGGCCTATGTTGGCCCATCTTGGGACTATGTTGGGCGTTGCTGAGGTCAATGTTGGGACATCTTGGCTCTCTGTTGGCCTATCTTGGGGCTATGTTGCGCCGTCCTGGGACTATGTAGAACGAAGAAAGGACATCAAAGTGCAAAGAAGCCAGTTTTTCACGGTATTTGGAGTGTTTTTTACACATAGCACGTTTTAGGCCCACCTCCTCGAAACAACAAAAACGACAAAATTTGGCTCTCGCGCAGGTGAAACGCACTTTTTGCAGCAACTTGACTCCTTGCAATTCTCCCCAAAGAGCAAATTTTACTGTAATTTACAGTGTTTTTTGCACCTTCTCAACACCCATTTGGAACCCCAAAATCTGCAAATCTGTACCGCCCCCACCCGGCGGGGGCACGGTGATTTGCAGACTTTTGGGGGTCAAAATCGGTGTTGGAAATGTCCAAGAAAAACTGTAAATTACAGGAAAAATTGCTTCTTGCGCATGTTTGCGGGGATGCGTTCGCGTTAAAAAAACACGTTTTTCCTGCATGGGAGCTCAATTTTTGAATTTTTGGTGCTATGTTGCATGCAGCCTTTGGGATGTGTGATGTGCAAAAAACACTGTTAGCAAATACCGTGAAAAAATTGCCTTCGGAGCAATGTAGAAGCATTTTTTCAACCCCAACGGGAGAGTAACGTTATTAAGATTCATTTGGGGTGTATTCACCCCGCTTCGCGTGGGGTGGCCGCCCACACCGCAGGTTTATTTCGGTCCGTGAGTGGGGCTAAGGGCCCCGTGGAGGCTTCCCAAGCTAGGGAATCTTCGCTTTTCCCCCCCATGGGGGCTTCCCAAGCGAGGGAATTTTCACTTTTCCCTTGTGGGGGCTTCCCAAGCTAAGAATTTTCACTTTCCCCCCCCGTGGGGGCTCCCCAAGCTAGGGAATTTTCACTTTTCCCCCCCGTGGGGGCTTCCCAAGCTAGGGAATTTTCACTTGTCCACCCCGTGGGGGCTCCCCAAGCTAGGGAATTTTCACTTTTCCCCCCGTGGGGGCTCCCCAAGCTAGGGAATTTTCGCTTTTCTCCCCGTGGGGGCTCCCCAAGCTAGGGAATTTTCACTTTTCCCCGCCGTGGGGGCTTCCCAAGCTATGGAATTTTCACTTTTCCCTCCCTTGGAGATTCTCCAAGCTGCGGAATTTCAAATAGCTAGACAACGACGCCTAGATAGTCCCCCAAATCCCGTGTTCTTTGAATGTGTTTCCATGTTTTTCCAATGGTTTCCTTCAAAGCACGGTACTTTACACTTTTGTCGCCATAAAACCGGTCGAAAACATCATGTTCGACAATGCATCCAATTCCCTTATCTCCCCAACCGTTGAAAATACCGCTATTTACAGTGTTTTCTTCAATTTTTCCATGTTCCAATGCCGGTAGCCAACTCCAACATATATATATATATATAAAAGAAATCCTTCCAAAACATTGTTTTTGACAGTGTTTTTCCAATGTTTCCAGTCAAACAGACGGTAATTTACACGTTTTTTGCCATAAAGGCAGTAAATCCTTCCAAAACATTGCTTTTGACAGTGTTTTTGTAATGCTTCCAGTCAAGCATACGGTAATTTACATGTTTTTTGCTATAACGTCAGTCCAAAACACTTGTCTTTGCAGTGTTTTCAATGCTCTGGCATCCAAAAACACTGCAAAATCTTGCTATGTACCATGTTTTTTTCATTTTTGGCCGTTTTTCCATTGCTGGAAAGCTACCAAAATGACCCAAAATTCCATTTCAATACCCTCTTGCGCTCAGACACACAAAAATCCTCGAAAATGTCGGAAACACCACCGAATTCTGGTCTCGGTGCGAAACCGTTTTTGCCCCCCCCCAGCTAAAGCTGATATAGCGACTGCTATATTAACAAATGTCATTGAGCATTTAGTGTTGCTGTTGCCCCCCAATAAGCACGCCTTCACCGCCAAAGCGGTGTGGGCGGATTTTGGGCCTATCCTGCATCATGTCAGGGTCAAGTTGGGGGTTTTGTTTGGCAATTTACGATTTTGTTGGGCTTATATTGGGCCACTTCGGGCCTATGTTCGGCCCTACAACATATTGGGTCAGTTGGAGGGCTATATGTTGGGCTTATCTTGGCCCAAGTGGCCATATTGGGTCATTTCAAGGCTATGTTGGGCCTATCTGGGGTCATGTGCGTAAAAAAAACACGCGTTTTTCCTGCATGGGAGCTCAATTTTTGAATTTTTGGTGCTATGTTGCATGCAGCCTTTGGGATGTGTGATGTGCAAAAAACACTGTAAATACCGTGAAAAAATTGACTTATGATCATGGGGTTGTCTGATCCGCTGGTCCGCTGGTCCGCTGATCCGCTGATCCGCTGATCCGCTGATCCGCTGGTCCGCTGATCCGCTGATCCGCTGATCCGCTGATCCGCTGGTCCGCTGATCCGCTGATCCGCTGATCCGCTGATCCGCTGATCCGCTGATCCGCTGATCCGCTGATCCGCTGATCCGCTGGGTCCGCTGATCCGCTGATCCGCTGGTCCGCTGATCCGCTGATCCGCTGGTCCGCTGGTCCGCTGATCCGCTGATCCGCTGATCCGCTGGCCCGCTCTGTTGATCAGTTATTAGTAAGAGACTATATAGAAGCTTTTGTGCGGCCAAAGACCGTGATATGTGATTTGGCACGCAGGGAGCCATGCGAGCCCCACTGCGCCTAGTACTTGCTGTCACAAAGCCATCATGGCCACGAGCGCAGTCCTAGCTATAGGCCATGATCATGTCAAAGCAGCGCGCAGCCGACTCTTCCAGAGCTTTGTCCTGGCCAGGTCAGGACAATTCCGTTCTTGCCAGGGGGTTTTTGGACATGAAGAGTGAAATTCAAATTACATTGCTTCATTTGTGTTCTTGGCGCCAATTCCATTTTCGCCCTTTATAATCTTCATGCCGCGCTGCCGGAACGGCTGCCCTATGTCACTCATCCCTGGTACGTTTTGCACGGCGGTCTTGCTCGGACTTCTCAGATGCCTCAGTTGTCTTGTTCATGGCTGCGATCAGCTCCCGCAAGGTGAGGCCGCAGGCTTTCATGAGATCGTTGTGGTACCGCACCTTGCCATCGGAAGTGTCAGGTATGACCTGCGCATGCAAAGCACAATGTCTCACCTTCCAGGCGCAATAGGTTTGGATGTTGCCCCGCGGCAGCTGCCATCACAGCAGTCCACTTTTCCTTGGGTAAAGCCTTGCGACCTGCGTGTCGGAAGCTGCGCATCTTGTCACAAGCCTCCTTGCACGTGACCTTGGGCTTCCCTGTCAGAAGCGTTTGCTTCAAAATTGCCCTGTCGGTCAAGTGGCGGATAGTCAACAAAACCATAATCACTGGCACGAACATCTCGCAGAGTTAAAGCTGCGGGTTCCGTATCCATGGGGTGGCTGGGGCGGCTGGGCCAAGTGTTCAGCAGGCTCTTGGGGTGGCTCCATGTCAACTTCTCCCGCGTCCCCTTCATCATCCTCATCCTCACTCTCATCGACTGGTCTCCGCGGCTGCGTTGCAGGTGCAAAAGCATGTTCATCATATGGAACACGTAGAGAGCCCACATCAAAGGAAGCCTCTTGTTCCAGCGGCGGGGCATTGTCTGGGCTTGTGGCAGCATCCCCGAGTGCAATCTGCTTCAACCTCTGAACCTTACAGGCAAGAGTGGCAAAGTCATGTTCTGCAATTTCAACGCCAAAGTCCAAAGCTGGCAAGCATTATTAGAGCAGCAAACATATCCGCATGAACAGGAAAAATTGTTTGAATCCGCTAGAGGACGAGATGGAGAACAGCGTAGGCACGTTGCAAATGCTGAGAAGTGACCTGCAAAGCTTTTGCTTGAAGAGCTTCAACGGAATGGGCCCCAACAAAGATCTCGAATACCAAGAGCAAGGCTGCCAGGACGCCTACTTGCCAAGGAGCTGCACCAAAACGAGCACCAGCTTGCACGTCCCCAGGCTCACGAACGACATGGCTCTGAACATTCATGGCGCCCTGGTAGGACAAGTGCCACGACTCTGCTTCCGCAGTGAGAGTGATGACTTGGTGCGGCCCTGAGAAGTATGCCGTCAGTCGGGCCACTGCTGTATGAATGGAACATTCCTCAGGAATGGCAAAGTTGCGGTTGGCTGCTCAAAGCCGTTTGGAGCGGATTGGTCACGCTTGAAACGGAGCCGGCTGAGCTTGCCATCCAAAAGCCTAACTGGGTATATCCCTCTTCTGATGGCACGTACTCCCGGGCAGCATTCTGCGTGAGCTGCACGACGCCTGCATCTGCGAAGCCGGCCTCGCGCCATTCCTGAGCGGAGATGCCGCTTCTTTGGCAACGCCGATAAACTCAGCAATGTCAGGAGTGAGGGGGACCCAGTGGTGCCGCGAAGCTCCTGCGCAGTCAACGGAGCGATAGACGTGCCAGAAAAGCAAGAAAATGCAAGACTTTTGATGAGACGTGTGGCAGAATTGAACTGCAACGAGGAACCTTTTTCGCCCCTTTCCATTGGAATGTACTGCGCCGGGTGCATGTTGCAGGTGATTCCCATGCTTATTGTCCGGTCAGGCCTTTCACCCTAGCTGCCTGCTGTTTTCGTGGCTCTGACGCTGGAGCCGAATTGCAGCAGCTTGTTGAAAGCGCTCTGGTACGGGTTCACCTTCGATTTTGCTTTGTCCTTGGAAGATGTGCTGGGATCTGACAAAAGCCCAAGACTGAGCAAGAAGTCGTAGGCTTCATCAAAGTTGCCGAGTAAGCCGTACCAACACCGGCCCGAGAAGTCACCTGGCAACTTGTCCGCGTTCCGGACTTGGTCCCAGTCTCCGGAGCAACGATGAAACCATTCTTCTGGCGTGGAGCTGGCCACTGTAGCTGATAGTACTTTTGGCCGCAAATACCTGCGCTGAAAGTGGGCAAGGACACAAAAAAGTTGTCATGCAAACTGTCATTAAATTTGCCGTGCTTTTACACAAAGTTAAAGCATTACAAGGGTCAAACATCTCATCGACGAAAAATGTGTATATATATATATATATATATAAGCCCGGCCTTCGAAGCCCTCCGGAAGGCCCACCTGGCAATCCATCTTGCACTGCCGGCTCTGGCAAGCTCTCTTCCAATCTTGATTCCACTGCCTTCAGGATGACAGCATCCAACGTTTGCCCCAGGGTTTCTGCGTGGCCTGTCATGGACGATTTTCTCGTTTGGGCATAGTTCACATTGATGGCCACAAGAGGCGATTGGGATGTGGGAAAGACAGCAACACGAGCCCCATTGACCAGAGCACACATCATTGACAAACAATGCAGGGCGTAAGGAAATTCTGGATGGGCAGCTCTCACGGAATATGTTTGGCAGAAGCGATGGCCAGCTTCCCCAAGCACATACTTTGGATCAAAGCGTGCGTCTACTTCATTCCACATGAGCTTCATGGCCGGTATGTTCTGTCTATCTTCATGGGTTCCAGACATGGCGGTGGAACTTACCACTACAAGATTCTGCACCCGTGATGAGCGAAAAACACTGCAGCATAGTTAGCAAGTAGGATGGACAAGCACATTTGCACATGCGCAGGGACATGATCGAACGACTGGGATGCAGACTTAACAGCATGCAGCCCGGTACTTGCAAGATCAGACCACAATGTTTTTTCTAGCGCGTTCAGCACTAAGTGATCCTGCCACTTCCTCTGGCCGATAACCTCCTTGCAAAATGATTTCGTTGTGGCTCCACGCCATGTCCAAGAGGAAGAATTTGAAGCCATATTCATTCATGTGCTTTGTTTGGTGCTTATACTTGCTGAGCCAAGTGAAGGTAAACTCGCACACTGATGTTCTATATAATCTCTTTCAGAACAGAAGCATGTTCCGGCAGGTCCGGATCACAAGTCTTCCTGCACCAGGCGTCTGTGTGTCCGGCCATGTGAAACTTATCGCATACGTAGGTCAGCTTTGGCGGGGCTATGCCAGCGGCAGCTGCTGAATCCTGCAGGGCCAATCTAGTTCATTTAACTCCGACACATATCTGGTTCGGGCTGAAGGTTTGGTTTCAAGGTTTGCTTCCAGAGCATACTATTGATTGCCCAGGTCCAATAGTTACAATATATATATATATATCCCGCAGCAACAGACATGCAACCCTTCTGTCCTTTGCCCTGCGGGCCACATATTTGTGCAAGTGACAAGCGTCATCATGCACGACTACACAAGGGGACGGCATCAATGCCTTGACGGCGGCAACGCAGATGTATCGCTGGCTTAGAGATTCGCAGCCATAGATCTCTTGCATGTGCAAGATTACACCGTCCGACAAACACGCGCACAGCATTCCGGCAGACTTTTTAAGCTGCTTTTGGGCAGCTGTGCTTTCTTTGTGCGTAGAACAGGTGACCGACATGAGATCTGTGGAGTCTGAGAGCTGCTGCAGGTCTGCAGGACTGTTTGTCCCCGCAGGCCGAGAAGCTGATGGCAATATGGAGAAGATGCTTCGCCAAGGCTTTGCGACTGATCCTCATGTGACCGCTTGCGAGGCTTGAGCTTTTCTTGGCCTACTTGTCGCACATATTTCGACAAAACTGCTGCAGGAACACATGCATCCGAAACCCAAGCCTCTCTCTGAGGCTCCATGGTCTCTTCAGCAAAACCATAAGCTGCTGCCCATCATTGACCACCGTGTGGTGCACAATCTCCACATCCTGAAGTTGGGGTCTAAGACAAGGGCACATTTTTTCAGCCAGAAGAAAGCAACACAAATGACAATGACCCAGCCCTTGCACCTGAAGGTGATCTTCTCCGTCCATAGGTCCTTCGCAATGCCAACGGCAAAAAGCATGGCGGAAGGCCGACGTCCTGGTGCAGGTGTGGCGCAAGGTGCGCGGGAGATGCTCAGAATGAGAGGAGCCGGCCAAAGCTGCTGCACACACAGCCCTCCGATTCTTGGCGTTGCCATCGAGGACCACCACATCGCAGCGCATGCCTGCTTCTTGTGCTGCCTGCAACATATTCTGTCCAAATGTGTGTTGCAACTGCGGCAAGAAAAGGGCCACCATGTCTTCCAAAGGCTTCAAAAAGTCCATCTCAGACAGGTTCAGATCTGCCCCCAGTGCCCTTGTGAGAAGGCGCCATGTATACCAACCTTGGCTGATGAGCAGACGTAGGCGGGCAGCCTGCGCAGTGAGCACATCCGCTTCACTAGTGAATGACGCGTGCTGCCTGACCAGGCCAGCATGGAACTGCTGAAGCCACGGCACACTAAAGCCAAAAACAGAAGATAGCATGAAGCAACGGAAGCCTGGTAGCTTTCCATGAAAAACGTGCCGCCCTTCAGGCACCCTGTAGTTGTGCCAATACAGCACCCCAAAGCCAGGGCAGGATGGACGCCTGCAGCGTAATGGGACATGCTGCTTTTCCACAATGCCAGCCAGGTCGACTATGATTGCAGCAGCTGCCGAGCTTCTGCATTCAGCAAGCGGATTCTGACAAGCCGGGCAATGTATAGGGAAAGGTAGCAACTCCTTGAGGTCAGTTTCTCTTCCGTACACGGCTGCAAGATTTTCAATCAGCGGAGATAATTCCGCCGCCAGGCAATCTACCGGTCGGCTTCTCGAATGATCGCCGCAGCGCAGCATGAGTCGACCCAGCCGCCATGATTGGTACGGACAATTTTGAGGATGCGTCTTGCGATTGACTGTCTTAACAAGTTTTGAGTGGGTCATGTCCAAGATGGCTGGCAGAAGCACACTCGTGACTCATGAGATATTATTTGCAAAAGAATTCGCGATTCGTCATTGCCATATGAAGTCGCAGTCCCTTGAAAAGTAAGCCTGCAGCGATTGCATCAAAAATGCTGCACATGCTTGTTGCTCTGAAAATTGCAGCCCTGCGCAGCAGCAGCAGAATTGCCCGCCTTCGTGAAATTTCCAAAGAACAAGTAAAGGGACCAAAGGGGAACGAGGATGTGATGACCTCAGGCCGCACAGGCTTGGGGAATGACAATGTTCAGAGTAGGGTATAACACCAAATCTTCCTCACAGCTTTGGACAATCTGGCTGCTAGAAGCACATTTCATTGCCGTGTGAAGCCAATACAATCCCTTGACAAGTAAGCCTGCAATGGTTGCACCAAAAGTGCTGCGCGTGCTTGCGCATGTCATTGTATTGCGGTGAGACTTGTAGCCTCCTCCGCACCACTGGAAGATTGCCCGCCTTGGTGAAAATTACCAAACCAGACATCGACGAGGAAGGGATGACCTCAGGCCGCACAAACAACATTGAATGACAACGCTCAGAGTAGGATAAGGTTCCTCAAATCCCAAACGTCAGACAATGTGGAGGATTGCTGCCAGAAGGACATACATGATATAATCATGATGTTGCTGATGGCATGCATGCACATGTATTTGTGTTGCGGTGAGAATTGTAGCCCTCCTCGAGGGTTGCCCGCCTTGGTGAAATTGCCAAACCGGACAGCGAAGAGGAAGGGATGATGACCTCAGGCCGCACATCCAACTCTGAATGACAACGCTCAGAGTAGGATAAGGTTCCTCAAACAACAGATCCCAAACGTCAGACAATGTGGATGATGGCTGCCAGAAGGACATACATGACGTAAATCATGATGTTGCTGATGACATGCACTAACTTGTCAAAGGTACAATTTCTTGGAGAATGAGCCTGCAATGAGCGGAAGAAAGGCGCGTGTGTGGAAAGTAGTTGACAAGTACAAAAAGATAGCACTTTGCAGAATCCGTGGACGAGCTGATCCGTGGATCTCTTGGTTCGGTCCGCCGAGCCGCTGATCCACGGATCCACTGATTTGCTACTCCGCTGAACCGCTGATCCGCTGGTCCACTGGTCCGCTGGTCTGCTGATCCGCTGATCCGCTGGTCCGCTGGTCCGCTGATCCGCTGGTCCGCTGGTCCGCTGGTCCGCTGATCCGCTGGGTCCGCTGATCCGCTGGTCCGCTGGTCCGCTGATCCGCTGATCCGCTGATCCGCTGATCCGCTGGTCCGCTGATCCGCTGGCTGGTCCGCTGGTCCGCTGGTCCGCTGATCCGCTGATCCGCTGATCCGATCCGCTGATCCGCTGGTCCGCTGGCCGCTGATCCGCTGATCCGCTGATCCGCTGATCCGCTGGTCCGCTGGTCCGCTGATCCGCTGATCCGCTGATCCGCTGGTCCGCTGGTCCGCTGATCCGCTGATCCGCTGGTCCGCTGGTCCGCTGGTCCGCTGATCCGCTGATCCGCTGATCCGCTGATCCGCTGGGCTGGCCGGACGGCCGGAGGATCATGAGTGAAAAAATTGCCTTCAGAGCAATGTAGAAGCATTTTTTCAACCCCAACGGGAGAGTAACATTATTAAGATTCATTTGGGGTGTATTTTCGGCCTATCCTGCGTCATGTCAGGGTCAAGTTGGGGGTTTTGTTTGGCAATTTACGATTTTGTTGGGCTAAAAAAAGGGCCACTTCGGGCCTATGTTCGGCCCTGCAACATATGCGGTCAGTTGGAGGGCTATATGTTGGCCTTATCTTGGCCCAAGTGGCCATATTGGGTCATTTCAAAGCTATGTTGGGCCTATCTGGGGTCATGTGCAAGCGTATTGGGCCACTTGGAGGGCTATGTTGAGATCTTGGAGGGCTATAAGGCCATATGTGGCTAGCCAAGTGTGCTAGAACTAGAACGTTCTTTTTGGCATCAACATAAAGACCTAAAGGAAGATGTGCGTTGACGCAATGCGGGGGCTTTTTTATTTTGAGGGTCTTGGAGGGCTATGTTGGGTTTGTCTAAGGCAATTTTTCCTGCATGGGAGCTCAATTTTTGAATTTTTGGTGCTATGTTGCCTGCAGCCTTTGGGATGTGTGATGTGCAAAAAACACTGTAACTACCGTGAAACCTTCGGAGCAATGTAGAAGCATTTTTTCAACCCCAACGAGAGAGATTGCTTCTTGCGCATGTTTGCCGGGATGGGTTCGCTTAAAAAAACGCGTTTTTCCTGCATGGGAGCTCAATTTTTGAATTTTTGGTGCTATGTTGCATGCAGCCTTTGGATGTGTGATGTGCAAAAAACACTGTAAATACCGTGAAAAAATTGCCTTCGGAGCAATGTAGAAGCATTTTTTCAACCCCAACGGGAGAGTAACGTTATTAAGATTCATTTGGGGTGTATTTTGGGCCTATCCTGCGTCATTTCAGATTCAGGGTCAAGTTGGGGGTTTTGTTTGGCAATTTACGATTTTGTTGGGCTTATATTGGGCCACTTCGGGCCTATGTTCGGCCCTACAACATATTGGGTCAGTTGGAGGGCTATATGTTGGGCTTATCTTGGCCCAAGTGGCCATATTGGGTCATTTCAAGGCTATGTTGGGCCTATAGGCGTATTGGGCCACTTGGAGGGCTATGTTGAGATCTTGGAGGGCTATAAGGCCATATGCGGCTATTTCGAGCCAAGTGTGCTAGAACTAGAACGTGCTTTTTGGCATCAACATAAAGACCTAAAGGAAGATGTGCGTTGACGCGATACGGGGGCTTTTTTATTTTGAGGTCTTGGGGTGCTATGTTGCGTTTGTCTAAGACCATTTTTCCTGCATGGGAGCTGTCAAGTTGCTGCAAAAAGTGCGTTTCACCTGCACGAGAGCCAAATTTTGTCGTTTTTGTTGTTTCGAGGGAGGTGGGCCTAAAACGTGCTATGTGTAAAAAAACACTGCAAATACCGTGAAAAACTGGCTTCTTTGCACTTTGATGTCCTTTCTTCGTTCTACATAGTCCCACGACGGCGCAAAAGGGCCCCAAGATAGGCCAACACAAAGCCAAGATGTCCCAACATAGAACCCAGGAACGCCCAACATAGTCCCAAGATGGGCAACATAGGCCCAAGACGACCCAACAAAACCCAACATGGTCCCAACATAGTCCCAGGATGGCCTCAAGATAGGCCAACAGAGAGCCAAGATGGCGCAACATTGACCTCAGCAACACCCAACATAGTCCCAAGATGGGCCAACATAGGCCCAAGACATCCCAAGATGGTCCAACGTAAACCTAAAATAAAGTAAACGTAGGCCCGAAGCAACCCGGGGGAGGCAACATAGTCCCAAGATGGGCCAAAGACAACCCAACGAAACCCAACATAGGCCCAAGACAACTCAACAAAACCAAACATAGTCCCAACAAAAATAAAGTGAACTTAGGCCCAAACAACCCAACAGTAGCTGCAACAAATCAGTTTTCATGTGCGTTTGGCTGTATTAGTTTTCCTCCTCTAGAAAAGGGGCTACTGGGGAAGGACGGTGTAGGTGAGTGCGAGGGCCCGGTTTGACGAGTGTTGGGCCGCTGCATCCACTTGGTTCAGAAATAAAATGACCGTAGCAACCCAACAGGAGCTGCCACAAATAAGTTTTCACGTGCGTTTGGCTATAGTAGTTTTCCTCCGGTGTAGGTGATGGGGGGGGCGGTACAGATGACGGAAAGCGTTGGAAACGCTGAGACGTTTTTTCTGCGGTAGCCATGGGGGGGGGGGGGGGGGGGGGCACGGTGATTTGCAGACTTTTGGGGGTCAAAATCGGTGTTGGAAATGTGCAAAAAACACTGTAAATTACAGGAAAAATTGCTTCTTGCGCATGTTTGCGGGCATGCGTTCGCGTAAACCTGCATGGGAGCTCAAATTTTGAATTTTTGGTGCTATGTTGCATGCAGCCTTTGGGATGTGTGATGTGCAAAAAACACTGTAAATACCGTGAAACCTTCGGATCAATGTAGAAGCATTTTTTTCAACCCCAACGGGAGAGTATCGTTATTAAGATTCATTTGGGGTGTATTTTGGGGAACGGAAAGATAAGCCAACAAAATAGTACATTGCAAAACAAAGCCCCATCACTTGACCCTGACAGACGCAGGATAGGGCCCAAGTGGGCCTATGTTCGGCCCTACAACATATTGGGTCAGTTGGAGGGCTATATGTTGGGCTTATCTTGGCCCAAGTGGCCATGTTGGGTCATTTCAAGGCTATGTTGGGCCTATAGGCGTATTGGGCCACTTGGAGGGCTATGTTGAGATCTTGGAGGGCTATAAGGCCATATGCGGCTATTTCGAGCCAAGTGTGCTAGAACTAGAACGTTCTTTTTGGCATCAACATAAAGACCTAAAGGAAGATGTGCGTTGACGCGATACGGGGGCTTTTTTATTTTGAGGTCTTGGAGGGCTATGTTGGGTTTGTCTAAGACCATTTTTCCTGCATGGGAGGTCAATTTTTGAATTTTTGGTGCTATGTTGCATGCAGCCTTTGGGATGTGTGATGTGCAAAAAACACTGTAAATACCGTGAACAAATTGCCTTCGGAGCAATGTAGAAGCATTTTTTCAACCCCAACGGGAGAGTAACGTTATTAAGATTCATTTGGGGTGTATTTTGTTACGCTGTGCCCCTTGCTGACTCGGTTTCCGTTTTCTTCCGGACTGGTTTGCAGATTTTGGGGTTCCAAATGGGTGTTGAGGAGGTGCAAAAAACACTGTAAATTAGAGTAAAATTTGCTCTTTGGGGAGAATTGCAAGGAGTCAAGTTGCTGCAAAAAGTGCGTTTTACCTGCACGAGAGCCAAATTTTGTCGTTTTTGTTGTTTCGAGGGAGGTGGGCCTAAAAACGCGCTATGTGTAAAAACATTGCAAATACCGTGAAAAACTGGCTTCTTTGCACTTTGATGTCCTTTCTTCGTTCTACATAGTCCCACGACGGCGCAACATGGCCCCAAGATAGGCCAACACAAAGCCAAGATGGGCCAACATAGGCCCAAGACGACCCAACAAAACCCAACATGGTCCCAACATAGTCCCAGGATGGCCTCAAGATAGGCCAACAGAGAGCCAAGATGGCGCAACATTGACCTCAGCAACACCCAACATAGTCCCAAGATGGGCCAAGATAGGCCCAAGACGTCCCAAGATGGTCCAACGTAAACCTAAAATAAAGTAAACGTAGGCCCGAAGCAACCCGGCGGAGGCAACATAGTCCCAAGATGGGCCAAAGACAACCCAACGAAACCCAGCATAGGCCCAAGACAACTCAACAAAACCAAACATAGTCCCAACAAAAATAAAGTGAACTTAGGCCCAAACAACCCAACAGTAGCTGCAACAAATAAGTTTTCACGTGCGTTTGGCTTATTAGTTTTCCTCCTCTACAACAGGGGGAAGTGGGGGAGGACGGTGTAGGTGAGTGCGAGGGCCCGGTTTGACGAGTGTTTGGCCGCTGCATCCACTTGGTTCAGAAATAAAGTGACCGTAGCAACCCAACAGGAGCTGCAACAAATAAGTTTTCACGTGCGTTTGGCTATATTAGTTTTCCTCCTGTAGAAAAGGGCGGAGTGGGGGAGGACGGTGTAGGTGAGTGCGGGGGCCCGGTTTGACGAGTGTTTGTCCGCTGCATCCACTTGGTTCAGAGTTCAAACATAAACCCAAAAGAAAGTGAACGTAGGTCCAAAGCAACCCAACAGTTTACGGAAAGCGTTTCAAACGCTTGGAAGTTTGCCGGTAGGTGAAAAGGGGGGGTGTGGGGGGGCGGCGCAGATTTGCAGATTTTGGGGTTCCAAATGGGTGTTGAGGAGGTGCAAAAAACACTGTAAATTACAGTAAAATTTGCTCTTTGGGGAGAATTACAAGGAGTCAAGTTGCTGCAAAAAGTGCGTTTTACCTGCACGAGAGCCAAATTTTGTCGTTTCTGTTGTTTCGAGGGAGACGGACCTAAAACGTGCTATGTGTAATACCGTGAAATTACTGGCTTGGAAACATGTTTTCATACCTCTTTTGCACTTTGATGTCCTTTCTTCCTTCTACATAGTCCCAAGACGGCGCAACATAGCCCCAAGATAGGCCAACACAGAGCCAAGATGGCCCAACATAGAACCCAGGAACGCCCAACATAGTCCCAAGATGGGCCAACATAGGCCCAAGACGACCCAACAAAACCCAACATAGTCCCAACATAGTCCCAAGATGGCCCCAAGATAGGCCAACACAGAGCCAAGATGGCCCAACATTGAACTCAGGAACGCCCAACATAGTCCCAAGATGGGCCAACATAGGCCCAAGACGACCCAACCAACCCCAACATAGTCCCAAGATGGTCCAACATAAACCTAAAATAAAGTGAACATAGGCCCGAAGCAACCCCGTGGAGGCAACATAGTCCCAAGATGGGCCAAAGACAACCCAACAAAACCCAACATAGGCCCAAGACAACTCAACACAACCCAACCTAGTCCCAAACATAGTCCCAAGATGGGCCAACATAGACCCAAAATAAAGTGAACATAGACCCAAAGCAACCCAACAGTAGCTGCAACAAATAAGTTTTCACGTGCGTTTGGCTATATTAGTTTTCCTCCTCTTGAAAAGGGGGGAGTGGGGGAGGACGGTTTAGGTGAGTGCGGGGGCCCGGTTTGACGAGTGTTGGGCCGCTGCATCCACTTGGTTAAGAGTTCATGCACTCACAGTACGAGCAACAAAGCAACAAACGGAACATACAAGCATTGCGAGACGCACCGCAAAGAACAGCACCAACAACATCAACAACCTCAACAGCACAGCAACCTCTAAGACAACGAGAACAGAAACAGGAACAACCAGAAGCACAACAAGAACACCAGCAAGAACAAGATTGGCACCAACATAGTCCCAAGATGGGCCAACATAAACCCAAAATAAAGTGAACGTAGGCCCAAAGCAACCCAACAGTAGCTGCAACACATAAGTTTTCACGTGCGTTTGGCTATATTAGTTTTCCTCCTCTAGAAAAGAGGGGAGTGGGGGAGGACGGTTTAGGTGAGTGCGGGGGCCCGGTTTGACGAGTGTTGGGCCGCTGCATCCACTTGGTTCAGAGTTCAAACATAAACCCAAAATAAAGTGAACATAGGCCCAAAGCAACCCAACAGTAGCTGCAACAAATAAGTTTTCACGTGCGTTTGGCTATATTCGTTTTCCTCCTCTACAACAGGGGGAAGTGGGGGAGGACGGTGTAGGTGAGTGCGGGGGCCCGGTTTGACGAGTGTTGGGCCGCTGCATCCACTTGGTTCAGAGTTCATGCACTCACAACGACATTAAGACAGTACGAGCAACAAAGCAACAAACGCAACATACTAGCATATTGCGAGACGCACCGCAAAGAACAGCACCAAGAACATCAACAACCTCAACGGCACAACAACCTCTAAGACAACGAGAACAGAAACAAGAACAACCAGAAGCACAACAAGAACACCAGCAAGAACAAGATTGGCAAATATCTGCGTCAGGGGGAGCGGCATTTGACCCAACAAAACCCAACATAGTCCCAACATAGTTCCAAGATGGTCCAACATAAACCTAAAATAAAGTGAACATAGGCCGGAAGCAACCCCGTGGAGGCAACATAGTCCCAAGATGGGCCAAAGACAACCCAACAAAACCCAACATAGGCCCAAGACAACTCAACAAAACCCAACCTAGTCCCAAACATAGTCCCAAGATGGGCCAACATAGACCCAAAATAAAGTGAACATAGACCCAAAGCAACCCAACAGTAGCTGCAACAAATAAGTTTTCACGTGCGTTTGGCTCTATGAGTTTTCCTCCTCTACAACAGGGGGAAGTGGGGGAGGACGGTGTAGGTGAGTGCGGGGGCCCGGTTTGACGAGTGTTTGGCCGCTGCATCCACTTGGTTCAGAGTTCATGCACTCACAATGACATTAAGACAGTACGAGCAACAAAGCAACAAACGCAACATACTAGCATATTGCGAGACGCACCGCAAAGAACAGCACCAAGAACATCAACAACCTCAACAGCACAACAACCTCTAAGACAACGAGAACAGAAACAAGAACAACCAGAAGCACAACAAGAACACCAGCAAGAACAAGATTGGTAAATAGCAGCGTCACGGTCACATCTACTCAAATTATAGATCACCATTGTGTTGCATACAATACACTTTACACTACTGCTACCTCCAATCAACTCCTCATACGCACTATATAGATACACCTATGGCATCCAGCACATGCTGCTTCCAGCGCCGTCTCACCACTTCCCACAGTTCCCGCGCCATCGAAAAACAACATGGTGCCAATGCATGTCACATACTGACACGCTTTCCGTTTTTTTCCGAACTGGTTTGCAGCAGCTGCCAAAGACTAAGGATGCACATCATGCTCACGCTTTCGGGCTGCTGGAAAACACTGGTACTGCCCGCAGCACCAGGTGTCGAAACTGACTTCGAGTGGAAGTCAAAACGAAAAACATCAGAAAACTGAAAAACAGTCAGTGTCGAAACCTGTCAAAATCTGTCCAGACTGATCTGACAACGATGGCCAGGTGCACGCGTGCCCAGCTTGCGCAGAGCTGCCACCCGAGATGCCCACGTTGGGGCTGGCAGCCACGTATTTGGTGGACGTCTTTCCACCTTTGGCCCGCAGAACCTCGACATGGAAACTATATTAACACGAAACTATATGTGAACAACATTGAATATTTATAATATATATATATACACACATTTTTAATATATATATATATGTATTATATATATTATAATATGTATATATATATATACACAATAAATACTATAATATATATACATACATACATACATACATACATACATACATACATACATACATACCTACCTACAGACATACATACTGTCCGTTTTGGGTTTGTAGTGTTTCGGAGTGTGTTTCCATTGCTCCAACCATGATGCAATGATGCCGCTGAGGAGTGCCCAACGATCAGAATCCAAATTTCTACAAGATCTGCCCAAACTTGGCACATGGGTCGGCCGGTCCCTTGCCTCTACAACTGTAGTCCCAGCGGAGTGCAATGATGTTTCGCATTGGAGCGCGATATTGTAAGCTGTGTCTTTTGTATTCTTTTGGATTGTGTTTTGTGTGTTTGAATGGCCGGGCGACTGTGTTGACAAGGCATGGGGTACAACAGGACATGTCCCAGAGATGGAAGGCTCCACTGCAGCATGGTGGACTCGTTGGAAGATGCGTACAGTGGCCACTTGGTTTCACGGTGATAATGCAAGGATAGCTGGATGACATCAGGCAAAGGGGACATAGGATTTCAAATAGACTTTGAGCCATCACTGTGATTGTTTTGCCATGTTTTGCCTAAAATTATATACAGTACAGTCATTGTCTGCATTGGCTGAGGAAAGGTCACGCACTTTGTTTCATGGTGCTGGGCATATTCCTTGAACAACGTCGTGAGTGCCATTGAACGATGGCTGCAAAAGTCCAACGAAGATCCGCAGAACGTCTTTCTGTGGATGTGTTTTTTTTGCAACAACCAGTATAGGATCCAAGAGGAGGCTCAAAAGCGAAGAAACGACACTTGTTGCGATTCCTTCCTGCTACTGTTTCAGTTTTTACTCATGTTTAATTCTCATTCACAGTTTCCATGCAAGGAGCACTGGTTGCATAAATCATGTGCGGTGTATGCATTCTCGAGACCAGCGTCTTAATCCTTTGGCTCTGTTTGTCATGATGGAGTTTCCGTGGCTGCATTGATGGACAGATTTGCCCTGAGAGGCGACGCAAACGGGAAGTGATGAGCTGAGAGACATCTTTGAATCCCATCTGGTGGAAGCGGGACATATGCTGGTGCTGCTTGATACCATCGTGTCAGGTGCTTATCTGACGGAAGATATGGAAGTGCGCGACATGTGAGATCATGTGACTGTGACTGTGTGAGTGAACGTAGCAGAAGATGCTTGTAAAATGTGTGAACTGTCACCATAATGTACTTCCGAACGTTCATCACATACACACAAGGACTTCAGGATCTAGGTACCTCTTTGTTCAACTTGCCGTCGTAAGATGTCGTAAGTTCCGCAAAGGGCCATGAGAGTGGCGGTCCTCAAGACACCCAAATTAGGCAGCCGACCTATGTGACGAGGGCTTGGTGTATCTTCGAAAGCTACGTCGCGGCCTTATTATTTTTTTCTGTCCAGAATCACGTGGGCGCACGTGGGGTTTGGGTCAAACTTGGCGTACTGAAACATGCGTACCCAAACATGAAATATGTTTACTACGAAAAGACGACGGACACCTCTAGTTGTCAAGGTCTTATAAGTTTGATCCTGTGATATTTTTTGCTTTATATAGCAAACTACATGTCGTGATTTTTCGCTTTTTCTTTTTTGAAATATACGTAAACAGCGAGTTGCAGGCAAAAGGGCCAAGCGGGGCAAAACGGCACAACACAAAACAGCCACCGTCCTGAACATGGAATGAGGTGTGTATCGCGCAGGAGATACCGATGAACATCATACTCCCCAACACGGCTGAGACCTTTTTCCGGGAAGCTATGGAAGCGGGCAGGCGACTTGCCAACCCAAGCAAGCGCCACCAAACTCCATCAAATGTCAGATCAAAACGGTGCCAATCAATGCCCAGATTTATGAAAATGATTTAAAAAAATCTGATTAGAATGGCTGCCATTGAATGGAACCACTTTTTCATTGGCATGAGCTGCTTCAGTTGCCTTGATGACGTGACAAGGATCAGAGTGCTGACTGGCGCCGTGGATGAGCTCAACGTTCGGCACGCAAGGGCGGGATCCGAGCAGGACGAGGCAAGCAGAAGCCAAAGTGGTGAAATTCGCTGTGAAGCTTAAGCATTTTAGAGGCGGCATTCAGCTTCTCTTCTTTGTGTATTTTTGACAACATGCCCTGGTAGCCCCAGCAGTGTTTTCAGTCTTCTAAACTTCCGTTTGCTGCACAGTCTGACAGTCTGGGACAGGATATGATTAAGCAGATCATCCTCAACACCACTGGTTTTGATGCCGTGAATCGAGCCGTGCGCTCCCGGCTGATAGACCAGTTGACAGTTTTGCTCCATGGCTGCAAGCTTGGTGAATTCGAGGGGTGATAGCATCGAGCATTCACTGATCGATGATGATGATGATGATGATGAGGATGAGATCATGGGGATCATTGTGATAGTGACGGTGAGGATACTGAAAGGGTTGCCTTTTATCCTTGCATTTTTATCATTTTTACTGAACCAATGGAATAAGATTGTCACCCACAAATAAAACCATGGACGCACCAGTCGAGAGTCACGGAGCATTCCAAACTGATTGATAGAAATGGTGGGAAGAAATTGTGCGATTTCAATACTGGAACAAATCCACAGGATGAGAAAACATGCTGAAACACACACACACATATATATATATATAAATATACTTACGAACCTGCCAAAAGGTGCTCCCGGACAGCCATAGCTATGTTCGCGCAACGGAGGTTTCGCGAACTTTTCACGCCGCAACCGTCCTGACAGCAGACTTGTCTTCCATGCGAAGGATTTGCGGCGGAGATGTTCAATATATTTATGAATGTCTAGGCCAGCTCATGATGCAGGATGATAATCATTGACTCATTGTCGATGTATCTGTTTTAAATGCTACTGTAATTAATTAGAATGACATGATATGACATGATTATAACATATTATGAACCTGTGGAAGGAGGGTTGTGATCTTGGCTGAGATTTGGAAGGGATGTTTCTAAAGTCAGTCATTGCTTCGTACATCATGAGCCACCGAGCACTCCCAATTCATGAATTAATTAAGAGGGCAATGACCCATAGTTTGATACTGCTTGATGCCAGCGGCTTTTGATGCTCTTGGAGATGGTGGGCTGGGGTGTTTGGAGTCACAACCGGATGGAAAGGCAAACTAAGAGCGCCACAGAAATGATAGCGCGAAACTTACATCACGAAAACCATCTCTCCGTCTCCTGATGCTTTGCAGCAAGTGCATTTATTCGATGGATTGAAAAGGCAGAAATGGCGGATGTGGGGGTGTGTTTGTGGTTTTGTGGTGTTTTGTGTGTGTGTGTGTGAAGTTCTTTTCCGCTATCAGGGGTATCGGTTGGCTATTCCTTGGCAGTGTATCGTGGCCTGATCAATTGCCTGGCTGATACTTCCCAAGACATGCAAAGACACTGCTTAGCTTGTTTGCTTTTGAAGCGTTTCTCAAGGACTCAAGATGATTTACTTCAGTGTTTTTGCACTGGCATGTGCCACCTTTCCATTCTTGCACTCAATATTAGATTCCGGTCTTCATGTCAGCTTCATAAGAAGTTTTTGGCGCTGATTGTGTATTCACGTTTTCGGATCAAAGGTGACCACAGCTGGGCCAAAATTGTGTACAGTGAAAGAGGGCAAACGGCATCATGAATACTTGGGGGTCATAGATAAGTAAGGTCCTTTGTGCTCCCACATACCCCCAAATACACTTCAGAACAAATTGCTTCCATGCAAGTGTCTTACTCTTTCATCCAGCGCAGTCAAAGATCCATTGTAAAAAGACAGAACTATGCGTTCCATTGTGTTCCCAAAGTTAGCCCGGGGAACGAGAATCCTCAAGTGCCTGAAGAATGGCGACGAGTGGCATGTTCATGTTTCAGAGCGCATCACTCCACAAGGTGTTTGGAAGATTCAAACCATGGCAACATCTTGGCTGTGCCTTTTGATTTTGCCAGCAGCGGCGCAAGTGGTTCATCAGTGGACTCGTCAGCGCGGTGGTGAGGGCTGGGACTATGCTCGTGCATTGCAGGCGGACAGGGTGTCTGAATCTTTTTCATGGAGCCAAGCTTCAGAACTCCATTCGATGTTCCGTTTGTCCACAATTTCTGAGCCTCTCCAAGGTCAATGTCGATATCAATATCCCCTACCTTGTGAACTCAATTGAGAGCATGAAAGCTCCCCTCTTCTGGGGACCCTCAGGGTCCATGCATCAGCCCTGAAGGGTTTCAAGCTTATGCCTTCCACAGGGGCTGGATTTGGTTGGTGCATGGTGATACAGCTTCAACCTTTTGATATCTTTTAATATTTTTTGACCATTGGCTCGTCTACATATGTTTGTCAGATTTACCAGCATTGCTTATGGATCTTATGGAATCTGATGAGAATCATTGGATGACAAAAATCAGACGAAAGCAAATATTGCATGTGACCAGAGAATGCCGAAGCAACCAACACCGAGACTCGATTTATGGTTTTCGTCCTAGTGCAGTGGGCCACGCAGTTGTTGATTTGATGTCATCGTCGTCACTTCACTTTTTTCCTGGCTTTTGTCCAGTGGATTTCTTGGTCTTGTTTTCACCATGCGCATCTGTGGTACCTCAAAATGACCACTGGTCGCGCAGGTCAATGCCACGGGCAACATTTGGCTGGCGATACGACAAGCTCCCTGGATGAACATACTGCGGCGGATCTGACATTTTCTTGATCCGATTCGAAGCTCGGGGTGTCCACCAGACCCATCAACGCGGTGGTGACGATGTACTGTAAGGCTTGTGCCCTGCAGGTGGGCGGGGTGCGACGTTGTTCTTCTTGTGTTCTTTTCCACGGAGCAATGTTTTTGGAACTCCGATCAATCTCTGTGGTGTCCTTATTTATAAGTTTGATATCCCCTCATTTGCTCTTTTGCAAAAGTTAAAGTGATGACTCTAGACTCTAGACCATATAAACTGAATTTGCCCAGCTTCGCAAGCCAACAATAACAGCGGGTTCCAGGGTTCCAGCATTGCAGTTCCGTTTCGGTTTTTAGGTTCGGCAAAAACGACGCACCACTCTTAAGAAAATGAAACGATGTCCCAAAACATGTTAGGCAAACAGTCTTGGGAAGATGTCTTGAGCTATGACCCCTCCTGGCCGAATTTTAGACCTTGGCAAGAGCGCCGAAAAGCCTTGAAAACTCTATGAGAATCTCTCACCATCACATGAGCTGAATCCGGCTATTGCACAGTCTCCATGTATGTACATGATTGTAAACATGTATTTTTTACGTGAAGAGCCAGACTTTTTGACATTTGGTTGTCTTTGTTCACAGGAATGTACTGACAAAATCTGATGAGAAGCGTTGTGCGTTGATTTCCGACATTAAGCAAAGACTGGCAGGTGAGCAGCGCACCCCAACATAGCCAGCATTCGATGTTTGCTAAGAGCAACCTTGCTAGAAAAAATCAGAACGTCGATATCGTTCGAGATTGCAATTTTCATCAATTTTCGAGCTTAAGGAGAGCACACTTGAGTCTCAGACGTCTCCCGGTTTACAACGTGCGTTTGGCACAATTCGCAGCTGTCCCAGGATGATCTGTGAGACCGTGTAGCATCCAACGAGTGTGACCTTTCGAGGCGTGGATATTCCTTTGGAGCGACTTGCTTGGCCTAGCCCCTGTCGAAGAAATGCGGGGGTGAAGATCCACCAATTCAAATTGGATCCGGAAGGGCCCCACCAAGTCTGAGCGACTTTATCTCCATTGATCCTGCGGGGTATTATATAGCTGTGTATCATCCGATGCACGTCCTGGCAGTGTCTGGCATGGTTTGACTAGTTGATCTAATGGACTCCATCTGTTCCATTCTATTCTTAGATGTGAGATGTGGATATAGAATTCGGACTGATCCTCTGATCTCGACTGTCAACTGTCAGGTCAGCAGGTTCCAAACAAGTTGTTGTCGTTGTTCATTGTGGCACAGGGTGCGATCCCGAGTGGCTAGAGCATCCAGGGGGATTCTGAACTCTAGTTCTTCAAGAATGTTACGGCTCCATCATTAGCAATCATAATCCACCACTATTAATTAAGAATGAATGATTGGCAATTAAGAGTGGTTGATTTATTAAAATACTATATGGTATACATATATAGCGATTAGTACAATGTTGGTAGTGACCACTAGTATACCATCAATGGACCATGCTGGATGAAGGTCGCCAGCTCTGTCGCTTCGAGCTGTCAGCAATTCACTCCTTGGAAGCACACGTTTCAACATCAGCTGGTTGACGGAGAGACGGCATGGCTTTCTCGCCGCGACACATATTGGCTCAGTTTCTGACTCCCTCAGGCCAACGTTTTCAAATGAGACATGCTCCTCACCCGAATAGCATTATCGCTGCATGTGCTTACATGCGTTGCCCTGGCTGGTGGATGCACATCAGAGTGCGATGACTCTGGCATGCTGCAGAGACTGCCTGGTACTGCGCTGGTCGAAGGTGCCGGGATTCGTCCCCGCTTCCGTGGGCGCGGAAGTGGACGCTTGGGGCGCTTGAAAAAGCTGACCCGGCAGCGGGGAGGTTCACGGCGCTTTGTCAGAGGCAGTGGGAAGTTGTTCATTTCAGCGGAAGCCAATGGCTTTGTTGATATGCGAGAGGAGAACGAGATTCCATTTCTTCGAGGGAAGTTTACTACAGCTGCTCTGATCTATCTCACAGTGTCCCATATTGGGATGATGGACTTCTATCGAGAGGCTCAACATCAAATTAAAATAGTCAAGAGATGCTGAAAATTGGGTCTTCCCAAAATTCGGGATGTCCAAAGGTCCAAAACCATGGCTTAACATCATGTTAACATAGATCAGTTTGGATCAGTTTGGCTTGTTGGACCAGTCTTGAGAAACGGAGAAACGTTAAATGTGGCTTGACCATTGTTCGCCATTGTTCCTTGTTTGTGCGAGGCCACTGCGCGTGTAAAAAAGAACAACCCCGGGCTGCAGATTGAGCATCTTGGCAGATGCAGTACATTTGGCCATGGGTCAGAAATGGGTACCCCACCCCTAAAATGTCCATGGAAAATATCATCAAATGGGGCCAAACGTAATTTTTGACCTGAAGACCTTGGCAAGAACAATGTCCCGACAATGTACCTTGATACACATCACGCCGCCGGTAGGCCAGGCTGAAGTGAACGAAGTCGGTGGTATGGGATGTATGGGGTGTATGGGGATATGCGCGGCAGGTCCGGAATCTTGGTCAAGGTGATGGACTGTAAATGACTGTACTATGCGGCAATTCTGTGACGGTAGGGAGATTGATTCTTGGCGGACGTGTTTCAGAGATGATCATGACATGGAAGGTTTGGGAGTTGACGGCAAGGTGAGATCGCAGTGATACTTTGTCGCTTTGTTTGGGTTTGGTCTTGACAACATCTGTTGGGTCGATGCCAAAAAGACTTCGAAAAACGAGAAGGCAGATGGAGACCGTGTTGTCCGTTCGGTTGCTTGGAAATGGGCACATTTCCGGAGAAAGATGGGCATCCAACAAGCAAGAACCGGAACAGAATCCAACCTGCCCCCCCGAAATTGGACTATGATTGACCACCCCAGTGGACACGCGATTTTTCATGGTTTTGCAAGCGGTATGTAGGTGCTTGGGCCTATAGGCCACATGGTTGCCTCTCGTCTCTCGTGCTGTCAAGATGAATGTGTTTCCATGGTATCAAGAGGCACCTTTTTGAACACTAGCAAGCCGGATGTGAAGGACCTAGAAACTTCTTAGAATCAGTGCTCAAAGACCGGCTTAAACACGTAATTTTCGCGCCACCAAAACTGAAGCTCTCGTAAATAGTTGGGATGGGTTTGGCAAAGGTGACGATGGTAGAATTAAAAAACATTGAACAAACAATTGAATGAATGCGGGGGACAAAAAGTGGGGACACTAAGGCCTCAATGGTGTTTATTTGGGGCATGTAGGGTGGCTCCCCACATTTTCTAGTAGTTCTTGAAAACCAACACTTCTCAGCATTACGTAATGGTCACAAACACCCCCCCCCAGGCCCTTCTGAGGCCTTACAATTTTTCAGTGCCTTGATTTTTGAATCTTTTTGCCGATTTTTGCCAGCTTATTTTGGTGTTCACCAAGAAAAACGGGGTTGCCATGACCATCCATGACCCATACCATCCCATAGCCATTGGGTTTCATGAGTCGCGAAGGTATTGGCTGCAGTTCGACACTGACCAGCATGACTCCACTCCAACATCTAAGTGCGCAACAGTGGGTGCTGCATCGTGTGCTACATACATCAAGGAATACATTGAAAAAACCAATCCGCAGTTGAGCTCCAAGGTTGCTGGCATCCACTTCGACAACGAGGGTGTTGGAGGCAACTTGAAAGCCATTGTGGAGGCTTGGGACCAGGTTCGCAGTGAGCTCGGCGTGAAGATCTCCTTCACCAAAGGGATCGGAAATTGTGGAACCCAAACGATCTTTGGTGTCAGCTTTGACTACTGCTTGGGGCAGAGCTATACGGATGACACCGCGAAGATCTATGTTACTTGGACATACTTGGACCAGAAGTCCAACAAACATCAACAAACCATCCATCGATCAAACTCTTGAAGTTGATTAATGACACCATCCATGCAGCTCTTTTTAAATTGCCCCGTGTTGGGCTTTGAGGTGCAGACGCCATGCGGAGGTATCAACACGAAAGTCTTGTGGGAGAAATGGGCTGGCAAGGCCGGGAAGGGCTGTGGATGGTGAACATTTGTCCCCAAAATTTACGCCATAGATAGGTGGTATGAACCGATATAAACCATCCAGACATGGTGGGTTTATGAACTTGTCATGCCCACAGCGGGGCGAGGGATTTTGCTTACGACTATGGTGATCACCGACCGGGATGTAGCGCCGTCGCGCTCTGGTCTTGCTGTCTCTGTGTACCTTTCCACGTCGAACACACAACACACACATGCCATTGTGAAAACTTGGAGTTTACTACCATTTATTACCTATATTGGGGAATGGTCATCAGCTCATTAATAGATTAATAGGGGGTTATAAAGTATACTGTATACTGTAGACATTATGTGTAGGAGTCCCTAACACCATACCCCATATACATCCATATACCAAGTTTTGACCATGGTACACTTGGTCACACATGCATCTGTATTGTTCTGCAATGGCTGCACATGCTGAGCTGCTGTGACCTGCTTGTGACCAGCATCACTCTATACCTTGCGCAGGTCACAACAGGCGGCTATTCGGTTCCGATGCTTTGCGCCGGGGGCAACTGCCAAGGAGATTTGCCGGGATTTTTGGTAAGCCGACCCAGCTTGTTTGAGCCGTTGGGGATTTCAAAATTTCTCAAAGTTGACACCCAAATCATCCCAAGACAGGCTGTCACAGGTCTCTGTTGCAACCTTTACCATGGTTTGCGGCCAGGTCATGGTGGACCTTGCAACATCGATGAGAGACTGAGCACCTCGGGAATCGCAGAGGTCGTTCAGAGCATCGACATCAGCATCTTGGACTGCGAGGCCGTGGTGTTTCTCAAGATGGGGAGCTGGGTATGCCGAATCCATGGTATTCAATAGGAAAATACATGAAAAGACAGATTCACGGGGAGTAATGTTTACCATTTAAAACCATTTAATAGGAAAATCCATGGTATTGAATATGGTAAACTATTGGGTACCCCAATTATGAACAATCACCATGCGATGAACTTGAATCAGTTGTCCATCTGACTCAGGGAACCAGCAACCACTTTAGGAGAGGACATATTTGTAGAATTTTGTAGATATCAAATCACTATATAATGTTCCATAGGAACAAATGGTGGGAGGTATGGGGAGGTAACTTAACGGTCATGGCTTTCCAGCCGAGGTCTCTACCCGAACATGGCTTTGTGGTACGGTTCGGGAGTTCAGCCTCAAATCTGCCCGCGCTGCACAGCTGATGAGAAGGCGGGGACTGCAATGATTTGAAGTCTGAAAGTTCAATGGATGCATCGTCATTAAGATGTGATTAAGACTTTAAGACACAAGCCTCAATTGAACACGCCCAAAGTTCTTCATGTTGAGTTGGTGAGGTTGATCTTTCTGGCGTCGACTGCAACTTGCTGACAGCCGTCATTGACTGCAACTATCCAAGCCCAGTTCTTTGCACAAAGGCTCTCAGGAAATGTGAGGGGCCAGAGTGGCAAAAGGAAGGCTGGAGCACCTATTGCAAAGCCAATGGGAAGTGCCATTTCAGCCAGGTCAAGCCGCCTACGCCTTGCTCTGAGTTCAGAATGGAGATTGAGGCTTGCAAGAGTTTGAGCAGCTCCAGCCTGTGGGGCTTTGGTGCGGGTGCATGCTCCTTCAACAACCCAGATCTTCATCCAATACCGGTTGGGCCCATGCAAGACTTTGTTGATGAGCAGGTGTCTACAAAGTATACATACCTCGGTGGCAGTAAGATCACGAACTGCACGCCGGATGGTTTGCTTTGCACCCACGGAGACGGTAATCCAAGCGCCAAAAACCTGGGTGCATGCCAACGGCAGCTTGGAGGGATGGGTCAACTCTTAGACGAGAAGGCAGAAGAATTCCAAGACATTTGCGACGTCGATGAAGATTTGAAGAAAACCTGTGGTGGTAGCTGCCTACGTGGCATGTGCCTTGATAAGCTGCCGCCGGCGCCTGCAGGAGCTTTGAAGATGCCAAAGATTTTGCTGTATCATGGTGGTATTGTTGGCGCGCCAGCTTTCAGCACGCCTTGCTACAAACAGTACCTGGATGATGTTCTGCGCTTTGTCATAGAGAAAAACATCAACACCATCCTCCTGAATGTCATGGCTCCAATTCCAAAAAGCACCAGCCATGATGCTCAATTCCCTTACTATGAGGATCCCGCCTGGATCGCAGCCAACTTTCTGGACAGGTTGCCTCCGAGTGTCAAAGCAGGTGCCCTCTTCGGCAATGTGAAGCTCGATTCGAGCGGATGGAATTTTCAGAACAGCAGCTTCAATATCTACAAGGACTCCTTGCAAGGTTTGGGAGTGAATGCTTGCAACTACACACACAAACTGGTACGAGTGCATTTCCTTAAGAGAATATGATAGGATTCAGGATAAAGACAGATGGGACAGATCTACCGATCTCATTGGTTGATTTTGGGGTACAATATGGGGTTTGGTTCACAGCTCTGTCTTGACTGACTCCAGAATTGGTTGGTGACGATTCCGTGCCAGAGGTGGTGTAATTTGAGCAGGCCCCACAATTCACCACTACAAATCAACCCTTCTTTCCTGAACGTAAATTTTCAATGAAGAATACCCTTATCATCCCTTATCATCCCTTACCCTATACCCGTTCGTTGGTATTCCTATTTTGGATGATCACGATCCCGCTTCAGCAAGATCAGTGGTTTAAATCTCAGATCATTTCAGATTATAACATATTGTACATATTAATTATCGAAGGAAGTTTAGAAGTCAAACTTCCGACAATATGGAGAGATGAAAAGCAGAGCAGGGAAGAGGCAGAGAGAAGAGAAAGATTAGAAGAAAGAAGAGTAGAAGAGAAAGAGTAAAAAGACAGAAGATGCAGATGCGCGAAAAGGTAGGAAAGTCGCGAAACACTGTGTTTTTCCAATGA
>CAMXCT020000858.1:84457-136957 GCA_947184155.2 Cladocopium goreaui | reverse complement strand
GTGGCTTGCAATCCCCATCGAATATGCCATTTTGGTCTCAAGATGGGGAGTCTTGTAAAATTTGATCATGGCATGTCGACCAGCTGGGTCATCGACCGTGCTGAGCCTCCCCATTCACATCTATTGCCGCTGCTGGATCTTGTGCTGTTGGCTTTGTGCCTGTACACCATCCTCATTTGCCTCTGTGCCAAGTGGTGTTTCAGTCCCAGGATTCCATCCACCACCACGTGTGTTGACCTTCCATCGGGCATTGCAGTTCGAGCACATGGATCCCGATGAGGCTACAAAGCTCACACTGGTGAACATCGACCTTGTAGCACAGTGGGCAGGCATAGAAGGAGATAGACAGGACAACACCACGGTGAGAGGCTCCCTTTTCTCACTGCTGGGATGCAATGGCTCTGAACCACCAAGGACCTTGGCACTGCTGCCTCATGATGACGTACAAACAGTACTAGCTACTTGGCGCATCCCACGACCAGCACCTGCAGCGGCGACACCACCATCTATGACCCAACTTGGCCAAGTTGGGGTGTTCTTCAGGACATGCCGTTTCATCTGCGGCACCCTTCCGGAGCAACAAGCGGCCCGATTACAACCGATTGCGCCGGCAGCACCTCCAGCGACCACTGGCCCACGTAAAGTGAAGATGAGCCAAGTGATCAACCAGGTGGACGATGAAGACGTTGATCATCTGGATGCAAATGCAATCAACGCAGCCTACATTGCCTATCGTGATCAATTGGGCGGATTTCCACCGGACGATGAGGAGCTAAGCGCTGAGCAATTGACGACACTAAGCTCCCTATACAAGTCTGGCAGAGCGCCTTACACTGACATGGCAATTTGGGGGCCTTTCCAGCATCGCATTCAGAAGAAGATCAAGCTCAAAGGACTCAGATTCACATCGAGCGGTGAATTTGCACCCATTGAGCTCTATGGTCCAGCTGACTTTGAGAGCTGGAGAGAATGCTACATGGTATTCCGAACTGGATCGATAATGCTGGAGCAGATCACACCATCGAAGCTGGACGCTTATGAGAAAACGATCCGGCAGTTTCATGACCGGTACGGAAAGGCATGCTGGGCCATCATCTACCAAGCCGACGTCAGAGCCAGGCTTGAGCAAGTTGAGAGGATTCGTCGACGAGGACAAGAAGCCTACGAATCAGCCAGATGTTTAGGCCTCTCACACCCATTTGACACAAACCGTCCTTGGGAATGTGTCTGGAAGGAGTTGGCAGAGGACTACATCTTCTGGAACAAGGAAGTCGTAGAGCCATCTATGCTCTACCTTGCAAAGACCGCCAACCTCACGCAACTTCTGGCCGACGACGCCCCGATTGTCAAGGCATCCAGTCCAGCATCAGCATCCGCGGCGGCACCAACTTCAAGGCCAGCAACGGGGGACAGTCGACCCTCCAAGAGACAGAGGGGCCCAGACGTCAGAGTGCACCGCATCGGTGAGGATGGCATGTTCACACACAACCGAAGAGACATGGAGTTGTGCAAGTTGTTTCAGACAGGCGAATGCACTTAGAAGGACGTCCATGGGAACTGTTCTCGCAATCCCAGCCGTCGACACCAGTGCTCGAAATGCCTGTCTGAACTACATGGTGCAAACAAATGCCCCAACGATACACCGAAGCCGCCGAGAGCAGGACACCGGAAGGGGAAGAGCAAAGGTAAGTCTAAGAAGTGACTTACGAGCAGTGTGCAATCAGTGCATGAGAATTCAATGGAGCAAATGAAGGACGACTTGAAAGAGTCCGACCTGAGAGCCTCCACAGGCAAACGCACAGATCGGTCATTGGATAGCTCAGATGTAGCTATGCATGGGCCCATTGATTTTCACTTTAGAGGCAAACGCATTTTGCACCTGTTCAGTGGACCGTCCAACAGAGTGGATGGCTTTGCTAATGCCGTCAGGGCCTTAGGCGGCCAATGCGTCGAATACGATCTGGTGAATGGGGCAGAGCAGGACCTTGCCAATGATCACATCTGGCAAGGCATCATGTCAGACATCAAGAACGGGGTCTATGACGCTCTGCTGGCTGGCCCACCATGCAACACATTCACAAACGCCAGGCGATGGGATGATGCTGGGCCCAAGCCGCTCAGAGGACCTTCTGGCGACGAGCGATACGGCTACAGCTTCCTCGGCCCGTCAGACAAGGAGAAGGTCAAGCTCGGCACCTTGCTGGCAGTTCGCACCACAGAAGCCAGTACGGAGTTCCATGAGCAGCGCAAACCTTTCATTGTGGAGCAGCCACGCTGGAAGCAGGATGGCACATCTGTCTCCATGTACAACTTGGACGAATTTCAACAGCTGCTTGAACTGGTGGGGGTCGAGTGCATTGAACTGGATCAATGTGAATTTGGGGCACCAACCACCAAACCAACCACATTGATTGCCTACCTCATCAATCCTCCAATGCTGCAATCGAGTTGCAACCATTCGAAACAACTCTGGATCAAGCCGAGCACCGGCGAGAAGGTTTGGTCTCCACATCCACCATTGCAGGGCAAGGAGTGGTACATCCAGGGGGCACAGTGGAACAGAAGCATGCTGTTGACACCTCAGCAGATCCGCGAGAAGTTCAAGAACATGCCCTACCTTACGTCAGCTGCACAAGCCTACCCAGCGGACCTCAATAACAAACTGGCCCATGCCTTGATTTCTGCTGCCGACTCGGTCGCTGATGCAACTGCAGTTGACACCGGCTATGAGCTGGTCGGCCGCTGGCGCAATGTTCTCAAGCGGAGAACTGCAGGCCTAGACAAGCGGCCGTCGTGTACCGTACGCAGCAAGGTGGAGCTCACCACACCTTTGAGAGGGAAGCGAAAACAATATGACCCTGACCAGGCCGAGAATGAGTGTTGGGGCGGCATGCGCAATCCCAAGAAGATTTCAAACAGCCTCCCGAATTATCGAGTGGTTGGGGCTCAGATCTATTCCATCCTGGACAAGCTGATGGACAGTTTGGACGGACTTGAAGACCGATGTCTCAGTTCGATCGGATCTGAAGACTGCAACTGCGGACCCACTGCGGAACAGGATGATGCCGTCAGAAGAGCCTTACGCTGCATTCAGGATGATGCTCCAATGCCAAATGAAAAGGCCTTGGACACGAAGATTGAGGCCAACCTGCTTTGGAAAATTGGACGTGCCATGGGCGACCCTGACACGGACATCATCCACCAATGGCTTTGCAGTGGCGCACCAGCTGGCATATCATTGCCCATTGCAGATCCCGGCTGCATCTTTCCAGCGGATATTGAGAGCCACGGTGAAGGGGAAACAATAGATATACCCGATCATCATGGACACACAAACTACTCTTCGGTGGATGATGATGCAGCTGCAGAACCTGAGGTCAATCGACTCATTGAGACTGGATTCGTGAAGTAGTTCAGTAGCTACGAAGATCTGCAACTATGGGTCGAGGGCCAGCCACATTTGTCTCGCTTGGGGATGATCACCAAGGAGAAGGATGGCAAGACGAAACGCAGGCTCATCCTAGACTGCAAGGAGAGCAGAGTCAATGAGCGCGCCCTAGGACAACAGATGCCATTGACGATGCTCTGTATCTCATGAGCCGCTGTGAAGCTGGAGAAGAGATTGAGTGGTTGATACTCGACTTCAGCGACTGGTTCTACAATATCCCGCTCCACCCTTTGGAGCGCAAGCACTTCACGTGGTCTTACCGAGGCCGCTGGGTTGCATTCCTTACCCAGGAACAAGGCAGCAAGAATGCACCACTGGTTTGCGGCAGGGTGGCTGCCATGATTGCTCGAATCACACAAGCAGTCTTCAGTGAGGTGCAATATAGACTTCAGCTGTACGTCGATGATCCTTGCATCTGCCTTCGTGGTGATCGTCGACTGCGAGACCGCCACATGGCTATGACCATTTGCCTCTGGTCAAGTTTGGGCATTCGATTGGCCTACAAGAAGGCGGCGAGAGGCAATCGCATCGTGTGGATTGGTGCGGAGCTTCAAGCAAGGCAGCAAGGCACACCGCGTGCTCACTTGATTGCCACTGCCAAGCAAGAGATTGTCGACAAACTTCGCGCAACCACTGAAGAACATGCTCGATGCAACATGGTGTCAAAGAAGGCCCTTCTATCCTATGTGGGCAAGCTCAATCATGTCGCCGGCATTGTTGAGCTCATCAGGCCTTTTATGTCTGATCTTTATGGAGTCATTCATACCACTGTCGGCAGCTGCGCGCCCAAGAACTGCTACTGGACGAAACAGTGGCGGCATGTTACAGATTGGATGCTTGCCTTTCTAGCCGAAGAAGAGTTCTCCATCCGGAGATGCTACCGGGTGGACACGTACCTTGGGAAGGGCATGCAGGTGGCTATCGTCACAGATGCCTCACCTTGGGGCATTGGAGGCTACATCACCATCAACAACACTGTGATGGCCTACTATGGAGACTCCATCAAAGCTGAAGACGAGAACAACTTGCACATTTGTGCAGGCGAAAGTTCTGCACAGCAGGTTGTCGAAGCATTGGCCATATTGGTGGCCTTGAGAATGTGGCGCAAATACTGGAAGAGACCAGGAGTGTCGCTGAGGATTCGCAGCGACAACATTGGAATCCTCACCCTGTTGATCAAGCTGAGGCCAAAACATCGATCCCATGGCCTTTCGGTGATTGCAAGAGAGTTGGCCCTTGAGTTCGGAACAGCAACATACAAACCACGGCTGTTTCAACACATTCCGGGGCTTGCCAATGATTGGGCCGACATCTTGAGTAGACTCAGCCAGCCCAACAAAATGTTGAAGATCCCTGTGCCACTCCTGAAGTCCAGACGCGATGCAGCACCAAAGCGTGATTCACCTTCTACAAGGCCACCACGACCGCGACGCAGAGCAGCAAGTAGGGTCGTGCATGAGACTGCTTGAGGGCAATGTCCCAGGAATCAAAATGAAGATCGCCTATTATGCCACACATGTCACTTGAAAACCAATTCCATGAGAATAGCTCGCCAGGGCGCGGTTACCGTCCTGAATTGGAGCCCAGTTTCGAGTGAGTCATGTGAGCGTGGGCATCCGCTCAATCATCGCTGAAGCGTGGGCACCGCTTATATTTCTTAATCAGAGCGTGGGCAACCGCTCAATTCATCTCCCCCATCCACAACCGTGGAGGTGATTGACGTCGCTATGCCTCCTTATAATCTACAATTAGTTTAGTTAATACCCTGGTATACAATTGAAGATCGCACTTACTTGGCATGACACTGCTCTCGCTCAGGAGAAGCTTCGAACAGGCGCGAAGCAGGTGAGCTGCCATGTTTGCGAATTAGGTGAGCTGCCATGTTTAAATGGCCATGTTTGCGAATCAGGTTAGCTGCCATGTTTAATTTCAGAGTGCCTGTTAGGTCGCAGATGTCAACATGTTCTTTGCGACTTGCTTGAGACAGCTGAGCGAATTGTCTTATTTTCCCTTTTTTGGCATTCTTGATTCAAGGGATGTGCCCCTTTCTCTGAGCCGCGTGTGAGATTCCTCATGCTTGCAATAGGTTCAAGTTTCTTAAACATGGGGAAACGTAAATTTTGTCATCGTCTTCCCCTCATTTCGCTGAGTGCAATCAATGGTGGAGCAAAGCCCTGTGGTGACGCACAAATGAGTCCCAACACCGCCGGACAGACCGGTGTTCCTGAAAGTGTCAAATCAGCACCCAGAACGCCGTCCAACGTTCCCTGGGTTGCCGACAGAAAGGATGCACCGATCTGCAATTTCACCCGCAAAGCCAGACGCCCTTCGGAATCTGAGTGGACAGATGCTCAGAGGATGGAGGCCCTGACTGCTTTGCGCAGAGATTATACAGCCAGTAGTGCAAAGGGGCCGGCAGCAGCCGTTCTTAGAACTTGGGATGCCATGCACCGCCGAATGATGGGCACGAATTTGCCAGTTTACCCATTGACACCAGAGAAGATAGCCAACGTAGCTGCTGCCTTTAAGGCATGCGGCTATCGCAGCTTCAGCAACTACATGTCAAAGGCAAAGGAGAAACACATCGACATGTACGGGGAGTGGGGCGTCGATCTGGCCATGGAATCAAAGAGGGCATGCCGCTCTGTTACCAGAGGCATTGGACCCGTAAGCCAGAGAACGCCCATAGAGTTTGAGAAGATCATCGCCGCCCGCAGTGGCTACATCTCTGACTCAGAACCTCTCACGGAGGGTGGTCCGCTTGGCCCACACAACTTGGTGGTCATCGGCACCTTCTTCATGCTCAGAGAGATCGAAGCTTCCCTTTTGCTAGCTGCCAATGTAAAGATGAACAGGGATGACTTCAGCGTCACCCTTCGTTTGCCTAGCAGCAAGACTGATCCCTCAGCGGCCAGCGTGGAACGCACTTGGGGTTGCCTGTGCAGATCCAGTGGAATAAATGGATGTCCATTCCATTCAGCAAAGGCCCAGATGGAATATCTTGATGAATTCTTTCCTGCACCTTCGAGACCTTTGGATTTGCCTTTCTTTCCAACGGAAACTGGTGAAACAGTCGAGAAAGTCAAGGTAGTCGAAACGCTGGAAGCTCTTCACACACATCTAGGTCTTTCCAGTGTAGATGAAGATGGAAATCGACTGTTAGGAGGACACAGCATGCGCCTTGCTGGAGCCAGAGTTTTGTCTGCCTCAGGGATGCACCTTTATCAAGTGGAACTTATGGCCAGATGGAAGTCACCAATGCTTTTGCATTATACTCAGACGGCTCCACTCACTAAAATCACACAGGACTTTGAACAAGCTCGAGAAGAAGAGAAACTGTCAGCCAAGCGAGACAGCATCCGCAAACAGATGGATGAACTGAGCCGATGTAACCAGGCGGACACCTCTTCATCAAACATGGAACCTAGGGTCTCTAAGCTTGAGAACGATATCACTGCCCTGGATAGTCGCACGCAACAAATGATCAGGGACGAGATCTCTCAGGTGCGCAAGAGTTGGAGCCTTAAACCAGCTGAATATGTCATGAATAATTCGTCACGTACATGGCATGTTGTACACATTGACGGCATTGCACATCATCCAGAAACTTGGTCTACCAAGTGCGGTTGGAAATTTGCATTTTCTAAATTCACCAGAAGTGTCGAGCATCCCAGCACTGACATTCGTAAATGCGATAAGTGCTGGCCATTTGAAAGCGACAGCTCGAGCAGCGAATCCACATCGGAGAGTGAGGCTTAAACAGCGACTGCACTGAATGATACAGTTGTTCAAGGCATATCAGATGGGATCACCATTTGTTGCCAGGATGCTCCAGAGAGGCTCACCTCTGGAGAATCGGCGATCGAACAACTTCAGGCTGGACTGATTTGGAGAGGATCCCTCCAAACACAGCCAATGAACATTCAGTGATGGCACCTTCAGTTAAAATTATGCATGGGAGGGAGGGAAGTTTGATCAACGGTTGTTAGAGCCCCAAATGGCGAACATGTCCGTTTCATTCAAGCGGCACCCCCGTACACAATCCATAAGGGGATCTTGTAAATGGGTGGTCCTGGATTTAACCTTCAAACCCGCATTCAAATTCACTACATTGCATGATTTGTTGTTAATATCTGTTGCAGGCCCTGGGTTTATCTGTCATATGGGTCTGGGTTGAACCCCTGGGACCATACGCAACTACGCAACCTTAGGCCCCCAAATTGTTTGACCGAGAGCCATGCAGTTGGTGGACGAAATCCTGCAGCACCTGGGATGAATGAAACCCCAAGAATAGTGGGATAAACTAACTACATCTAACCAAGTGGTGCAGGATTTCGTCCATCAACAGTATCATGGGTGAACATTCCAGTCTGATTCCAAGGAAGGCCCTCATCTCTGCCCCCCACTGTCCGGTGGATCAATCCGCATGCCTGACTGCCGGCAACTGCCCGGCCGGCTGTCCCAACTTGGCGGCGCAAGTAGTGACCTGGTTGGCCTCTGTGAACGCCAAGGCCAAAAACGTGAAGTTCTCCACGTTGTCTTTCGATGGTGAAGATGGAGGTGGGAAAGAGCAAAACGCAAATCAAAAGGGGGTCTTGAAGTTGTTTTTTTGGGAAGTTCAACACATGCATACATAGAACTTCCGCAAAAATGATGCTCCAGGTTTTTTCTGTCCTTTTCCAGGTGAATCCGCAACTGCTTGGGCTCTCTGCCAATTTAAACTTCTGGGCGACGAGCTGGGCATTCCAGAGGTGGGCATGGCCAAGTCCATCGCTGCTGGACCCCAAAGCCCAGGCCAGGCGCTTGGTTTTTTCCACCGATTTTCCAACCGATTTTCGGGTGCAAGAATTGCAGGTGGGGGTCCCAAGCTGTTTTTTTGGGAATTCTTGCGCTAGAGATTTTGACGAGACTATTACTACTGCTGCTACTGCTACTGCTGCTGCTACTACTACAGCTACTGCTACTACTACAGCTACTACTACAGCTACTACTACAGCTACTACTACAGCTACTACTACAGCTACTACTACTCCTACTGCTACTGCTACTGTTGCTGCTGCTGCTACTGCTGCTCCTACTCCTACTGCTACTGCTCCTGCTACTGCCACTAATACAGCTACCGCTAGTACCAGAGTAGTACTACTATATAGTACTACTACAACTACAACTAATACAACCACTACAACTACTACTACCCGCGCCACTTCCAGGTGTGACCTACACCATGCCGGAGACTTATTGGTATATGGGTGAGCTATGGCCCTGCACTGGTGACCAATGGCAGCTCAAAGAAAAGCCGCCGGTTTGCACGACGCAGTCCAGTTACCGCTCGTTCGTAGACAAAGCGTGGCCGTTCCTAAATTGGCTGAACATCAGTGACAAGGTGGGACGCTGGGTGGGAAGTGTTTTTTTCCAGACCCTAGAGGATATTGGATGGTCGGTTCATAAAGGGTACCCATGAAAGCATGAGAATAGGTTGGGATTCCCCAATCTGGTACTCAATAACCATTGCATTTTGTGGTTATTTGATGGCGATAACATGTGAAAACCATCCTTAACTTGGGGGGTTTGGCCATGTTTGGCCCCAGATGCCAGGGATTTCCATGGATTTCTGCCCCGGAGGTCATGCAAGAGAAGCCCGGCTTTCCCTCCTTGATCGACAACATCCGTTGGGTAAAGACCAACGCGCCAGGGAAGGCGGTGATTCCTATGTTCAGCTTTGAAGGTCTATCCCTGAAGTCGTGCTTTGCGACACACTTCAGTGCCGGTGTGAAGAATGTGTCTGACATCTGCGGCACATTTGATGGTTTTTCCTTTTGGCAATGGGAGACCTTCAAGGAGTTCATGATTTACTTTGCGGATGCGTTTCAAGTTGATGAGGTTGGCATCTATGACCTGCAGTTTATCCCGCCCTACTGGTTTGATAACAAGGCTTTTGGTCCCAATGACGACTGCAAAGCCTCAGCGCGTTGAAGCGTGCCTGCACATTCCTGTTTGGTGTGGCCATGTTTGGCCAAGAGTGCCAAGTGCCATCCTGTTTGAACGTTTGCTACAATCTTGATTGTGGCTTTGGATCTTTGCCAAGAGAATCGTAGGTTTTAAGTTTTAAGCGGAGAGAAATGAGAAGATGCCTGGTGCTATGCCTTGCAACAGTACTTGGAGCATACCCCTGAAGCAGCATCCAGATGACTTTGTATTGGATACCAGTGATAGGTTCCATGCTTCAGTCAGGGCTTGCCATGCAATGGCTTATCTTGACCAGGTTTATCACAGAAAACCTGTGGATGGGTGGCTTGACCAACAGCCATCTCCCAGGCTCTGGGAGCGAGACCATGTGGCAGCGGTATCAGCTAGTATCAACTAAGTCCTAAGTATCAACCACTAGTATGGTAACACATTCATGATAAGTGTGATGATCTGATAGCCATTTATAACCCACCCAACCAACATTGAGGTATTGCCGGTGCAGAAATCGACAGGATCTCCCTGGTCACAGGGTCCAGTGGAAGGGCGAAGATTTCAAGGGATGGCGTGGTTGGTTGCCAATTAGTGGTCCGGTGTGAAAACCTTTTTCCATCCTGGATCATGATCCCACCTGACTACTATTTTTCAGGGGAGTTGAAACATGTTGAAACCACCAACCAACTCCAACCAGCTTGCCATTTCAGCTGTGTCGTAGCTGTTGGCACACCTTTGAGGTGGAGACAAAGTTAAGCTCCTCGTGGTGGTGGACGATTGAACATCACTGCTCCTGGGCTTTCATTGGAAGTTGGGTGGAAAACCGTGGATGACTGGGCTGGCTAAACTGGGTGGGTTCAATGGCATCTCATGAATGGTACCGAATGGTACTGTACTTGGCTGGTGGCTGAAGTGCAGGTGAAACCCAATGGCCAGAACCTCGAAAGTGGTTTCCGGAAGATTGTTCCTGTTGAGACTAGCAATATCTGACAATGTTTAGGGTCCGGGCACCTGTACCCCAAAAATAAACCAGCAAGCTGGTATTTTGTATAGAAGTCCGTGAGGTGTGTTAATAACTTTGAAAAAACATAAGGGGCCTAATGGTCAATTTCAAACCTTGTTTTATTTTTAATGGCCAAATTTATGCTCACCAATTTCTGTTCAGTGCATCCTGCACATATTTTTTGGCCCCGGCGCCGCTAAAACGCAAGAACGAACAGCAAAAAAAATCTGATCGCTGCCTCTTAGGGGTTCTTGGGCCTCCCTTTCATTTTAGAGGCGTCAAAGGCACCTTTAACATCCCAAACAAAATTTTTATGGCGCTTGTAAGCAAGTTTGGGCACCACCAGCTCTTCTGTTGATAGAAAGGGCGGCATTTTTTTCTCTTGGGAATGCTTCGTTGCTGCTGCTTCGACATTTGATGCTTGTTTTTGGCGTGTTTTTTTCTTGGTTGACTTTTTTGATCGTGGTGGTCATCATTCATGGTCGTCATTTTTGGTGGTCATCATTTGGTGGTGGTCATTCTCCAAACTACTGTCGCCCACCACTGGGTGTTTTGGATGATGACCATGGTCGTTCTTTGCCTAAGCGGGTAAACCCATGGTCATCAAAGTGTGGAAAGCAGGGGTAAAATGATGACCATATGATGACCACGCGGTCATCATTTTAAAATGATGACCATGGTCGTTCTGGTGGTCACCTTATGGTCATCATATGACGACCATGGTCATCATTCCAAAATGATGACCGCCAGTGGGGTTATGGTCATCATTTTGGTAGAATGCTCACCAGAACGCTCACCACATCCCTTTTGGTCAAGTTTGCTTTTTTTTTTCTTATGCATTTTTTGGGGGGAATTTTCAAATGCACTGGCCCAGCCATGCCGACAAATACTTGGCCAATTCAGATTCCTCTCACTGTCAGCGGCAGTGAAGGACAAAAAACGAACTTGTGCATTGTGTGGCAATTTCCTCCTGGTTTGAGTTGGTGGCGTGTTTTTGCCTATCACCACCACGCCACGCTGATATTGGGAATGTTTTGACATAAGACCTTGAGATATGTCCATATTAAGGCTTTCTGTGTATGTGCAAAACTTGCTGGTGGTCAGTGATAAGCCTGAACAGCTCATATGGGTAAATAAACAGTGGTTTTTGGTTCACTACCCCCCTGGCCCGCTCACCAAAAAAACCCAGCCGCAATTAACAGGGCTCACGGACTTGTATAGTATTTTGTTCAAGCTTGTGACATCAAGAGCGAAAGTAAAGCGTCAAGCCGGCAACAAAGCTGGTCGAACCAATTTGTGGCAGCAGGACCGGTCATCCACCATGAGTGGGCATGGATCAGAGGGGCAGAACCTGGATATTCGGTTTTGATGGCTGGACATCATCTTCAAAAATCTTCAAAATGGTTATGGGCTTGGTCAACAATTATCAAACAATCAGATCAGGTGGGAGCGTTTCAACAGGACATGATTCCGCGTCTGTTGGTGGATTCACCAAGCCACAGGTGTTGGGCATTGTTGTCGGCCATGGATGTCCCAAATTCCAACTGGTGAAATTGCTTCAGACCTGAATCAATTTTTTACGCCGTAGAGTCCCAGAGGCACATAAGAATGCCAAACCAGCCATTGACTTTAGACTTTCTCATGGAAATCGTTGTTCTCACTGGACGCGTTGCTCCAAGGTTGCCCTCATATGATCCGAAGCTTGGACTTGGACATGGCTTTGTTGGAGCCTTGGCGATACGATGTACATTGATCATTGATCCTCAGTTCAACACCCCAAATCAATCCGAACAAGGGCCGTGTTGCTGATGGGGCGGCCAGATTAAAGAATCATGTCCGTGCCTGGTACTGAAATGGATTCAAATACCACTGCAGTATAGAATGGTTCTTTGTCTCCTGAACTCTGAGCAACACCAAACCTCGTGCTCCTCAGGGCTAGCTTTCAAAATTTGGCTGACCCAACTTGATCAAACCCAGTTTCAAATCTTGGCACAACAAAAATCCCACATCCCCAGGCCACGTGGCAGATGCATTTGGTAATATCAGGAATCTAATATGGCAGTGGCACGGCAATATATGATGGCAAGTGGTGCCTAACCTAATTCCGGATGCCTGAAATGTTTTCACTGAATCATACAGGAGCTGCTATTTTGCTTTGAGATGCTTTGTTGCGAATGAAACCGAATTGAAGCCAACAGATAAATGCAAAGAACAGCGGCGGCAAAGCCTGGGAATCCATGCTGCTCCAGCACTTGTATAACAATTGTATAACCATCCCTGCAAAGGTGCTTGCGTGGCCAGGCCAGGAGCCAAATTTGGCATTATTGAATCCGCTTAAGATTAGTTAAGGGATGTTCCAACTCGAGGTCGTAGGTTATACTGACCAGCAGATCTGCGAGGGCTTCATCCTTAGAAAGCTCAGGAATGCTCAGGAGACCATAGCTGAGACAGCGGGTTGAGCAGTACTGCGTGACAGTCATCGCTCTTGAGTGGCTTGGACAATTCTGTGGCTTTTGGGGATGTCTTCTTGCAGATCCAAACGTGGAGGGCAGTCTTCTGTTGGCCTGTGCCCAGGTGCCCGTGTGCCCGTGGATCGGGGTTGTGCCCGTGTGCCCGTGTGCCCGGGCCAGCTACGTGCTGGATGCATGCTGCCTAGGTGTTACACAGACTTTATACAGTCCAGAAGTGACACGCTTGCATCAACTTCAAGGAACCATGTCAATGGACCAGGCAGTTGCAGTCTGCCTTTTGATTCCCCAAACAGTTTGTCCACACTGAGGGGTTCTTGCGGTAGGTGTAAAGGCCGGTGCCTCATCTGGGTGCTCATTGTGGTCTGCAGCATTTTACTTGTAAATTTCCGTGAGTTCCCGCACGATGTGGCTCTTCTGACATGATGAAGTGCATTTCGACTGCACAGGCCCAGGCTCGCACAAAGTGTGTGTCTGCGTTCTGGGCTCAATCTGGGCCGCGGCATTTTACCTGTAGATATCCGTTATCCGTATAAAGTGGCTCTTGTATGCTCTTGTGACATGTTGAAGTGCAGGCTTGCACAAAGTGCGTGTCTGCGTTTTGGGATCATTCTGGTCTGCGGCATTTAACCTGTCATTTTCCGTATGATGTGACTCTCGTGACGATGTCCTAGGACTGATATGTGCCCGTGTGCCCGTCTATCTGTGTGTTGATCTCTATTTCCCCTTCTTGCTTTCTTTTCTTTTCTTTTCTTTTCTTTTCTTTCTTCTTTCTTTCTTTCTTTCTTTCTCTCTTTCTTTCTTTCTTTCTTTCTTTCTTTCCCTCTCTCTCTCTCTCTCGCTCTCTCCCTCTCTCTATCTCTCTTTCTCTCTCTCTCTCGCTATCTGTATCTCCCTCTCCCTTTCTACTTATTGATTTATCTTTTTGCCTATGTGCAGTATCTATATGTCTGTGTGTCTGTCTATCTATCTGTCTACCCATCTATTTATCTGATTGTCTGCCTGCCTGCCAGCCTGCCTGCCTGGCTGGCTGGCTGGCTGTCTGCCTGTCCTGTCCTGTCCTGTCCTGTCCCGTCCTGTCGTGTCCTGTCCTGTCCTGTCCTGTCCTGTCCTGTCTGTCCTGTCCTGTCCTGTCCTGGTCTGTCCTGGTCTGTCCTGGTCTGTCCTGGTCTGTCCTGGTCTGTCCTGGTCTGTCCTGGTCTGTCCTGGTCTGTCCTGGTCTGTCCTGGTCTGTCCTGGCCTGTCCTGGTCTGTCCTGGTCTGTCCTGGTCTGTCCTGGTCTGTCCTGGTCTGTCCTGGTCTGTCCTGGTCTGTCCTGGTCTGTCCTGGTCTGTCCTGGTCTGTCCTGGTCTGTCTGTCTGTCTGTCTGTCTCTCTCTCTCTCTGTCTGTCTGTGTGTCAACCGGTTGCCGCAGCGTGATGTCATAGCAGCATTATGAGCTCGTTGCCCGTCGTTGTAGACCTTGGTGTTTGTTTGACGTTCCTTCTTGTTTCATGACCATGTGGTTGCCTTGTTGTTTGCATGCAGCTTTGTTCCGCTGTGCTGTGATGCCTTGATCTTATCTTATGTTAATTTCGACATGCGGTGTCTCGGCGCCGTCTGCTGTAGATGGCATGTCGCTGTCCTTGCCGTGTTGTTTGCGCGCGGCTTAATGTCGTTGTTTTGCATTGATCTTAAGTTAATTTCCACATGTGTCGTTTTGGCTCCGTCTACCGTAGATTCCTTTATGTGGGCTCGCCGTTATTCCGCTGCAATGTTGTTATTATTCCGTCATGTTACCTGAGTTTCTTTGATTCCTGTGCCCGTGTGCCCGTGGATTGACTGTGTGCCCGTGCCCGGGTGCCCGGGTGCCCGGGTGCCCGGGTGCCGGTCGATTGCCTGTGTGCCCGTGTGCCGATTTGGCTGTGTGTGTCCGTGTGGCCGGGTGCCCGTGTGCCCGGGTGCCCGTGCGCCGGTGGATTTCCCAGTGTGCCCGTGTGCCCGTGTGCCCGTGTTCCGTGAGCAGACCTATCTCGAAACATGCGCACGTGAAGTAAGATGAACGCCGCTGTGGATTGCTTGGATACGCCAAAGTAGATCAACTCTGTGCTTAGAAACTTTGTCACTTGAGACGTTCTCTATGATGAAGAGTACAAGTACGTACAATAAAGCTATAATTAAAGCAAGTTCAAGTCTTGTCAGCCGTATATATTTTTTTGATGCTGAAGTTTCCTTCTTTCAGATGCTTTGACATACTCCTGGCATCGTTACTCACTAACTTGCTAATTTCATCAAGTTTCGCCATGTGGAAATCCCCCAATTCTTGCGCACTATCGTTCACGCAGGAGCCGCCCCTTCCCCACATTTTTCTTGAGGATCTGCTTGAGGGCCGAAGCCATCAGCCCCTCCATGCAGCAGCTGTGGAGCCGACGAGTTTCTGGAGCTGTCGGTGGGGCGCTGCCTACTCTGCGACAAGTCCTGCAGCGGTTGCTACGGCGCCACGGCCCTGGACTGCGCCTGCGGCCGCTTTGGCGTTTGAGATGGGCACGGCATGTGCCCTATGTCCTTGGACGGGAACGGGGAAGTGATAGCCTTCACCTTCAGAAGCACAACCGAGGCTGGGAGTTCTGGAGGGGGTGGTGGAAAAAGGCTTGAAGAATCCTGAAGAGGGTTCAATGGATGAGACCAGCAAAACGAACAGATTTGTATAGAATTTCTGAACAGATCAACCCAAGTTTGCACCATATTTTCGGGGTGAGTCTGCGCTTTCTTTTGGGAGTCGGCCAATCCCCAAACTAATCCCGTGAACACCCTGAAAGGCAGATGCCACTGGTTCCTCAGATCCGATGGGCTCAGTAAATCTATGTATTTCTGGGCGCTTACCAGCAGTTCTGGTGCTGCTGGTGCTGTACTTGGCACCTGGAAGGTTGATGTAGTGCGTTGCGGTGCGTCTTAGAGTCTCTGGGGACTGCCCCTCAGAAAAAATGCAATCTCTTCATTCATGCTATTTCCTCTAGCGGTTTCTGTGCCATCAACGGCATGGATGAACTTCATTGGTTTGCCAGAGGCAAACTTCACTGAGCCCAAAAAAAAGCGGGGTTGATTTACAGTAGTATTGTGCGATCCTTCATTCAAAATTCCAGGCACCGCCGCAGCGATTTCGGATGTTTTTGGTAATTTTGGAATGTGCCATCCAGTTGGGGAACGACCCTCTGAACGACACCCAGAACGACATTGGAACGACCTCCTAAATATACGTATACAAGTATATATTTACAGAGATATATTTACAGGTCTAGATGCATGTAGAACGAATCAGCAGCCAAATTACACCCGGAACCACCCTAAATGCATTTGGGGCTGGCAAATTGCATCTGGCACCGTCTTTGTAATCTCTGCAACGACTTCCCTCTAGAACCATGTCTTTACGAGCCCGAAACTCTTCCCCGTGCGGTGCCACAAATGCACGTGCACACAAAATGTTTGGAGACAGGGCCATTTTATAAGGAATTTATGCTGTGGGCGCCCAAGACAGCAAGCAGAAGTGCATGTCCACTAGAAACACAGAGGACCCTACCCGTTCCGGGGAATTCAGACAAGAGTCTGATTTTCGGATTGTATAATTAGGTCATTATTTAGCCAGTTTTCTCGGCTCCCACACGACCTCAGAACGACCTCTGAACGACATCAGGATTTCAGTCAGAATGACCTATTGTCCACAAAATCCACAGACCGCAGACCATTCATCCCATATGCGCTGCGCTCCAAGTCATTGACCTCATAGCAATCTGTTCCACACATGGGTTAATTTTCCCAGTAACACTGTCAAACTTTTCCGCCATGTTTCAAAATGGCCCCGCCATGGGATTGTGAAAAAGATGGTCCCTAAAAAAAATTGCTGAACGAAACTTTCTCCACGGATATGACGTAGCTGAAAGCAGCTCTGATGTAGATGCAACAAACTCTAGTTCAACCAGTTCAGAATCAAGCGCCGAGACATAAATATGAAGACCGCCGCTTAGAAATCACATGATTTGCTTTTGGGATCAGGATTTACATACCGTCTTTTTTTTCCAGCTCAACTGACTTCCCATTCGGTCGGCAAATTCAGCTGTTGAGTCGTTGTCTTGGGTCAGCGCAAAATGTGCAGACGAGACTCAGAATCGAGAGAGAAAAGGGGCTGCTCCTTCATCACTTCCAGTATCATTAGACATGATGTGACCTTCTAACATGGGAATTGAGTATCCATAAGCACACACCTTTGCTGGGAGAATCATGTCTCGAAGATCATCCATTTTTCTTGAACAGCGCCAACCATTTTTGCAATTTTCTCCTATCATTGAAATGTTTTATCCAATTTACCATGGCTCACTAAAGGCGTTCATCTCTCCTGTAGATGGCACACGTATCACACGTAGAGATGACAAACGAAAGGCGATAAACACAATAAACATGGGCGTGGAAGCAACAATGATCAGTAAGTTTAACCAAGAGGAACGGCATATGTGCAAAAATGCATGGTGCCTCAAGCGTGGGTTTTCCCTACCAAGATAAACGCATTTGAGGGGCGCATATATGGATTTTGAATTCCCACGACATCCTTTGTGTGTGAAACCATACTTGAATTTGTTTTTTTGATTTGAGTTTTTTGATTTGATATTATTTGATCATGCCTTTTGTTTTTTCTCGTGATGATGCGGTTTCTAAAACAGTGAACAGACCTGTGGTGGCGGGGAAACTGGGTTTGGCACCACATCTAGTGCAAAATGAAGGATGAATCAGAAGTGTAGATGTGACTATCTCCGGATCAGGTTGAGATCACCCTGGTAGTCACCCATTAATTGGGATCGACCCAACTTGGGGAGCAGTACTGACCAGGGTTGCGAACCAGTTACATTCGAAGGCTGGTCGTCCAAGCGTGTCACAATCAAGTTTTTGGATCACAGGTGATCACGGGTGGGCCAAAGATTGCGTTGAATTCATGAGTTGTGTCTCGTTATCATAATCGACAGTTTTCTTTCAAGTCCCGATATTTCACAGTCAGATTCGTAAGAATACTTCAAGTGATGAGTTTCTCCCACCCTGAGAATAAAAGATCAAAGAAGAATTATCCTCAAGTGCATCAAGAATGGTGCTGACTTGCATAATATATTATACAATTATATACTTGTAGTAACGTTCATCACGTCAAGCCATGGCAATCTTTTGGCTATACCTTCTGATTTTGGCAACAGTAGCGCAAGTCGTCCATCAGTGGACACGCCAACGCGGTGGTGAGGGAGGTGATTGTGCTTTGTCCCTTCAGGTGGACGGAAGCGTGGAACAAAACGTTGAGTCATCTGAATTGACAGGGCAGCTTGGAGTTCATTTGTCTTTGATCTATAAAGTTTGACTAAGCCCATAGATTGCCATCATGTCAATCATATCTTGAGCTCATGGAAACCGTAATGGCTTTCAAGTTGAGAGTGTTGGCAGAGCCACTTTCGAATAGTTCTGAACTAGGTCCACCGCTCATATCGGACCGTGGTACGACATGGTATTTTTCACATTCTCATGGTATTGAATGTTGATAATTCCAATGGGAAAAATATGGGACCATCAAACAAACTTTGAAACGCGTAGTTCCATTGGTGGAAATATCTCATGTCGGTTTTTCCATTCTATTCTCAACATGAAACGTGTTTTCCAGCCGCCCCCAACTATGAGTTTTTGCATGTAACCAAAATTTCTGAATTCGCAGTTATAGGGGGAATTGGACACCGTGTTTTTTTCCAATAGGAATTGCGTGTTTTTATACATTCCACGGGTTTGCAAGTCACCTTGTGTTCCTTCCGAGCGTTGGAAAGTCAAGTGGCTTCCAACAATCTTTTCAATGCTGAACAGAACTCGTTTGGTGTGGCAAGCATCACGGACTGTCGGTAGACAAATTGAAAGACAAGGTCAGACAAAGCCGGATCAACCCTTCGGTGGCCTGCGACTTTGAGACTGACTGGAGATTGTTTCCCAAAAAATGTTTCAATTCTAACCAAGAACGATCTAGGACTTGTGTTCCAGCGTCCATGTGGTCATGGATGTTCCGAACAAAGACCCCCTGGTGACATGACGCAAGTTCCAAGACAACGTGCTTATAGCGTAGCATCATCGTCCAGACACAAGTGCCAGGTACGTTAAAACACCGGCCCACCCCTCACCCCATGGTGACATGACGCAAGTTCCAAGACAACGTGCTGTAGCGTAGCATCATCTTCGAGACGCAAGTGCCAGGTACGTCAACACACCGCCCACCTCTCAGCCCCTGGTGACATGACGCAAGTTCCAAGACAACGTGCTGTAGCGTAGCATCATCTTCCAGACGCAAGTGCCAGGTACGTTAACACACCGGCCCACCCCTCACCCCATGGTGACATGACGCAAGTTCCAAGACAACGTGCTGTAGCGTAGCATCATCTTCGAGACGCAAGTGCCAGGTACGTCAACACACCCGCCCACCTCTCAGCCCCTGGTGACATGACGCAAGTTCCAAGACAACGTGCTGTAGCGTAGCATCATTTTCCAGACGCAAGTGCCAGGTACGTTAACGCACCCGCCCACCCCTCACCCCACGGTGACATGACGCAAGTTCCAAGACAACGTGCTGTAGCGCAGCATCATCTTCCAGACGCAAGTGCCAGGTACGTTAACACACCGGCCCACCCCTCACCCCATGGTGACATGACGCAAGTTCCAAGACAACGTGCTGTAGCGTAGCATCATCTTCGAGACGCAAGTGCCAGGTACGTCAACACACCCGCCCACCTCTCAGCCCCTGGTGACATGACGCAAGTTCCAAGACAACGTGCTGTAGCGTAGCATCATTTTCCAGACGCAAGTGCCAGGTACGTTAACGCACCCGCCCACCCCTCACCCCACGGTGACATGACGCAAGTTCCAAGACAACGTGCTGTAGCGCAGCATCATCTTCCAGACGCAAGTGCCAGGTACGTCAACACACCCGCCCACCTCTCAGCCCCTGGTGACATGACGCAAGTTCCAAGACAACGTGCTATAGCGTAGCATCATTTTCCAGACGCAAGTGCCAGGTACGTTAACGCACCCGCCCACCCCTCACCCCACGGTGACATGACGCAAGTTCCAAGACAACGTGCTGTAGCGCAGCATCATCTTCCAGACGCAAGTGCCAGGTACGTTAACACACCGGCCTACCCCTCACCCCATGGTGACATGACGCAAGTTCCAAGACAACGTGCTGTAGCGTAGCATCATTTTTAAGAGAGGAAGGCAAAAATGCAGTAAAAACCCACGGGCTGTTGCGGGCGGTGGTCCAACTATATAGGTCCACCGCTACGCCCTCTCGAGAACTTCTGACCTGCGCCGGTTGGTTATGTTCGGCAAATGTATACATGCATGTTTTAGGTTATACAAAGGTTCAAAATGTTGATCATTGGTTCTGATGAGACTGAGACCTATTGATCCCATTGAGAATCTATGTCCGGACTGAAACAAACAGTGCAGATGAACAGACCGCCCTTCTCAGAGTTGAAACTGTATTAATTGGTCTCGTCCTGATAGCGTGGGCATGCAGTTGTCAATTTGGTGCCATCTTGCAATCTTGGTTTCACTTTTTTTGTTCGTCTCTCGCCTAATTATCCGGTCGGTTTCTTGGATTTCTTTCAATTTCCACGCGCATCTGTGGAGCACTGCAAAGCTCAACTGTCTATCTTTGCGCAGGTGGACGACGTTGGAAATGCCTGGGTGGCAGGCTATACAGCAAGCTCCCTGGATGGGCACACCAACGTGGGCGGTCGGGACATCTTCCTCATGAAATTCGATGCCCAAGGAGTCCACCTGTGGACGCGCCAGCGCGGTGGTCAGGACGATGACATGGCAAAGGGCCTGCAGGCGGACGGGGTGCGACTTCGTTTTCGAATCTTTTCCATGGAGGAAAAGCTTTAGATTCTCTTGCGAGGTCCATTTTCCCAGTCATGTGGAGTGTCATCACCATTTAAATGAATCAATCTGTTGGGTGCCCTTACAAGGTCTGATATCCCGTATTTCACAAGTGTCTCATGGAAGTCTGAGCGATGAATTTAGACTAAATCGACAGAGTGGGATCATGTCTTGCATGCTTGGAAATTGGAACTCATAAAAGCACTACATAGATGCTGTACTTTACGATGTACAAGTTTCTGCTAGAGCGTTGTCATGCCAGGAAAGATCGGACACTTGAGGCCACTTTGTATGTATATGGGAGTTGATTTGAGATTTCTTGGTTTAAATGGCTTTCATCCTGGCACAGTGGGGCATGGAGGTTTTCAATGTTTTTCATCCGTAGTTTTTTTTGCATTTGCAATGATTTGGCGTTATCATTGATCTTCACTTCATTTTTTCCCTGTCTGACGGGCTTCTCCCTCAGTTGTTCTTTGGATTTCCGCACGCATCTGTGGAGCACTGCAAAGCTCAACTGTCTATCTTTGCGCAGGTGGACGACGTTGGAAATGCCTGGGTGGCAGGCTATACAGCAAGCTCCCTGGATGGGCACACCAACGTGGGCGGTCGGGACATCTTCCTCATGAAATTCGATGCCCAAGGAGTCCACCTGTGGACGCGCCAGCGCGGTGGTCAGGACGATGACATGGCAAAGGGCCTGCAGGCGGACGGGGTGCGACTTCGTTTTCGAATCTTTTCCATGGAGGAAAAGCTTTAGATTCTCTTGCGAGGTCCATTTTCCATGTGAAGTGTCATCACATTCAAATGGACCAATCTGTTGGGTGCCCTTACAAGGTCGATAGCACGACATCTCATATATCCCGCACCTCGCGAAGTATCTTGTGGAAGTTTGAGCGATTACTTTAGAATTTAAACTCTAGACTAATCCGGGACTAAATCGACAGGGTGGGATCATGTCTGGAATGTGTGGAACTCATGAAAATCCTATCGACCTTCCTGGCAAAGATTGATGGTCTCGAGAGTGACTTGGGGCCCAACGTTTATGCCCACAAGCAAACGTACCAGTATCAAGCCCATGTCGTCCTGAGAATATCTTAATTACTTTCACACCGGTGGGTTCGTTTCTTACATGGTACATTGATATAGAATGTACACAGTGATGTGCGCGTTTCAATCCTAAATGTCTTGAGTATTTGCCGTTTACAAATCTTAAAGGATACTCTGATCAAAGGAAGTTGGGAAGCAATACTTCCGTGTTACGGACAAATAGAATTGTGAGACTTGACATCACATTGTGAGACTTGACATTGCTGAAGGGCGGTGTGAGACTTGACACCACATAACAATACATCACAAAAGAATGATAGGCTATGACAAGGGCGGTGTGAGACTTAACATCACATAACAATACATCACAAAAGAACAATAGGCTGTGACACAGGGTGGTGACGGAGAGCAGCGGGGACCTAGGGAAATGGTGACGAAGGGAAGTGGTGAGGAAGGGAAGTGGTGAGGAAGGGATGACTTTAGGAAGTGGTGATTAAGGGAAGTGGTGACAAAGGGAAGTGGTGAGGAAGGGAGAGTGGTGACTTTGGGAAGTGGTGACAAAGGGAGTGTGTTGACTTTGGGAAGTGGTGACGAAGGGAAGTGGTGAGGAAGGGAAGCGGTGACGATGGGAAGTGGTGACGAAGGGAAATGGTAACGAAGGGAAGTGGTGAGTGGTGACTAAGGGAAGCGGTGACGAAAGGAAGTGGTGATGAAGGGAAGTGGTGACTTTGGGAAGTGGCGACGAAGTTGCTGTGGTGACTTTGGGAAGTGGTGACTAAGGGAAGCGGTGACGAAGGGAAGCGATGACGAAGGGAAGTGGTGAGGAAGGGAAGTGGTGACGATGGGAAGTGGTGACGAAGGGAAGTGGTATAACGAAGGGAAGTGGTGACTTTGGGAAGTGTGGAGGAAGGGAAGTGACCAAGGGAAGTGGTGACGAAGGGAAGTGGTGAGGAAGGCGGCAGCCGACCTGTGTGCGGCGGGTGCGGTTTGGATCGTTTTGAGGTCAAGCGGTTCCTTCTCTGTGTTCTGCAACGAGTGGTTGTTTCTGTGTGCGTAGTGCTATGCGTTTCTTGACTCTGTGGTTGCAGATCTTATTGGGATGGCTGCATGATCGTTGTCATCTGGTGTTGCCATGTGCGTAGATACATTCTGTCATGCTGCAAAACGCATTGTGATGGCTGCGTGAAGGTTGCTTGGTGTCGCGGCTGCATGCGTAATACTATATAGTTACTATTGTTTTTTGCAGCTGGGCATTGTCAATCGTATTGGAGTGGCTGCATCAATGCTGCGATAGTGATTTGTCGATTTGTCAGCAGATTTTTCAATTTTGGCGCTTTTGTGATTTTCCTTTTAAAACTCCTTTTGAAAAGTGTTTCAATATCGAGTTTTTTTTTTGCTTTGGTGCGGAGATCTGGTTTTGGAGCTGCAATATCTCACGCCGTTGCGCGTAGTTCTATTGTGTTTTGCAATTCAGTATCTGGAATCTGGAGATCGCATTGTAGTGGTAGTGGCTGCGTCAAGGTTGCTTGGTGCCGCGGCTGCATGCGCAATACTATTGTCTTTTGCAGCTGGGCATCGTAAATCGTATTGGAGTGGCTGCATCAAGGCTGAGATAGTGATTTGTCAGCAGATTTTTCAATTTTGGCACTCGTGATTTTCCTTGTAAATTTTCTTTTAAAAAGTGCTTCAAAACCGTGTTCTTTTTTTGCCTTGGCGCCGAGCTCCATCCGGTTTTGGAGCTGAAAATTGTCATTATGTGCAAGAAAGCTTCTCTCTGTAAGAACTTTCTTCTGTAAAAGCTTGCTGTGTGTGCAAAAGACTTTGTGTGTAAAAGCTTGCTGTGTGCAAAAGCTTCTCTGTGCGTAAAAGCTTCTCTGTGTAAAAGCTTCTGTGTGTGTGTGTAACATCTGGATAGATGTAAAACTTCCTTCTTTTTTCTTCCCTCTTCTCCCTTTTTAAATAATGCTGGGGGTACCAGGGATCATTGCAAGTCTGGCACTAACAAAGACACTTGCCTTGATCTGTGATATCAGAAAGGGACGCCTTTCTGACGTACCTGCCAATCGAAATTTTATTTCTGCAATGGCCAGGGGCTAAGCCAAGTACCCCACCATCAATTTTCCATGTTTACACGGTCGCCGCAATCTGTCCTTTCTATTCTATTCTTTGTGATGTCGATTCTGAACATGGTGATCACTCAGGAGAACTTCCATTATTCGTAGGAATCGTCGTAGATTAATTTGTTTCTCATCCAATCTGCACGTTACAGGATTCAGTTCCTGCCGGATCACTACAATGATCCATTCTTATCTAGTGTGATTCCTATGGTGTCTCCGACATGGTGCCATAGGGCCAAGTGAGGCAACCCTGTTTAGGGTGAGTGTCGACTGACTTGAATTCCGAATTAACACATTTTAATTTGGTAATTCGCTTAAGTAATGTGCAACAGATGGCCTTACTGTTATCCACCGTTTTTGGAGATTCTCGCTGCTCCGGCTGTCCTTTGTGAACCCCGTGGAATGCATTTCTACTGAGTGAAGCTGTGCCGAACATTCAGAAACTTCCTTTTGCACTTGCAGCTTTTGTCATGACAGTGGCATTACAACATGCACAAGGATCCAGGCAGGCACACGACTTTCAGGTGTGGTCTTTTTCCTTTTGATGGTTGTCTGGTGAGGTGAAACATGTTGTGCACCTAATTCGTTGGAACTTGAAAGCCGTTTATGCCAATTGGGGCAAGACTTGACCACGGTCCCGGCAAGGGAATAACGCACGACATCTAGGTAGTTAGGAACTGAGTCCTGTCTTTAATTATTTGTTTTGGTTTTCTTGTCTGTCATCAACTAGTCCCCCATTTGGTCCCTAATTTTCCCCGCGTGCCTCTCCGCAATGTGTCGTGGGGTTTAGGTGTGTGCGCTGTTTTGGTCAGGTCCGTTTCGCCGTGTAGGTTGGTTCCGGAGGTCCGTCTGTTCCCCTCCCCCCCCCCTGCGCTGTTTTTGGCCGTCTGCCCGTCGTGTGTCCGCTTTTTTCTTCCTCTTGCCTTTCAGGGTTTTCCCGGCTCTGCCGGGTGTGTGTGTGTAACATCTGGATAGATGTAAAACTTCCTTCTTTTTTCTTCCCTCTTCTCCCTTTTTAAATAATGCTGGGGGTACCAGGGATCATTGCAAGTCTGGCACTAACAAAGACACTTGCCTTGATCTGTGATATCAGAAAGGGACGCCTTTCTGACGTACCTGCCAATCGAAATTTTATTTCTGCAATGGCCAGGGGCTAAGCCAAGTACCCCACCATCAATTTTCCATGTTTACACGGTCGCCGCAATCTGTCCTTTCTATTCTATTCTTTGTGATGTCGATTCTGAACATGGTGATCACTCAGGAGAACTTCCATTATTCGTAGGAATCGTCGTAGATTAATTTGTTTCTCATCCAATCTGCACGTTACAGGATTCAGTTCCTGCCGGATCACTACAATGATCCATTCTTATCTAGTGTGTGTAAACGCTTGCCATGTGTAAAAGCACTCTGTGTGAAAGTGTTCTGTGTGTAAACGCTTGCTGTGTGTGTAAAAGCTTGTTGTGTGTAAAAGCTTATGTTGTGCGTAAAAGCTTCTGTGTGTAAAAGCTTCTCTGGTTAAAAAGCTTGCTGCGTGTAAAAGCGACTCTGCGCAAGAATTTGCTGTGTGTAAAAGCTTTCTTAGGGCAAGCGTTGTAGTACAAAGTAGTACTCCGACGTGCTTGCGCAAGCTTCGTAGTACCAAGTAGTGCTGGGAAGTGCTTTGTGCACGCTTTGTAGTACAAGTAGTACTGGGAAGTACTTTGTGCAAGGTTTGTAGTACAAAGTAGTACTGGAACGTGCTTTGTGCAAGCTTTGTACAAAGTAGTGCTGGGATGTACTGGGAAGTGCTTTGTGCAAGCTTTGTAGTACAAAGTAGTACTGGGAAATGCCTTGTGCAAGCTTTGTAGGGAAGTGCTTTGCGCAAGCTTTGTAGTACAAAGTAGTACTGGGAAGTGCTGTGTGCAAGCTTTGCAGTACAAAGTAGTACTGGAACGTGCTTTGTGCAAGCTTTGTAGTGCAAAGTAGTACTGGGAAGCGCTTTGTGCAAGCTTTGTAGTACAAAGTAGTACTGGGAAGTGCTTTGAGCCAACTTTGTAGTACAAAGTAGTACTGGGAAGTGCTTTGTGCAAGCTTTGTAGTACGAAGTAGTACTGGGAAGTGCGTTGTGCAAGCTTTGCAGTACAAAGTAGTACTGGAACGTGCTTTGTGCAAGCTTTGTAGTGCAAAGTAGTACTGGGAAGCGCATTGTGCAAGCTTTGTAGTACAAAGTAGTACTGGGAAGTGCTTTGTGCCAGCTTTGCAGTACAAAGTAGTACTGGGAAGTGCTTTGTGCAAGCTTTGTAGTACAAAGTAGTACTGGGGAATACTTTGCGCAAGCTTTGTAGTACAAAGTAGTACTGGAACGTGCTTTGTGCAAGCTTTGTAGTACAACGTAATACTGGGGAATACTTTGTGCTAGCGTTGTATATAGTACAAAGTAGTACTGGGAAGCGCTTTGTGCAAGCTTTGTAGTACAAAGTAGTACTGGGAAGTGCTTTGTGCCAGCTTTGTAGTACAACGTAATACTGGGGAATACTTTGTGCAAGCGTTCTAGTACAAAGTAGTACTGGGAAGCGCTTTGTGCAAGCTTTGTAGTACAAAGTAGTACTGGGAAGTGCTTTGTGCCAGCTTTGTAGTACAAAGTAGTACTGGGGAGTGCTTTGTGCAGGCTTTGTAGTACAAAGTAGTACTGGGGAATACTTTGTGCAAGCTTTGTAGTGCAAAGTAGTACTGGGACGTGCTTTTGTGCAAGCTTTGCAGTACAATGTAGTACTGGGACGTGCTTTGTGCAAGTCTTGTAATACAAAGTCGCACTGGGAAGTAGTTTGTGCAAGCTTTGCAGTACAAAGTAGTACTGGAAAGTGCTTTGTGCAGGCTTTGTAGTACAAAGTAGTACTGGGAAGTGTTTTGTGCAAGCTTCGTAGTACAAAGTATTTCGGACAGGCTTTTCTGTCTAAATGCATCTGTGTCTCAAGTGTCTGTGTGCAGAAAATTCTGCGCACAATAGTTTTTTGTGCAAGAGACTTCTTTCTGACAGCAAGAGCTTTCTGGCGCGCAGAACAGCTAAGATAAGTTGAGACGAACTTCGAGGAGATGAGAAAGGTTGATCAGTGCTCGGATGACATGAAAACAGTTGAGAAGAACTTACTTTGATGACATGTGAGAAGAGATGGGATGAAATGAGAAGAGCTGAGATGAGGTGAGAAGAGCTCACGTGATTTGAGGTGAGACGAAGTGTGGAGTGTGAAGTGCAAGTGTGAAGTGTGATGCACTGTGAAGAGTGAGGAAAGTGTTCGCTTGGCGTTGCATTGCGCCGGGATCGCGCGCAGGTCATGTTCCTGGACAACATCTGTGCAACAGCTTCGCACAAAACACGCACGCACGGGCCTGGCTGGCGCACGGCGCATGCAAGTTCTATAGATGAGAAAGGTCATAGTATTATGACAAAATGGCAGCCGCAGACTGGGCCAGGTCAAAATATTTTTTCATTTTTTTAAAAATCATTTTGGTTATCATTGCATTCATCATTTTTTATCATTTATCTAAGGGCTGCCGCCCCTGCCGCCGACCCCGGGCCTATTGTTGCTAGCTGATATTTCAGAGCGAGTGGGTTTTGAATCTGAACCTGTTTGCCACCTCTGCACCCCGCAACTGTTTGCCACATCTTTCAGCCAACAAATTGCCGTAAAAAATGCACCTCCCGGACAGGAAAACACCATGGCACTGAGGGACGGAATGGTGCCCTACAATGATAATCCACGAGGCCTAACGTCCCTTCTGAAACCCTAGTTTAAAAAACACAAATTTCCAGCTCTGGGCAGCTCTTGGCAGCTGTGTCCACATGGCCTTCCTGCTGCCCTGCTCCTGCTGTGCTCGGCTGCTACTTTGGTTGTTGCTGCTGCGCTGCTTCTGCTGCGGATGCTGCTGCCTCTGCTGCTGCTACTGCTACAAGCCCCTCCTCCTGCTGGTGTGCTTTTAGCTAACATATTGCCTTAAAAAACGAACCTCCCGGACAGGAAAACACCATGGGAGTGAGGGACGGAATGATGCCCTGCAATGATAATCCACGAGGCCTAACGTCCCTTCTGAAACCCTAGTTAAAAAACACAAATTTCCAGCTCTTGGCAGCTCTTGACAACTGTGTCCACATGGCCTTCTTGCTGCCCTGCTCCTGCTGTAAGCTGCTCGGCTGCTACTTTGGTTGTTGCTGCTGCGCTGCTTCTGCTGCGGCTGCTGCAACTGCTTGCCACATCTTTTAGCCAACAAATTGCCTTTAAAAAATGCACCTCCCGGACAGGAAAACACCATGGCACTGAGGGACGGAATGGTGCCCTGCAATGATAATCCACGAGGCCTAACGTTCTTTCTGAAACCCTAGTTAAAGAACACAAATTTCCAGCTCTTGGCAGCTCTTGACAGCTGTGTCCACATGGCCTTCCTGCTGCCCTGCTCCTGCTGTCGGCTGCTCGGCTGCTACTTCGGTTGTTGCTGCTGCGCTGCTTCCTACTGCTGCTGCTGCTGCTGCTGCTGCTGCCCCTGCTACAAGCCCCTCCTCCTGCTGGTGTGCTTTTTAGCTAACATATTGCCTTAAAAAAACGCACCTCCCGGACAGGAAAACACCATGGCACTGAGGGACGGAATGGTGCCCTACAATGATAATCCACGAGGCCTAACGTCCCTTCTGAAACCCTAGTTGAAAACACAAATTTCCAGCTCTTGGCAGCTCTTGACAACTGTGTCCACATGGCCTTCCTGCTGCCCTGCTCATGCTGTAAGCTGCTTGGCTGCTACTTCGCTTGTTGCTGCTCCGCTGCTTTTGGTGCGCTGGCTTCGGCAGCTGCTGATGCTGCTGACCAGCCTCCTGGACGGGAACACACACGAATGGTGCCCTGCAATGGTAATCCACGGGGCCTAACGTCCCTTCTGAAACCCTAGTTAAAAAACACAAATTTCCAACTTGTCCACATGGCCTTCCTGCTGCCCTGCTCCTGCTGTAAGCTGCTCGGCTGCTACTTTGGTTGTTGCTGCTGCGCTGCTTCTGCTGCGGCTGCAACTGCTTGCCACATCTTTTAGCCAACAAATTGCCTTAAAAAAACACACCTCCCGGACAGGAAAACACCATGGCACTGAGGGACGGAATGGTGCCCTGCAATGATAATCCACGAGGCCTAACGTCCCTTCTGAAACCCTAGTTAAAAAACACAAATTTCCAGCTCTTGGCAGCTCTTGACAGCTGTGTCCACATGGCCTTCCTGCTGCCCTGCTCCTGCTGTAAGCTGCTTGGCTGCTACTTCGGTTGTTGCTGCTGCGCTGCTTCCTGCTGCTGCTGCTGCTTCCTGCTGCTGCTGCTGCTGCTCCTGCTACAAGCCCCTCCTCCTGCTGGTGTGCTTTTAGCTAGCATATTGCCTTAAAAAAGCGAACCTCCCGGACAGGAAAACACCATGGAAATAAGGGGGGGGGGGAATGATGCCCTGCAATGATAATCCACGGGGCCTAACGTCCCTTCCGAAACCCTAGTTAAAAAACACAATTTTCCAGCTCTTGGCAGCTCTTGACAACTGTGTCCACATGGCCTTCCTGCTGCCCTGCTCCTGCTGTAATGTAAGCTGCTCGGCTGCTACTTCAGTTGTTGCTGCTCCGCTGCTTTTGGTGTGCTGGCTTCGACAGCTGCTGATGCTGCTGACCAGCTTCCTGGACGGGAACACACACGAATGGTGCCCTGCAATGGTAATCCACGGGGCCTAACGTCCCTTCTGAAACCTTAGTTAAAAAACATTAAAGAACACAAGGTCCAACTCTTGACAGCTCTTGGCAGCGTTTTGCACCTATTTGCCACCTCTGCAGCCCGCAGCTGTTTACCACATCTTTTAGCCAACAAATTGCCTTAAAAAAATGCACCTCCCGGACAGGAAAACACCATGGCACTGAGGGACGGGATGGTGCCCTGCAATGATAATCCACGAGGCCTAACGTCCCTTCTGAAACCCTAGTTAAAAAACACAAATTTCCAGCTCTTGTAAGCTGCTCGGCTGCTACTTTGGTTGTTGCTGCTGCGCTGCTTCTGCTGCGGCTGCTGCAACTGCTTGCCACATCTTTTAGCTAACAAATTGCCTTAAAAAAACGCACCTCCCAGACAGGAAAACACCATGGCACTGAGGGCTGCTACTTCGGTTGTTGCCGCTCCGCTGCTTTTGGTGTGCCGGCTTCGGCTGCTGCTGATGCTGCTGACCAGCCTCCTGGACGGGAAAACACCATGGAACTGAAGGACGAATGGTGCCTTGCAATGGTAATCCACGAGGCCTAACGTCCATTCTGAAACCTTAGTTTAAAAACATTAAAGAACACAAGGTCCAACTCTTGACAGCTCTTGGCAGCGTTTTGCACTTGTTTGCCACCTCTGCAGCCCGCAGCTGTTTACCACATCTTTTAGCCAACAAATTGCCTTCAAACAATGCACCTCCCGGACAGGAAAACACCATGGCACTGAGGGACGGAATGGTGCCCTACAATGATAATCCACGAGGCCTAACGTCCCTTCTGAAACCCTAGTTAAAAAACACAAATTTCCAGCTCTGGGCAGCTCTTGGCAACTGTGTCCACATGGCCTTCCTGCTGCCCTGCTCCTGCTGTGCTCGGCTGCTACTTTGGTTGTTGCTGCTGCGCTGCTTCTGCTGCGGGTGCTGCTGCCTCTGCTGCTGCTACTGCTACAAGCCCCTCCTCCTGCTGGTGTGCTTTTAGCTAACAAATTGCCTTAAAAAAACGCACCTCCCGGACAGGAAAACACCATGGCAGTGAGGGACGGAATGGTGCCCTGCAATGATAATCCACGAGGCCTAACGTCCCTTCTGAAACCCTAGTTAAAAAAAAATTCCAGCTCTTGGCAGCTCTTGACAACTGTGTCCACATGGCCTTCCTGCTGCCCTGCTCCTGCTGTAAGCTGCTCGGCTGCTACTTCGGTTGTTGCTGCTGCGCTGCTTCTTGCTGCTGCGGTGCTTCCTACTGCTGCTGCTGCTGCTGCTGCTGCTGCTCCTGCTACAAGCCCCTCCTCCTGCTGGTGTGCTTTTAGCTAACATATTGCCTTAAAAAAATGCACCTCCCGGACGGGAAAACACCATGGCACTGAGGGACGGAATGCTGCCCTGCAATGATAATCCACGAGGCCTAACGTCCCTTCTGAAACCCTAGTTAAAGAACACACATTTCCAGCTCCTGGCAGCTCTTGGCAACTTGTCCGCATGGCCTTCCTGCTGCCCTGCTCCTGCTGTAAGCTGCTCGGCTGCTACTTTGGTTGTTGCTGCTGCGCTGCTTCTGTTGCGGCTGCTGCAACTGCTTGCCACATCTTTTAGCCAACAAATTGCTTTAAAAAACGCACCTCCCGGACAGGAAAACACGATGGCACTGAGGGACGGAATGGTGCCCTGCAATGATAATCCACGAGGCCTAACGTCCCTTCTGAAACCCTACTTAAAAATTTCCAGCTCTTGGCAGCTCTTGGCAACTTGTCCACATGGCCTTCCTGCTGCCCTGCTCCTGCTGTAAGCTGCTCGGCTGCTACTTTGGTTGTTGCTGCTGCGCTGCTTCCTGCTGCTGCTGCTGCTGCTGCTGCTGCTCCTGCTACAAGCCCCTCCTCCTGCTGGTGTGCTTTTAGCTAACATATTGCCTTAAAAAAATGCACCTCCCGGACAGGAAAACACCATGGCACTGAGGGACGGAATGGTGCCCTGCAATGATAAACCACAGGGATAACGTCCCTTCTGAAACCCTAGTTAAAAAACACAAATTTCCAGCTCTTGGCAGCTCTTGACAACTGTGTCCACATGGCCTTCCTGCTACCCTGCTCATGCTGTAAGCTGCTCGGCTGCTACTTCGGTTGTTGCTGCTCTGCTGCTTTTGGTGTGCCGCCTTCGGCTGCTGCTGCTGCTGCTGACCAGCCTCCTGGACCGGAAAACACCATGGAACTGAAGGACGAATGGTGCCCTGCAATGGTAATCCACGTGGCCTAACGTCCCTTCTGAAACCTTAGTCAAAAAACATTAAGGAACACAAGGTCCAACTCTTGACAGCTCTTGGCAGCGTTTTGCACCTGTTTGCCACCTCTGCAGCCCGCAGCTGTTTACCACATCTTTTAGCCAACAAATTGCCTTAAAGAAACGCACCTCCCGGACAGGAAAACACCATGGCACTGAGGGACGGAATGGTGCCCTGCAATGATAATCCACGAGGCCTAACGTCCCTTCTGAAACCCTAGTTAAAAAAAATTCCAGCTCTTGGCAGCTCTTGACAATTGTGTCCACATGGCCTTCCTGCTGCCCTGCTCCTGCTGTAAGCTGCTCGGCTGCTACTTCGGTTGTTGCTGCTCCGCTGCTCAAAGCAAGGAATGGTTTCTGGATGCTGGACGCACGACGCCAAATAACAAAAAACTTCCTAACGTCTCGTCTGAAACTGCTCTAAACAAGGCTACACCTCAGCCTCCTGCTGCTGCTGCTGCTGCTGCCCGTTCAAAAAACAGCCCCCGGATAATACGGCTGCTGCAGCTGCTAGCGGCAGCTGCTAGCGGCAGCTGCCTACTGGCTTCTGAGTCCTGGCTGCTGACTACTGGCTGCCGCTGCCTGCTTACTGGCTGCTGGCTACTGGCTGCTGCTGGCTGGTGGTTGCTTTTGCCGCTGGCTGCTGCAAAAACGTGGGTCCCGGAGTCCCGGACAGGGAAACACCATGGCAGCGAAGGGCGGATGGGCCAGAAAAAATGACCAAAAACTGCCTAACGTCTCGTCTGAAACTGCTCTAAACAAGGCTACACCTGAGCCTCCTGCTGCTGCTGCTGCCGCCTGTTCAAAAGAGCCCCCAGAGAATGCAACTGCTGCAGCTGCTGGCGGCAGCTGCCTACTGGCTGCTGACCTGGCTGCTGACTACTGGCCGCCTGCTGCCTGCTTACTGGCTGCTTGGCGGCTGCTGCCTATTGGCTGCTGCCTATTGGCTGCTGCCTATTGGCTGCTGCCTATTGGCTGCTGAGTCCTGGCTGCCTCCTGCCTGCTTACTGGCTGCTGGCTACTGGCTGCTGCCGCTGCTCTGCTGCTGCTACCACTGCCGCTGCTCTGCTGCTGCTACTGCTGCTGCTACTTTGGAAAGCTTCCCAAGACCCGTTGTTGTATTTGTTGTTGTCCACAACCTCTCTTCCCTGACGCGCTCCCCCTTGCTGTCGGCCGGGGTCGGCGGATTTTATCGTCTTCATTTTTTTTTATCATTTCAGGTATCATTTTTTATTCATTTTTTTTCTCATTTGTTTATCATGTTTTTTCATTTTTTCATTTTTTTTTCATTTTTTTCATGGTTTTCATTTTTTCCGTTTTTTTCTCATTTTTTATCAGTTTTGTTTTCATTTTTGTGTTTTTTTAAATATTGGTTGTGTTGTTTTTTCTTCTATCCGCAAACGATACCAAGACCCAATGGCTCCAAGCTGGTTCTTCCACTCTTTGATCTGTGTTTTCCATTTTGGGTCCTGGAGGCAGGCATGGCCAGACTACGGAAGGCCAGAAGGGAACCCCAAGGAGGTCAAAATGAGGAGCATGGCCAGACTAGGGCTAGGGCTAGGGAAGGCCAGAAGGGAGGCCCAGGGAGGTCAAAATGAGGAGCTTTTGGAGTGATTTTTGAGAAAAATCAGAAAAATCCAAAAAATCCAAAAACTCTAGTTTTTTTTTTTTTTCATTTTTTTCATTTTTTTCGTTTTTTTTTTAAAATTATTTTTTCATTTTTTCATTTTGTTTTCAGTGTAGTCTTCAAACTGTAATCACTTCTTCATTTTTTTTCCTTCCCCATTGTTTGGTGGGTAATTTTTGGTGGGTTTGGTGGGAAATGCCATGCATATGTACATATTAGAAACATCTATATAAAAATAATAATGCACGCAGCAGAACTGGGATAAGTAAAACATAAAATGAAACAAATGGTTGCAAAAGAATGGGAAAAACTTTTAAATGAAATGAAAACTGCAGAAAAACACAAATAAAAAGAAAAAAAATAAAAAATGAAAAAAACAAGAACAATAAATGAAAAACAAAAAAACTACAAATGAAAAAACAAATAAAAAATGAAAACACAAATGAAAAAATGAAAAAAATGAAAAAAACAATGATAAAGACAATGATAAAAAATGAAGATGAAAAAATGATAAAAACTTATAAAAAAAATGATAAATGCAATGATAATCAAAATGATAAAAAATGATTTTTTTTTTTAAAGGATTTCCAATGTGTAGCTGGCTCGTTTTGTCAAAATTATAGTATATCCCTAAGGCAACTTCCGCCCTTCCTCGTGCGGGTACTACTGGCAATTTCTGATACATGCAAAAACTCGTCAAAACAATTTGTAGCTCGAGATGGGCAAGTCTCGTCTGGAGCAGTGTCAGTCTACAAAAGAGCGTAGATATGAGACCACTTTGAGACCACTTTGTGGAAACTTATCTGAGCTGTTCTTATTTGAGTTCACTGGATTCCTGGGTCACGTCCTCATACAGTCGCGCGCAGTTGTTGATTTAGTGTCATATTCGATCTGTGCGGGTTTCTTGGATTTCTTTCAAGTTCCATGCGCATCTGTGGAGCACTGCAAAACTCAACTGTCTGTCTTTGCACAGGTGGATGCAGTTGGCAATGCCTGGGTGGCTGGCCACACGTATAGCTTGCTAGACGGTAACACCACCACGGGCAGAAAGGACATCTTCCTCATGAAATTCGATGCCCAGGGCGTGCACCAGTGGACTCGCCAGCGCAGGGGTGAGAGCAGTGACTTTGCTCACGCCCTTCAGGCGGACGGGGTGCGACTTCGTTTTCGAATCTGTTCCATGGAGGAAAACTTTAGATCCTCTTGCGAGGTCCATGTTCCGAGTCAGGTCAAATGGCATCACAGTGTGCGGATCAATCTTGATGCCTTCAAAAAGGTGATACCCCGAGGGCCGACCCGAGGGTTTCGAGAATTTGAAATGTTTGAATTCGATGCACTTTCCTTGGTAAGTCTCTCACCTTCACACAGGTTGGATGTGGTTGTACATGTACCTTAAGCTGTAAGATGTGCAAGTCCAAGCTAAAACAGCATTGTCAGCCTACAAAAATGTGAATTAGAGACCACTATTTGAGTTGAGTTGTTTTCATTCGAGTTCACTGGATTTCTCGGTCATGTCCTGATACAGTGGGACATGCAGTTGACATCAGTTGACTATGTGGTGTGATGCTGACCAGTTGGCGCAGGTGGACGATGTTGGCAATGCCTGGGTGGCAGGCTGCACGTATAGCTCCCTAGACGGTAACACTAATGCGGGCAGTGATGACGTCGTCCTCATGAAATTCGATGCCCAGGGTGTCCACCTGTGGACTCGCCAGCAAGGTGGTAAGATGTCAGACATGGCTTACGCCCTTCAGGCAATTAGACGGGGTGCAACTTCGTTTTCGAATCTTTTCCATGGAGGAAAATCATGGAAAAACTTTAGACTTTAGATCCTCTTGCGAGGTCCATTTTCCTAGTCATGTGGAGTGGCATCACCACTTACATGAATCAATCTGTTGGGTGCCCATACAAGGTCGATATCTCATATATCCCGTATCTCGCGAAGTATCTCGTGGAAGTTTGAGCGATTACTGTAGACTTTAGACTCTAGACCAATCCGGGACTAAATGGACAGGGTAGGATCATGTCATGTCTTGAATTTTTGGAACTCATAAAAGCACTCGATGCTGTACTTTACGACCTTACGATGTACAAGTTTCTGCTAGAGCACCGTTGTCATCCGAGAAAAGATCGGACATTTGAGACCACTTTGTATGTGTTGATATGGGAGTTGATTTGAGATTTCTTGGTTTCATCCTGACACGATGAGGCATGCAGTTTTTCATATTTTTTCAGTGTTTTTCATCGTTTTTGCATTTGCAATGGTTTGGCGTTATCATTGTTATTCCCTGTCTGTCTTATGGGCTTCTCCCTCAGTTTTTCTTTCAATTTCCACGCGCATCTGCGGCGCACTGGAGAGCTCAACTGTCTATCTTTGCACAGGTGGACGCCGTTGGAAATGCCTGGGTGGCAGGCTATACAACAAGCTCACTGGATGGGCACACCAACGCAGGCAGCTGGGACATCTTCCTCATGAAATTCGATGCCCAAGGAGTCCACCTGTGGACGCGCCAGCGCGGGGGTGAGGACTTTGACTATGCTCATGGCCTGCAGGCGGATTGGGTGCGACGTGGTTTTTCTTGCGATATCTTGATTGTGACATTTTCCAGGAGGATGGTGTTGATGTTTTTCTTGAAAATTGATGTGGGCCTACCAAGACTAATCGAAGTGCGCCGAATGTTGTGCTTTTCCATTCAATATAATACACACAATACAATATTGTAATATAATTGTAATATATATATATATAGAGGGGCTATCCATTGGAATCATGACATTGTCAAAATCCCCGTACATTTGCTGACTCTTCTGAAAGTGTCCTTGCATGGCGAAACCTTGAAAAAAATCCAGTCCCACTCATTTTTAAGATCCTCTTACCTTGCCTCGGGTTGGATCCGGTTGGTACAAAGTGTGCGTGGGTGTTTCGGTTATCTTTTTTTAAAAATCTTTGGTCTTTTGATGTCTTTTGCATGTACTTTACATGGTTTATTGGTTGGACCGGACTGGAATCATTGAGTCAATTTCCAGACTGAAGCAAACATTGCATCTGAGCAGAGGATGCCAACAGAACCCAGGCCCAGAACGAGCACTTAAGCTGTGCAAGTTTCACCTAGAGCAGGGTTGTCAGCCAATTGAAATTTTTGAGTGCCACGTCTGAGTTCATATGAGTTGGCTGATTTCTTCCTTTCGTTCTGATACTTTGGGGTACGCAGTTAACCATTTGGTATGGTTTGGTTATGTTTGGTTTATGTTTGATTTTCTCGTTGCTGATCCACGAAAGCTAGCTTCCGCCAGCTGAAGTGAATCTGCTTCAGCAATGCTTTTGGATGCGGGACTGGAACCGCAAATGACGCGACGCTTTCACATGAACTCGATTCCGCACCAGGTTTTTCCAGACCCACCAGATTAAGCAGCAACAGCAGCAAAAACAAAAACAGCAGCCTTGCAAGGGTTGGATTGTAGCAGAAACATTGGCAAACACTGCTAGGACATGCTGGGACAGTGTGTGGCATTGTGCCATGAGAACTTTTGCTGTGAAACACAACCTTATTTGGAAAATATTTTGATGACCTGGTTTCAAGTGAATTTAAATAAGTAACAGACAAAAGACAGTTGTACCCATATATTTATACTGTCAGTTCTGGAGTGGAGGTATGTTTGGCGTCATCTAATATGCGTTGCCCCATCCACACTAATGCTTTTCATTGATACAGAAGACAAGCAAGTTTGAAATGTAGTGACAAATGGAATCTAATCATGAAAATCAGCTGAGTTTCATGATGGTTCTAAGCATTGCATGTTCAGCTGCAGCTCCCCCTATATGATCGTGAGATGCACCCATTCCAAAAGTACACATTTGTAGATCATGGCGCCCGGTTTTTGTCTACTTATTTCAACACGCATGCCAACAAGTTTGTTGTTGCATCTTTTCATGCAATAAATGGCTGCGTCACAACCTGAAGGAGCAGATACCCATCTGAAACTAGCAGGATTCCATTCACTGCTGTTCCAATTACATTGTCTTCTCTCGTTACCGCGCATAGCTAGCTTTCGTCCATTACTCTTGGCCTCAAGTGGGTTTCTCCCTGTGTGTTTCTATCAAATTTTCATACGCATTTGTGGGCACCACATATCCCAGCTGACCAGTGTGCGCAGGTGGATGTGAACGGCCATGCCTGGGTGGCTGGCTACACGCGTAGCTCCCTTGATGGTCACAGCAACGCTGGCGGAGTGGACATCTTTATAATGAACTTTGATGGCGAAGGTGTCCACCAATGGACCCACCAACGCGGTGGTAAGGGCTATGACATGGCTTTTGCCATACAGGTGGATTGGGCTCGACCTCCTTCGGGTTCGAATCTTTTCCATGGAGGAAAACTTCAGAACTCTTTACGGTGTCCATGTTCGTCATCACCATTTAAATTTAACTGCTCAATCTGTTGGATGCGTTTACAAAGTCAATTTTCAGGTCAAAATCCGGGTTGGCAGAAGTTTGAGCGATGTCCTTGGACTAAACTGGATTGAATCGACAGAATGGGATCATGTTTGAATGTTTGGAGGTGAAAATCCTGAAGAATCCTGAAGACTAACTTGAGACCTTGCCAACAGCATCCATTTGCCTGAAACCCCAAAAAGAACCAAACCCACGGGTGCGTGAGAATCTATCACCATCACTCTGGTAGGATCCTGCTGGTGCTTGTACACTGTATATAAGTTTTTGGTGAAACAAGTGTTCTGTACCTGATAAAATTGATGAGAAAGTTGAGTGTTTATGGCTGGGAACGAAGCACAAAAGGCAGGTTGGCAGGGTATCTGACCATAACACTTACTTAATGCATCTTAATGCACAGTTCTTTGTACTCAAATAAGATGTGGAAGTTTCAGCTAGATCAGCGTTGTCAGCCTACAAAGACTTGAAAGCTCAGACTGGTTTGTCTGGGAGGATAGTATGATGTATATATATAATTATATATATAATTTATTTCTTGCTTTCATCCTGTTACAGTGGGGCGCACAGTTGTTGATTTGGCATGATTCATGGTGCCATGTCACTCTTTGCTGATTGGAGTTTCTCATCAGTGTTTCCTTCAGTTTCCATTCGCATCTGCGCAGCACAGCAATGCCCAGCTGACCACTTCACGCAGGTCGATCCCACAGGCAATGATGCTTGGGTAGCTGGCGGGACAGGAAGCTCCCTGGATGGGCACAGCAGCGCTGGCAGCCGTGACATCTTTCTGATGAGGTTTCAAGTGCCCCGGTTGAGGTTGAGAGGCAGTTGGAGCACCGAGTTTGGAACCTTCGGGTCAACTTCTTAGCTGCCGGCAGGAACATCTTCAAGTGGAAAAGATACCAGTTTCTGTCTGGTTTTTAGGTTGTTTGGGAGATTTTAGGAGTGAAGTTCATCCCCCATACCATGTTGCCATTTTATCTCTTCATTTTGAAGACATGCAAAGGATTCATCCCAATCCCCCAGAGCCACAGTACATACACATACCCCCTTGTGACCCATCGTGACAGTTGAGATCATACATTCTGCCCACCGGTGAAATGCATGAGCACCGCATGCAAAGATTCGATTCATAGATCTCCATGGGAGGAAAGCAGATGAAAGCAGGTCCTAAACCAGTGGAAAGATCTAAGGCCGAGTGCAGCCAGGTAACATGTCCAGCTGGCTACGTGCAGAATCCCTCGTGGAGCAACAGCACCTGCTGCGTGCGGTCTAGTACCCCAACTTCCAGCTGGACAAAGTCAACGACGGCATCCACCAGCATCGCCACTACAACGTCATCGACGAAGGCGTCAACCAGCATCACCGGAACACAATCATCGACGACTGCATCGACCAGGACATCATCAAGGACACTATCAACCAGCACCAGCACACGATCAACAACGAGAGCATCAACCAGTATCACCAGAACAAAATCCACAACAAGATCATCGACCAGCACAGCATCAGTGACGACAGCATCAGCTAGCGCAAGCGTGGAAGAAGCTCTACCGGCTCCACCGGGATTGCCAGTGTTCCTTGGCTTGGTTTCAAAAGCACATAGATGCCAAGAGGTATCGTTGGCATGATGCGTTAGAAGCAAAGATATTGACACATTTTTTTGCATTTGTCACCCGCATGACAGGATTTTCGGACTGCCAGTCGACATGTCACAGTCTCCAGGCATTTTTGTTTGAGGGTTCTGAAAGATATTGCAAGATGTTCTCCACAGAACAGCCTTGGCAACAGCCTTCGCAACCTGAGGTCACAGCTGGAGGTCGCTGCTCGGTACAATGGGTACAATGTATACAGCTGCAACTATTTGTAATTCAACATGGCTGGCTGGGAATTTTCATTTGTTTATCAAACGGCAAGAGCATCGACACATGGGTTCAGGGATGTATACATGGGGCTTCCATTGACATCTCAGATTGCCAAAGATTACCAGAGGGTGTCCACTTGTGATTTTTAACGGGATTAATACACCTGCACCGTCTAGAGGAGTGCATAAACAGGTATCTGAAGAGTGGTGGGTGACTTGTTTCTGTCAGATGTAAATTCGGACCCTGTTTGTTAGGGCACTGAAACCTCGATTGCTGGTACGTCGCTTCATTGTACATCCTTGCCATGTTCAAATAATCTGTTTTGGTCGCTTGAATGAGGAACAGCAAACATCAACCACCGCTGCCTTAGTTGATGTCGAGAACTGGGAGAAGCTGGGGATATCAAATGCCCAATCGATCGATTTGGGCGCGAACACCGCGACCACATCAAGCGAACATGATTCGACTGGATTGCCACTTGCATGAGGAAGGGCGGGGGCTTTTCCGGAAAGAGTTCCTATACCTTGGTCGACGAAGACTGGGCATGTCCAGATGAAAAAGAGCCATGGTTTGTATAGACATACCGTGATATACCGGTCGTAGACCTCATGAAGCTCTCATGAACTGTGATGAATTTGTCGTTCTAAGTTGCCTTCTTCAAGGCTGGTGGCTGCTGTGGTGCTGCCATTGCTGACGGCGTGCCTTTGTGCCTCCCTGGGCATCTGCTGTTACCGCGCGAAGCTCCGCCAGCTTCGAGGTGGTCCTGAAGCTTCAATGAGATTCTCAAATCTTCTCAAACAAACAGATCCATCACGATCCACCACGATTATATCAGTAATCCAAGATAATTCATGATAATTCAATGTTTCTAAGGTCGGGTAAGTTTAGGGGAAGGGTGGAGGGGTGTAGACATTGGATGAGGAAAAAAATCACCCAAAGTTGTTTCTCTAGTGGAGCCAGGTGATTGAATTCAGGAGACGAGTCGCACATGGATGTCGCATTGACTTGAGTTGATGTTTTTTGTTGACCTTGCTTTGCTAGGACTAGGAGTTCCGGGGTTGACATTTTCGATTTCAGGAACAACTTGGTCTGCCAGCATTGTGTTGCCCCGAACTGCCAGGTGCCGAAGCAGAGCCTCAAGTCCCAAATCCGCTGGCGATGCTGCCGCCCCTTGCGTGGTCTGTGAAACCTCTCATTTTCTCATGGAATTCCAGGACACTTTGAGACGACTTTCTTTGAAGTTGGGAACTTTTGGGGCCTTTGAATGCTTTTGAGGTTGAGTTTCATCTGCACGGTCTTGAATTTCATTTGCACGGTCATGGGATCCCCAGGGCAGGGGATGGTGTTTTGACACCATGATTTTGTTGCCACTTTCAGCTTGGCAGGATGACTGCGGAATGGCCACGAGGAAAAGTTCAGAAGCTTTCGGTGTCTTACCAGATCACGATGATCATGGATTCCCCCTTGGTAATCAAACAATCCAGATAATCCAGGCAATGGACATGTAGATGAGTTTCTGTTTTCTGTATTCGATTGCAAAGTTTCTATGTTGGAGACTGATGGAAACCGAATGCAGGATGAACTGCGCAAGGATTAGCAAGTATATAAGGATATGGAATGCTGATACCCAGAAATTTCAAACTGCGAAGCTAGTCCCATGTTGGCTTTCTAAGGTGAGCGAGACGGCTTTTGAATTGAGCGGTCGCCAGTTTCAATTTCGACCAGGGCAAGTTCGACATTTTACCTGGGAAGATGGAACTGTCCAGACGGTGCAGAGCATTCACAAGACGCCCATCTAGCAGATAGATTTGTCGCAGGTTTGTTGATGGTTCCTGTTCATCCCTGTTCAGTTTGTCGATGCTCAATGAAACCGTCCACAATTACGCACACTGCAGTAGCACCTGGTACTGTACCTTGCACTGTTTTCAATGTTTTTCATTTGCTGGTCCTACACGGTCCTACTACTAGTAGTTTTCCGAAGCCGTCCCAAGCCTTCCAAGCCGTCCCAAGCCGTCCCAAACTGCCCCAAGATTCCAGGAACGTGGTGTGGTGGAGCACGCAGCATCCCCATCCTGCTTGGCAACGCCTCAGGCAGATCCGGAGACCTGAACATGATACAAAACAAATAGAGGAAACAGGTGGACAAAAATATGGGAAAGACCTGTAAGAATCAAACCTCTTCAAAACAGAGAGAAGAACTTTGCAAGAGTTTCGGACGCGACAGCACCCAGTACGTTGCGCCCAGTCCACATTGTGACCCGTCCATGTCGCAGCGTCGCCCAGGTGGGTTTGCACTCCAAAATGCCAAGTCGAAAATCACCACGACATGGAGATCACGGACTCGGAGGGTGATGGCTACAGATGCTGTGCGTGAAACATCGTCAAATAGATTCACACAGCCTTTGGTTCGCCACTATATTCCAATACGTTGAGATGGCAAGCAACAGACCGTATCATACCGTATCTCAATGTATCTCAGAGATTGGCTTGACAACGTGCTCCCAAATGGTAGAGATGTGTACATATTTTTCTTTATTTCTTGGAACTTAATTAATGTCCGGGTAACTTGGTAGATCATGGTAGACCCAAAACCTGGCTAATCCTGGCTAGGTCATGCAACATCCACATCGGTTCACAGTCCGTTTGCAATGTTCACGGCCCGGCTGTTTTCTACACAACTTGTTTCTTCAGCGCAGGTTCGTGAAGATGATATTATCTATCAATTAAAAATTAAAAATATATGTTCTTGGTGTTTCTTGAAAAGACACAACAGGACTCAACAATTTGAATTGCTGGAATTCGGCATGCCATTTCAGCAAACGAGATCAATCGAATAAATTCAAAGCAGTTGCCAAGAGTTGTGTTTGAAAAGACTCAGGATGCACATCGTGCTCGCGCCTCCGAGCTCCTGGAAAGCACTGGTACTGCCCGCAGCATCAGGTGTCGCAACCGACTGCAAGTGGAAGTCAAGCTAAAAACGGAAAACGGAAAAATGTGGATGTGAAAACCTATCAAAACCAGTCTGTTTTGCCAGCAACTGTGTGGACCAGGTGCACGTGTGCCCAGTTTGCGCAGAGTTGCCACCTGAGATGCCTACGTTGGGTTTGGCAGCCGCGTATTTGGTGAACATCTTTCCACCTTTGGCCCGCAGCACCGCGACATCAAACCCAAATGATTGACCATGTACAAACGTGTGTTCCGTTTCAGTTTTTGGTGTCTTTTACGATTTGAGGATGGCCCAGGACTACCCAAGCATGCCCAAGCAATGTTGCTGAGGTGCAACTGCTGATGAGAATCCCAATTTCTACGATATTTGCCCAACCTTGGCACATGGGTCAGCAGGTCTCTTGCCTTTTTCATGATTGCAATTTCAGCAAACGACATGATTCACGACATGTTTTGCATTGAAACAACATACTTCAAACATCTTCAAGCCTAAGTGCAGAGCGCATCTGAATGGTCGGGTGACGTTGACAAGGCATGGGCTACAACAGGACATGTCCCAGAGACGGGAGGCCCAATTGCAGTATTGTGGATGCGTTAGAAGATGCACACAGCGGCCACTTGGTTTCACCGCGATGCAGGGCTGGCTGGATGGAGGGCATTTATATTTCAACATCCCCGATGGCAAAACCTTGCATCGCGATTGATGGGCGATGGGTTCGCGATTGAGACAAACATTTGTTGTATAAGAATCAACTACTGTACTGTAAGAGGAGAAATCAATATGATATTATATGGCATGATCATTATGTATATTGTTGTTTTTCAGACTTATGTTATATTTGGGTCTGTCTGGAAACTGTGTTCAATAGTGATAGACGATAGGACAGAAGAACCAGAACAGCAAAGTTCAAGGGGTAACAAATCAAACCAGATCAATTCAATCTTCAAAAATGTCGATGAAATCCGCGATTGGTTCGCGGTTGATCCGCGATTGTGAAACCCACTGAGTAGGCCCTGGCTCACGCCACGTCTCTAAATACTGTGATATGCGGCAATGTTTGACGCTTCTCTGCGCAAAATCGCGTCGGATATGTCTGAACCCTCCCGCGATTGACACCGTTGGGGTCGCGGTTGATTCGGCTGATCGGCGATTGAAGCTTCCCCAGATATCTTCTTTTTGATCACCCATATCACGACCTATAGGCCTATAGGCTAATAGGATCTAATAGGCAAAAGGGTGCAGCAGATGATTTCAAGCAGGCTTCGGACAGTCACCCAGTTCTGATTTTTTTGATTTACATGTTCTGCATTGGCTGAGGAAAGGTCACGCACTTCGTTTCATGGTGCTGGGCATATTCCTTGAACAACGTTGTCAGTGCCTTTGAGCGATGGCTGCAAAAGTCCAACGAAGATCCGCAGAACGTCTTCCTGTGGATGTGTTTTTTTTGCAACAACCAGTATCGGATCCAGGAGGAGGCTCCAAAGGGAAGCCGTGGCAGTTGTTGCAATATGGTTCTGGGTCAAAAACCAGGTGCGCTGGTGAACACCAAAATGGCTGGTGAATGGTGGTTCATTTACCCAAAATGTGGTACAATAGGTTTCGATCCCCTTCGGTATACCAAAATTCCTCCGGAGCCCCTGTTCTCTTCACTCATGTTTCTTCTGTGTGACCACGATTTTACGGGCAAGGAAAAGCAGGCGGATTACTCCACACCAGCTGTGAATATCTGCCATGTATCCAATCGAGGGCAGCTTTTAAATCACATTATATAGCTCTGCATGCCATCAGTGCGTTTCCGTCATCGCATGTTGGATGGACAGATTTGCCGCTGGAGGCGACTCAAACAGGAAGTGATGAGTTGAGAGAAATCTTTGAATCCCATCTGGTGGAAGCGGGACATATGCTGGTGTTGCTCGACACCATCGTGTCAGGGCCTTATCTGATGATGGACGTGCCGGACTGTGAAACTGAGTGACTTCACTCTGAAGCAAATGCGAGCGAAAGCAGCAGGATGTTGTAGTCAAAGAAAGTTTCATATAGAAACTCCAAGTTGTGGACGACTGGAATAGTGCGGGGCAGAGAAGAATGAAAAGGGTAGAGCAGAGTCTGTAGAGAAAAGCTGAGAAGTGGATGTGCATTTCAGTAGCTACCCACCACTTTTATTGATAGACGGTGGACAAATGCAAGGGCACGAACTCGCCTCTCAAACAGTTTATCCACACAATTCTGCGCAAAAAGTTGATGAGAGAAGAGTTCGTTTGGCTGGACACATATTGCCGGGCACCTAATGATGACCCCCTTAGACAATTTACGTATCAACTTGACAGCGCTGAGCCCGTCCGCATCGGAAAGCGTAGAATTATGTAGAATTGGTCGACCACGGCAAGACTGGGTTTATAGATCGAAGGAAAACATACATTGCAAATTCAGAGACGCTGAATATGATGGAGACCCTACCCAGAATGCTGCCATTTTGAGGGCGGCAATACAGTCCAAAAGCCCGCCCAAGCATCTGACTTTTGGTGCTGATGGCCTCGGCACAGGATGGCACAAAAAGAGTAGAGAAGAACCGATAAGTGTAGAGGTAGAGTTCAGTAGCTGAGAGAAGGGGGAAGGAGAGAAGTGAAGAGGATAGTAGAGGAGAGAAGAGCATTGGTGGAACTACTTGAAGGTGAGGTTTGAATTCCAGGAAATTCACAACAGCATGTTTGGTGGTTGGCGAAGAGTAGGGATGTTGTCGTGGCAGATGGGGAGTGAAGGGGTTCTTGTTCGAGCTGCGCGCTGTGTTATGCCTTTATGTACTGCAGTGGCTGCGCGAAGATGACTTCAGCCTTAGACAGATGACGCTTTGGGCTGCTGAGGGGCCATGTCATGTTTGCCAGTGTGTACGGTTGTGGCGAAACGCATGGTGTGAGGCCTGTGACATCCAGCGATGCTGATGCAAAACCGCAGAGCTAACAAAGACACAGCAGGCATGCTGCAGTCCATGCATCTTTGAGTTCGCAGTGACTTACAAACAGTGGTCCCTCCCACACTCGTGTGAAGTGTTTTCCGCGCACTTTTTGAACTCAATTTCTACGATCTCGGAAAATCTCGGAAGAAGAAATCCAACATGAGAACGGTAGAAAAGTCGAAAGAAGAGAACATGCTGCTCCAGAAAAGATTTCGCCGAAAGAAAAACGTCACGGGTCAAGGAGGTGCAAACTAGACTGATAGAGGTGGCTCAAGGAAAAGGCTGCCCGGAGAGGTGTCCCACAGAATCAGAACATGCAAGGATGAGACGCAACCAAAAGAAGCGATCGCACTGGCATGGCACACTCTATGATTGTTTGTTGAACAACATACCAACTCCATCCAACTCCTAAAGGTGAATTCTGAATTCCTATTTATTTGATTTATTTGCGATTAAAAAAAACACGTGTTCCTACTTTGGACCAGCCTGGGACTTAGGGACTTATAAGTCATGAAGTAAGTTCACTTATAAGTGGCTATGTGGCATGTCAAGTTAGTTACAAGTCTCTAAGTGGTTCCTAGTGTGGGGTAGGTTAAGTGGCACTTACTATTGGCTTAGGGTGAGATATAAGTTCTATAAGTTAAATGATCATGACTTAGAGATCACTTAGCGACCATTTAGCTTGGATTTTGAAATGTAAATTTGTGCAAGGGTTTTGGGTTAGCTCTGAAATCACGATGGTTTTTGCAGCCATTTTGGCTGCAGGCATGTCGGTTGAAAAGCAATTGGAAGCTGCGCAGAAATTCCTAAGAGGAATTCGTTCGCTGACCTCCTACGAGGAGGTCAGGGATAAACAGGCGCTGTGGGTGTGCAGAAAGCACTGGACAAAGTGCAGTGCTTCGCGGCAGCTCAAGCGGCTGCGTGGCTGGCACAGGTGCAGCCCGACTTCTGGGGTGACTCCCAAGCGGAGTCCTTCCGTGAGAATGTTGCTGTGAAAACGAGGCCTGTGGAAAGCGATCAGACTCGTTGCTTGGACTCTACGGGAGCCTGGGCATGCGCAGAGGGAAGGGCTGCAGACCGCAAGGTCTTGAAACGCCTGAGAACCTTGTTGCTCTACGGGCAGTGGGGCGCTACACATCGGGATGTGCCCCCACATCCAATACTACATGGTTTCTCTTTGATTCCGGCTTCCTACGAGGAAGTGACGAATGCCTGGCGTGAACAATTGGGTTGGAATCAGATGTACCTGTCTGACGACTTGCATCTTGCTGGCAAATGGCTGGCGATCGTGGCATGGCACCTCTCTAGTCTCTAGGCGAGAAAATCGCATTAGGGAATTTCTCTGGTGTCGACGCTGTGCATGGCTTCTACGGCAAGCTCGACGCAGCCTACGGGCTGCAAAGGTGGAGGCAGAAACATCACCATAAGGATTCACCCAAAAAATTCGTTGTTTGTCCGTGTCTGCGGATGTCTGCGGATGTCTGCGGATGTCTGCGGATGTCTGCGGAGAAAGTATGAAACTGACATGTCTGCGGCACTTGTCTGCGGAGCGTGGAAAAGGTGCTTCCGAGTGGGTTTCCGTGTGTCTGCGGTGTCTGCCAAGAGGGAGAATCCTGCTGGGACACATGGGACATGTCTGCGAGATGTCTGCGGGATGTGCAACCGGCAGAATCATGTCTTCCTAAGGATGTCTGCGGGTTTTCTTTGAAAAGTGAAAAAAATCAAAGGTGCATGGGACATCGCCTACGGGGCGATAGCGGGGGCAAGACCCAAGTTTCACTACGCGCTCCATCTCCAAGAACAAATTCACAGATGGCGGCGACACATTGATTGCTTTGCTGGGGAACGCAAGCATCGTGTGTTGAAGTCCATTGTGGCTCCGCGCCTGACACGGCTGAATTGCTTCACCCGGAGCACGCTGTTGCAAATGACAGAAACGGAACTCACTACGAGTCACCTCGAAAGTGAGTACACTGGACAACTCATATGGAAGCCCACGCAAGACGTGGTGCTAGCAATGGAGCTCGGAATATCTCCTGAAAGCTTCTTTGCCAAAGGCATCCAAATCTATTGCGTCGAATACCCACGTGGTAGCTTCGTCCAAATGTCAGCTACGTGTTGCATAGAAATCTTATAAGGTCTGTCAAATGCACATGGCTTCTACGTCGCGGTGCGAAAATTGCAATCCTTTCTTGCAAAGAATCATTATCAAATGGAAGCGCCTATCTGGCGCGAAGACAATCCTTGCAGCTTCTACTTTGATGCACGAGGAGCGTATGCGTTTGCGCCGCCAAGATCAAGACGGTCTTTGGCTTTTACGTTAATCCACGACATCAGGAAGCAGCAAAAGAAAACAAATTTGACGGGCGGAGAACACCCCAAGACCATGTCAACATCCATGTTTTCAAAAATGATAAGCATTGCAAAAAATCCCTAGGAAACACTTAGCTCACTTAGCGGCCACTTAGCTCCCACTTAGAACACCATCAAACCTAAGTTTCCTAAGTGCCAACTAACGGCCAGCTAAGTTCCTAAGTGCCAAAGCGGCTCCATAGTATTGGAAACTTCCACCACCCGGCTCGTGTGGAACCTACTTGTAAGGCACGCGAAAAGATTTTTCAATGGGCAAACCGCACTTACAATTGTGTTTTCAAAAAGTGTCACTCACATAAGCCGAGTGCTCTCAAACTCTGAGCGATCCTTGAGCGGCTTTCCCAAATACCAACTTGCAAGATCTTGCAAGAGCCTGCACCTATAGGTTCGGCAAAGGGCCATGAACAAACATTGAGTGGCCCCCAAGACACCCAAGTTGGGGCTGCGACTGAGACAACCGACCTACGTTTGTTGCCTGTGTTCCAATTCCAGGCCAATGTGGCGCATGATTTGAACTATTGTGGTCGCAGAGTCTTGACAGGTGCAGCAGTGGATGGGAGAGTTACTCAACGTTTGGAAGTCGACTTGCAGTGTGATTGTGGTTTGAGCTCTCCTGATCGTGAGCATTTCACTTTCTACTGCGAGGCAAATCCTTGGCATGGTGATCTCAAAACTCCAACTGAAAGGCGGTTGCTTGTTCCTCTTGTGGATGCTCCAGCTGTTCTTCCATTTGAAGATATGACGGCCGACCCCATTCTGGTGGCTTTTCTACAACAGTTTGACCCACATCAAACGCCGACTTTGGGCTTGGATGGAAGTTGCGCAATCGCTCCAGGGTGCGAACTTTGGCAGCGTGCCAGCTGGGCTGTGGCGGCACATCTCGGGCCCACGGTCAATGGGTTGGTGCATGGTTTCGAGCAAACTCCTGCTGCGGGCGAGAGAGGTGCACTTCTTCAAGCCTGCTTGGCTTCCCATGAAGCGAACAGAGCGGTGCGCTTGCTGATTGACAACCAAGCTCTTGTGCAACGTCTTCATCGTGGCATGCGGCTTGGTCAGTGGGGTGGAGATCTTTTTCCATACTGGCATTATATCAGGATGCTTTTGGTTGATGGCTCTTCTTGTGCTTGGATTCCCTCGCATAATAAAGTTCCTCGATGGCGCCCACCCGAAGGGTGGCTTGATGTTTTGCGTTGCCGCATGCTCAATGCCAAAGCGGATGCTAGCGCGGCTGATCTTACAGGTCAATTTCGGCAGGTGATTGCTACTTGTTTGTCACAACACAGAGAGGCAGTTGTTTGGGCTGGAGAAGCTTGGAAGGCGCAACTAAAGGGTTCTCTTCCCTACTGGCAAGTTTTGCTTGAACACGAACCACGTCAAAACAGGTCGTTTGAATGAGCGTTTGCTGCTTCTTCAGCTGCATGGGTGGTACTTTTCTTGGCTTGAACTTGCCCTCCGGTTTGTTCAGTGCAAAGAGCTCCGGCTCTGCGTTGGCAATTTCGGCGTCTTAACTACTTCACTTCGGTGAGGAGCAGGTTGACGTCCTCCTCCAATCCAATCCAATCCGACCTACGTTTCGAGGGCTTGGTGCATCTTCGAAAGCTACGTCGCCGCCTTGGAATTCGATAGGTTTTTGCGTCAGAATCACGTAGGCTTTGGGTCAAATTTAATTTGGGGCACCCAAACACAAGATGGTTCCCAGCCTTTGGTTGCCAATATCCAAAAGATTGACCCATACCATAAGCATTTGACATTGGAGCAAACGATGCGTCTCCACTTTTGAATGTGACGTCGTGCCTTACGTTGCTTAAGGGCCACCATGATCATCGTCCTGAGCCTGAAATGAGGTGTGCATCGCACAGGAGATACCGATGAACATCATACTCCCCGCTGCGGCTGACGCCTTTTTCCGGGAGACGATTTCCACGGGCAGGCGACTTGGTAGCAGCAAAGTCTAGCTTTCAGACTGAACGGAAACAACATATTGGAATGATTGCCATTGATTACATGTACCATTTATATAATGCAGAATCTCTATTTTCAAGGTTGTTTTTTTCGGGATTTTCTTTGCCTGCACTGTGCCATCCTGTGCATATTGACAAGGATTGATGTGCTGTCTCGCGCTGTGAGCACCCTCAATGTTCGACATGCGAGGGCGGGATCTGAGAAGGACGAGGCAGGCAGCATTGGCACGGAAACAAGAGTGATGCAAAGAAGGCTTGATGAATAGAAATATCTACCAGGATCTACCATCTCATGTTTCTGCATCCACCTTCAATTGACAACTGCCCAAGGGGCCCAAGGGGCAGTTTTCTCTACTGCGGTTTGCTGTGGAGTTTGTGGCAGGATTTGATAAAAAGAATCATCCTCAACAACATTGGCTTTGATGCAGTGAATCAAGCTGTTCGCTCACGTTTGCTAGACGAGTTGACAATTTTGCTCCTTGACTGCAAGCTTGGGGGAATTAGAGGGGTGTGAGCATTGACTTGATGTTGATATATGTTGATGTTATTCATTGCATTCAGCAGCTCGTGCAAAATTCTTTAATATTCATTAAAAATCATTCTACATAGTATATAATGATATTTCAACATGGCACTGTTTCCAATTGTCTCTATCCAACAAGCTGGAATCCTCTGCGACTCTCTTGTTATCTGTTTAAGTTATATAGTTTTTCCAAGAACAAACGCCAATAGAGTGGCTCAATCGGTACAGTGCGTGGTACTTGTCCGAACCACAATGAATCATGGCGAAACGCGAAAAAGGGTATGAAACGCAACCGTTGCAGCAACAACATGCTTACTAGATGATACTAGATGGTGATTCATAGAATCTCATTCCACCTGGTGTCATGTAGCACAAATCTTGGCACGCACAAGTATTATCTGGGAAGATGAAGATCTTACTTGACCAAGTCCGATGAACACCTTGTATGAGTATGGATCGAAATTGAAGACCTGGGGCAACCTGGGGGACCACAGATTTTATATATATAAAATATAAATCATTTTGGAATAATATATTATATATATTATATAAACATCTAATTATTGGATATTATTGGTGCACCCAATTCCCATATCCTATGATTCCCATATCCTATGAAAGCTGCCAACCTGCAGCGATTCGGCGGAGGTTTCGCGAACTTTTGATGCCGCAGCCGTCCTGAAGTAGAGCTGTTTTCCAAAGGAAACTGCGGCGGAGATGCTCAAAATGGGTGTGTCTGAAAATGTTGGGAACAGCTTCAAATTTTGATGATTTCTCACCATGGTTTGCATCAAAAAATTGCCATAGAATGGGAACTTTTGAAATACTGTAACCCGTTTTTTAGACACACCCATACTTGCCTAGGCCAGCTCATGATTCGGAATGATGAAATTGTTCATCGATCATAAGAATTGTTTTGAGGCCATGATTGATGAACCTGGGAAGATTTTGGCAGGGAGTCAGAAGAGGATATTCCACAACTTGCCGGTTGATTCATACATCATGAGCCACTGAGCACTCCCAATTCACGAATTATTTGCCACAATTTTATCTAGATGCGGAAAACTTTTGGAGGAGATGGTGACTTGCCCAGTGTTTTTTGAGACATCTTTCAGAGACAAGGCAAAGGCTTCGTACCAATTAAAAACCTGCCCCACGAATTCACTCTCACCACCTCCTGGCGTTTTCCCGCTTCAGATTGAAGCAAACCCAATTGCAGAGGATTAAATCTCAGCGTGCTCAACAATTTGTGTTTGAAGCCCTGTTCCGTTCCAAAGCGGTCGAAATTTTACCCACCAATAAACCCACCAGTGGCTGATGGGCACTCCCCACCCCAATGCAATAAAATTATGTTTTGAGTGGGAATTATAACCTGATCAAATATTTATATTTGTAATATTTGTAAAATTTAACATTAATACTGCTGGAGATATACGGCCCAATATAAATTAGATATTATTTCCGAGAAAAATGAAATATAGAAATATAGGATTAAGAAATATTATTTAAATATTCCCTCTTAATTATTATTCTATATTATATTCTAATTAATATATATTTTATACTGTTTTATTTAATATTTTATTTGATATTTTATTTGATATTTTATTTGACAATAACATATTCCGAAATTCTTTAATTGAAATTAACAAAACCTAAGGAAATTTAAAATATGTTCTTACATTATATATTTAATATTATCTAATTAAATTTATATTATATATGGTTTTCCGAGATAATAAATTATTATTTGTGTATAATTAAAGAAAAAAAATAATATAATTAATTATTAATTTTAAATAATTTTATAAATATTTGATTATATATTTAT
>CAMXCT020000858.1:73191-83277 GCA_947184155.2 Cladocopium goreaui | reverse complement strand
GCAGCAGCATAGCAGAACAGCAGAAGTCAATATAGCTATCTATATAGCTTTATAGCTATCTATATAGCTTTCTAGTAGGATTTCAGAAGGGACGTTCCGGCCTCCGGGGAGCTTGTTCTTGTGAATGATTTCGCGTCATTTTCGGCACGAAATTAGGTGGTGTTTTGCTGTTTCGAGTGGGTTTCGAAAAAGATGTCTGGCTGTTGGTTTCTTGCAGCCGAAACAGCAAGAGCAGCAGCAGCAGCAGCAGGAACAGGAGGCCCAGCAGCCACCAGCAGCAGCAGCATGGCAGACCAGCAGAAGTCCAATAATACACCAGCAGGAACAGCAAGAACAGCAATCTAGCAGCAAGAACAGTAGGAACAGCAGGCCCAGCAGCCACCAGCAGCAACAGCATAGCAGAATAGCAGAAGTCAAACTAGCTTTCTATTTCTATCTAGTAGGATTTCAGAAGGGACGTTCCGGCCTCCGGGTAGCTTGTTATCGCGAATGATTTCGCGTCATTTTTGGCACGAAATTATGTGGTGTTTTGCTGTTTCGAGTGGGTTTCGAAAAAGATGTCTTGCTGTTGGTTTCTTGCCTTGGAGGCTGGCTCATGGCACGGCAGGAGCAGCAGCAGCAGCATCAGCAGACGCCAGCACCAGCATCACCACCACCAGAAGAAGCAGCAGCAGATGCAGCCGCAATACAGCGGCAGGAACAGCAAGAGCAGCAGCAGCAGCAGCAGCAGGAACAGGAGGCCCAGCAGCCACCAGCAGCAGCAGCATGGCAGACCAGCAGAAGTCCAATAATACACCAGCAGGAACAGCCAGAACAGCAATCTAGCAGCAGGAACAGTCGGAACAGCAGGCCCAGCAGCAGCAGCAGCAGCAGCTGCATAGATCATTTTCTTCATAGCGGCAGCAAGAGGAAAAAGGAGCCAAAAGCATCACATCATTTTCTATCGGTTTCAGAAGTTACGTTAGGCATTTTCGGGGTGCAATTTTGGGGCTTCTCTGCCCTTCAAAATTCATAGCAGCAGTAAGAGGAAAAAGGAGCCAAAAGAATCATTTTCTATCGGTTTCAGAAGTTACGTCAGGCATTTTCGGGGTGCAATTTTGGCGCTTCTCCGTCCTTCAGAGGCATGGTGTTTCTCTGCCGGGAGGTGATTTTTTCCATGGTGTGTTCCCATCCGAGGACCAGCAGCAGCAGCAGCAAAAGCCTCTGCAGCAGCAGGCGGAAAAGGTAGCCAGAATTCATAGCAGCAGCAAGGAAAAAAAAAGCAGCCAAAAGCATCATTTCATCATCATTTTCTATGGGTTTCAGAAGTTACGTTAGGCATTTTCGAGGTGCAATTTTGGGGCTTCTGTGTCCTTCAGAGGCATGGTGTTTTCCCATCTGGGGACCAGCAGCAGCAGCAGCAAAAGTTTCTGCAGAAGCAGGAGGTTTCAGAAGTTATCTTAGACATTTTCGGGGTGCAATTTTGAGGCTTCTCCATCATTCAGAGGCATGGTGTTTCCCTGCCGGGACGTGATTTTTTCCATGGTGTTTTCCCATCCGAGGACCAGGTGTGTTCCCATTTCGGGAATGGATGTAAAAGGTAGCCACAATTCATAGCAGCAGCAAGAGGTAGCCAAAATTCATAGCAGCAGCAAGCGGAAAAAGGAGCCAAAAGCATCATTTTCTATCGGTTTCAGAAGTTACGTTAGGCATTTTCGGGGTGCAATTTTGGGGCTTCTCCGTCCTTCAGAGGCATGGTGTTTCCTTGCCGGGAGGTGATTTTTTCCATGGTGTTTTCCCATCCGAGGACCAGCAGCAGCAGCAGCAAAAGCCTCTGCAGCAGCAGGCGGAAAAGGTAGCCAGAATTCATAGCAGCAGCAAGAAAAAAAAAAGCAGCCAAAAGCATCATTTCATCATCATCACATCATTTTCTACGGGTTTCAAAAGTTACGTTAGGCATTTTCGAGGTGCAATTTTGGGGCTTCTCCGTCCTTCAGAGGCATGGTGTTTTGCTGCCGGGAGGTGATTTTTTCCATTGGTGTTTTCCCATTTGGGGACCGGATGTAAAGGTGGCCAAAAGTCATAGCAGCAGCAAGAGGAAAAAGGAGCCAAAAGCATCATTTTCTATCGGTTTCAGAAGTTACGTTAGGCATTTTCGAGGTGCAATTTTGGGGCTTCTCCGTCCTTCAGAGGCATGGTGTTTTGCTGCCGGGAGGTGATTTTTTCCATGGTGTTTTCCCATTTGGGGACCGGATGTAAAGGTAGCCAAAATTCATAGCAGCAGCAAGAGGAAAAAGGAGCCAAAAGCATCATTTTCTATCGGTTTCAGAAGTTACGTTAGGCATTTTCGGGGTGCAATTTTGGCGCTTCTCCGTCCTTCAGAGGCATGGTGTTTTCCCATCTGGGGACCAGCAGCAGCAGCAGCAGCAAAAGTTTCTGCAGAAGCAGGAGGTTTCAGAAGTTACCTTAGGCATTTTCCGGGTGCAATTTTGAGGCTTCTCCGTCCTTCAGAGGCATTGTGTTGCCCTGCCGGGAGGTGATTTTTTCCATGGTGTTTTCCCATCCGAGGACCAGGTGTGTTCCCATTTGGGGAACGGATGTAAAAGGTAGCCGAGCAGGCGGAAAAGGTAGCTAGAATTCATAGCAGCAGCAAGAGGGAAAAAAAAGCAGCCAAAAGCATCATTTCATCATCATTTTCTATGGGTTTCAGAAGTTACCTAGCAGCAGTAGCCGCAAAAGCCTCTGTAGCAGCAGGAGGACAAGGTAGCTAAAATTCATAGCAGCAGCAAGAGGAAAAAGCCACCAAAATCATCATTTTCTTCATAGCGGCAGCAAGAGGAAAAAGGAGCCAAAAGCATCACATCATTTTCTATCGGTTTCAGAAGTTACGTTAAGCATTTTCCGGGGCTTCTCCGTCCTTCAAAATTCATAGCGGCAGTAAGAGGAAAAAGGAGCCAAAAGCATCATTTTCTATCGGTTTCAGAAGTTACGTTAGGCATTTTCGGGGTGCAATTTTGGCGCTTCTCCGTCCTTCAGAGGCATGGTGTCTCTCTGCCGGGAGGTGTTTTTTTCCATGGTGTGTTCCCATCCGAGGACCAGCAGCAGCAGCAGCAAAAGCCTCTGCAGCAGCAGGCGGAAAAGGTAGCCAGAATTCATAGCAGCAGCAAGAGGGAAAAAAAGCAGCCAAAAGCATCGTTTCATCATCATTTTCTATGGGTTTCAGAAGTTACGTTAAGCATTTTCGAGGTGCAATTTTGGGTCTTCTCTGTCCTTCAAAATTCGTAGCAGCAGCAAAAGGAAAAAGGAGCCAAAAGAATCATTTTCTATCGGTTTCAGAAGTTACGTTAGGCATTTTCGGGGTGCAATTTTGGCGCTTCTCCGTCCTTCAGAGGCATGGTGTTTCTCTGCGGGGAGGTGATTTTTTCCATGGCGTTTTCCCATCCGAGGACCAGCAGCAGCAGCAGCAAAAGCCTCTGCAGCAGCAGGCGGAAAAGGTAGCCAGAATTCATAGCAGCAGCAAGAGGAAAAAAAAGCCGCCAAAATCATCATTTCATCATCATTTTCTATGGGTTTCAGAAGTTACGTTAGGAATTTGCCGGGAGGTGATTTTTTCCATGGTGTGTTCCCATCCGAGGACCAGCAGCAGCAGCACTGAGGCAGACAAGAAAGTAGGAACTGGTCGTTTGTTATTACTTTGCATGCCATACCGTTCGGCGGCACACGCGGCCATTGGATTGTTTGTGTTTGCTTTGGATTCGCCCAAATTCTTTGGTGCTCTCGAAAAGTGATTTTTTCCATGGTGTTTTCCCATTTGGGGACCGGATGTAAAGGTAGCCAAAATTCATAGCAGCAGCAAGAGGAAAAAGGAGCCAAAAGAATCATTTTCTATGGGTTTCAGAAGTTACGTTAGGCATTTTCGGGGTGCAATTTTTTCCATGGTGTTTTCCCATCCGGGGACCAGCACCAGCAGCAGTAGCAAAAGCCTCTGCAGGAGCAGAAGGAAAAGGTAGCCAAAATTCATAGCAGCAGCAAGAGGAAAAAAAGAAGCCAAAATCATCATTTTCTCGCGCAGATGATTTTTTTCGAGCCTGTTCCGCTGAAAGTTTTCATGCTGAGAGCTACTGAGGCAGACAAGAAAGTAGGAACTGGTCGTTTGTTATTACTTTGCATGCCATACCGTTCGGCGGCACACGCGGCCATTGGATTGTTTGTGTTTGCTTTGGATTCGCCCAAATGGTGCTCTGGACGCAAATTCCACAAGTAGGGCATCTGTGCGAAAAGTGGGTTGTCGGCAGCGTCCGGGGTCGGCGGCAGGGGCGGCAGCCCTTAAATTCGGCTCCGCCGGCTCCACACGAGTGGCTTGCCCTACGAGCGTCCCAGAGCGACTAGAGCTCTATGGTGAGGCGCGCCCCAAACCGCCGACCCTCCGACGCCGGGCCCCGAAAAACACCAAAAATCCTTCAGGAGGGTGGGGAAGAGCTTTTTGGACGGAATCCGGGTCGCTCATCAGCGTCTCCAAGAGCATTCCCCCCCCCCCCGTTTGGAGGGTACCTAAAATCGGAAAAAAGTGCCGTTTTGACACATTTTTCGGACGATTTTTCGCTTTTCGAAAGTCACAAAATGCTGTAAATTACAGCATTTTTGCGTTTTAACGTCTTTTGCGGGAGCCATGCAAAAACGCAGAAAATGCTGTAAATACCAATACTTTTTAGACCCGAGATGCACAAAACACTGCAAATACCAGTGTTTTTGAAAGCAAAGCAAAAAAACAGTGTAAATTACAGCATTTTTGGCAAGTTGATCGCAAAAAATGCTGGTATTTACACTGTTTTTGCAATTTCAAGAAAACGTGGAAGGCACGAAACACTGTAAATAGCGGTGTTTTAGCCACTCTTGGACGCTGAAACGCTGGTATTTACACAGTTTTTTGCCCGTGACGGCGCCAAACCCCTGTAAATTACAACATTTTTTGCACTTTTTGAACCGATTTTTTGCCTTGATGAACGCAAAAAACGCTGGTATTTACGCGTTTCCCAAAAATCGAAGATCGTGACGTGAACGAAACCCTGTAAATAACAGTGTTTTAGCCACTTTGGGGGACTAAAACTGTGGTATTTACGCGGGTTCTTGCCAGCTGACAGCGCAATATGCTGTAAATTACAGCGCTTTGTGCGCTGTTTATGTTCAATTTTTAAACGCGCGATGCTTTCACATGTTCTTTGCATTATTTTGCACTCTTCCACAAAAAACAACGTTGCAGATTGAAACTGGACGACAGCGTGACCCGAAAGAAAGCTGGAGGGAGGAGACGCAAAGAAGCTTTTACCCACACACACAGGGGCTTTTACACAGAGAAGTCTTTACACAAAGGAGCTTTTTACATACAGAAGGTTTTACACAGAGAAGTCTTTACTCTAAGGTGCTTTTGCAGACAAGCGTCTAGGATCTTTTACTCACAGAAGTTTTTACACGAAGAAGTCTTTACACAGAGGGCTTTTTACACACAGACGCGTTTGCACACAGAAGCTTTTACACAGAGAAGCCTTTACACACAGGAGCGTTTACACACCAAAGAGTTTACACACAGCAAGCTTTTACACACGCAGGGGCTTTTACACAGAGGAGCCTTTACACAGAGTAGCTTTTTACACACAGAAGGTTTTACACAGAGAAGTCTTTCCTCTGAGGAGCTTTTTCACAAAACGTCTTGGAGCTTTTACACACAAAAGCTGTTACACAAAGAAGTCTTTACACAGAGAGCTTTAACACACAGACGCGTTTACAAACAGAAACTTTTACACAGAGAAGCCTTTACACAGAGAGTTTTTACACACGGAAGCTTTTACACACAGAGAAATCTTTACACAGACGTGCTTTCACACAGAGAAGCTTTTACACAAAGAAGTCTTTACACAGAGAATCTTTTACACACGGAAACTTTTACACACAAAAGCTTTTACACAGAGAAGTCTTTGCACAGAGGTGCCTTTACACGAAGTAACAAGTTGAAATCGGCAGCAGTTCTTTAGGAAAAACCCTTCGCAGGAGCTTTCGGGAACTCACTTGCTCCCCAAAAAACGTCTATTCCAACAAATATGTTCCAAAAAACCTAAGGAATATACTTATTTCTGAAGCAGGTCCTCATTCAGTAACTTTCACGCCCTCACTGCGATGAAATGGAGGGCCGAGTGGTCCGGCGGAGCCGACGAGGGGCGTCAGCCCAAAAATTCGGCTCCGCCGGCTCCCCACGAGTGGCTTGCCCCACGAGCGTCCCAGAGCGACTAGAGCTCTAAGGTGAGGCGCGCCCCAAACCGCCGACCCTCCGACGCCGGGCCCCGAAAAACACCAAAAATCCTTCAGGAGGGTGGGGGAGAGCTTTTTGGCCGGAATCCGGGTCGCTCATAAGCGTCTCCAAGAGCAAAAGGCCCCCCCCCCCGTTTGGAGGGTACCTAAAATCGAAAAAAAGTGCCGTTTTGACACATTTTTCGGACGATTTTCAACTTTTCGAAAGTCACAAAATGCTGTAAATTACAGCATTTTTGCGTTTTAACGTCTTTTGCGGGAGCCATGCAAAAACGCAGAAAATGCTGTAAATACCAATACTTTTTGGACCCGAGATGCACAAAACACCGCAAATACCAGTGTTTTTGAAAGCCAAGCAAAAAAACACTGTAAATTACAGCATTTTTGGCGTGTTGATCGCAAAAACTGCTGGTATTCACAGTGTTTTGGCAATTTCAAGAAAACGTGGAAGGCACGAAACACTGTAAATAGCGGTGTTTTGGCCACTTTTGGACGCTGAAACGCTGGTATTTACACAGTTTTTTGCCCGTGACGGCGCCAAACCCCTGTAAATTACAACATTTTCTGCACTTTTTGAACCGATTTTTGCCTTGGTGAACGCAAAAAACGCTGGTATTTACGCGTTTCCCAAAAAATCGAAGATCGTGACGTGAACGAAACCCTGTAAATAACAGTGTTTTAGCCACATTCGGGGACTAAAACTGTGGTATTTACGCGGGTTCTTGCCAGCTGACAGCGCAAAATGCTGTAAATTACAGCACTTTGTGCGCTGTTTATGTTCAATTTTTAAACGCGCGATGCTTTCACATGTTCTTTGCATTATTTTGCATTCTTCCACAAGAAACAACGTTGCAGATTGAAACTGGACGACAGCGTGACCCGAAAGAAAGCTGGAGGGAGGAGACGCACAGAAGCTTTTACCCCACACACACAGGGGCTTTTACACAGAGAAGTCTTTACACAAACGAGCTTTTTACATACAGAAGGTTTTACACAGAGAAGTCTTTACTCTAAGGTGCTTTTGCAGACAAACGTCTAGGAGCTTTTACTCACAGAAGTTTTTACACGAAGAAGTCTTTACACAGAGGGCTTTTTACACACAGACGCGTTTGCACACAGAAGCTTTTACACAGAGAAGCCTTTACACAGAGTAGCTTTTTACACACAGAAGGTTTTACACAGAGAAGTCTTTCCTCTGAGGAGCTTTTTCACACAACGTCTTGGAGCTTTTACACACAAAAGCTGTTACACAAAGAAGTCTTTACACAGAGAGCTTTAACACACAGACGCGTTTACACACAGAAACTTTTCCACAGAGAAGCCTTTACACAGAGAGTTTTTACACACGGAAGCTTTTACACACAGAGAAATCTTTACACAGACGTGCTTTCACACAGAGAAGCTTTTACACAAAGAAGTCTTTACACAGAGAATCTTTTACACACGGAAACTTTTACACACGGAAACTTTTACACACAAAAGCTTTTACACAGAGAAGTCTTTGCGCAGAGGCGCCTTTACACGAAGTAACAAGTTGAAATTGGCAGCAGTTCTTTAGGAAAAACCCTTCGCAGGAGCTTTCGGGAACTCACTTGCTCCCCAAAAAATTGTCTATTCCAACAAATATGTTCCAAAAAACCTAAGGAATATATTTCTGAAGCAGGTCCTCATTCAGTAACTTTCACGCCCACACTGCGATGAAATGGAGGGCCGAGTGGTCCGGCGGAGCCGACGATGGGCGTCAGCCCAAAAATTCGGCCAGGGGCCCCCTGGCCGTGGCATTGCCGAAGGCGTTTCTCTCCTCTCCGTAGGAGAGAGGGGCCGCCGCCCCAGCCGCCGACACCCCCGGCCGCCAAAAAGTCCCGCGTTTTACGGTGTTTTGTGCTCGTCGCATTTTTTCGCCGTTTCCGGATCTTGTGGCAAGATGGGCCAACATGGGCCAACATAGGCCTCAAGATGGGCCAACATAGCCCCAAGATGGGCCAACATAGCCCCCAAGATGGGCCAACATAGCCCCAAGATGGGCCAACCTAGCCCCAAGATGGGCCAACATAGCCCCAAGATGGGCCAACATAGCCCCAAGATGGGCCGACATTGCCCTCACGCTAGGCCAACATAGCCCCAAGATGGGCCCACATAGCCCCAAGATAGGCCGCCGACCATCAAAATATCCTGCGTTTTACAGTGTTTTTTTTGCTGTTCCCATTTTTCGGATCTTCTGGCTCAACATGGGTCAACATGAGGCCAACATGGGCCAACATAGCCACAAGATGGGCCCACATTGCCCGCAAGATAGGCCAACATACGCCAACATAGGCCAACATAGCCACACAATGGGCCTACATAGTTGGGCCCCTGGCCGGCTGTCGCGCGTAAGCGCTTAAATTTTTGGGCTGACGCCCCTCGTCGGCTCCGCCGGACCACTCGGCCCTCCATTTCATCGCAGTGTGGGCGTGAAAGTTACTGAATGAGGACCTGCTTCAGAAATATATTCCTTAGGTTTTTTGGAACATATTTGTTGGAATAGACGTTTTTTGGGGAGCAAGTGAGTTCCCGAAAGCTCCTGCGAAGGGTTTTTCCTAAAGAACTGCTGCCGATTTCAACTTGTTACTTCGTGTAAAGGCGCCTCTGTGCAAAGACTTCTCTGTGTAAAAGCTTTTGTGTGTAAGAGTTTCTGTGTGTAAAAACCACTTTGTGTAAAGACTTTTTTGTGTAAAAGCTTCTCTGTGTGAAAGCACGTCTTTGTAAAGATTTCTCTGTGTGTAAAAGCTTCCGTGTGTAAAAACTTTCTGTGTAAAGGCTACTTCTCTGTGTAAAAGTTTCTGTGTGTAAACGCGTCTGTGTGTTAAAGCTCTCTGTGTAAAGACTTCTTTGTGTAACAGCTTTTGTGTGTAAAAGCTCCAAGACGTTTGTGTGAAAAAGCTCCTCAGAGGAAAGACTTCTCTGTGTAAAACCTTCTGTGTGTAAAAAGCTACTCTGTGTAAATGTGTAAAAGCCCCTGTGTGTGTAAAAGCTTGCTGTGTGTAAACGCTTTGGTGTGTAAACGCTCCTCTGTGTAAAGGCTTCTCTGTGTAAAAGCTTCTGTGTGCAAACGCGTCTGTGTGTAAAAAGCCCTCTGTGTAAAGACTTCTTCGTGCAAAAACTTCTGTGAGTTAAAGCTCCTAGACGTTTGTCTGCAAAAGCACCTTAGAGTAAAGACTTCTCTGTGTAAAACCTTCTGTATGTAAAAAGCTCCTTTGTGTAAAGACTTTCTGTGTAAAAGCCCCTGTGTGTGTGGGTAAAAGCTTCTGTGCGTCTCCTCCCTCCAGCTTTCTTTCGGGTCACGCTGTCGTCCAGTTTCAATCTGCAACGTTGTTTCTTGTGGAAGAGTGCAAAATAATGCAAAGAACATGTGAAAGCATCGCGCGTTAAAAAATTGAACATAAACAGCGCACAAAGTGCTGTAATTTACAGCATATTGCGCTGTCAGCTGGCAAGAACCCGCGTAAATACCATAGTTTTAGTCCCCCAAAGTGGCTAAAACACTGTTATTTACAGGGTTTCGTTCACGTCACGATCTTCGATTTTTTGGGAAACGCGTAAATACCAGCGTTTTTTGCGTTCATCAAGGCAAAACATCGGTTCAAAAAGTGCAAAAAATGCTGTAATTTACAGGGGTTTGGCGCCGTCACGGGCAAAAAACCGTGTAAATACCAACGTTTCAGCGCCCAAAAGTGGCTAAAACACCGCTATTTACAGTGTTTCGTGCCTTCCACGTTTTCTTGAAATTGTAAAAACAGTGTAAATACCAGCATTTTTTGCGAT
>CAMXCT020000858.1:55122-73091 GCA_947184155.2 Cladocopium goreaui | reverse complement strand
TATATATTTCTATAAGGTTTCAAACGTGACGTTTGGCAGTTTTCTCGTTTATATAGCACCAATGGGTGTCAAGAACATGGGCAAGAGCACGCAAAAGGTACACATAGCCAGTAGCTAGCAGCCAGCGCCAGTAGCAGCCAACAGCCAGTAGCCAGCAGCCTACCAAAAATCTAGCTTTTTCTAGGATTTCAGACGACACGTTAGGCACTTTTTTGGCGTGGTTCTGGCACTCGCTCGTCCTTCAGAGCCCTGGTGTTTTCCCCCCCGGCAGGTGATTTTTTCGAACCTGTTTTACTGCTAGCAGCCTCCAGCAACAGAATCTGTCGAAAAATTGTGTTTTTCTAGGATATCAGACGACACGTTAGGCACTTCTATATATCTTGTATATATTTCTATAGGGTTTCAGACGTCACGTTTGGCAATTTTCTCATTTATATGGCACCAATGGGTGTCAAGAACATGGGCAAGAGCATGCAAAAGGGCAGCAGCAGCAGCAGCAGAAGCAGCAGCAGCAGCAGCAGCAGTTGCAGTTGTTTCTTGCTTTGGAAGCTGTTTGATTGCAGCAGCACGACAGCAGCACCACAGCAGCAGCACAGCAGCAGCAGCCACCAGCAGCAGCACCAGCAGCAGGCAGCAGGCCGCCGCAGGCAGCAGCAGGCCGCCGCAGGCAGCAGCAGGCAGCAGCAAGCATCAGTAGGCAGCAGCAGACACAAGCAGACGCAGCAGCAGTACGCGCAACGGCAGCAGTGCAGCAGCTAGCAGCACGAAAAATTGTGGTTTTCAAGGATGGCACCAATGGCTAGCAGCCAGCGCCAGTAGCAGCCAGCAGCCAGTAGCCAGCAGCCTACCCAAAATCTCTAGATTTTTCTAAGATTTCAGACGACATGTTAGGCACTTTTTTGGCGTGGTTCTAGCACTCGCTCGTCCTTCAGAGCCCTGGTGTTTTCCCCCCCGGCAGGTGATTTTTTCGAACCTGTTTTACTGCTAGCAGCCGCCAGCAACAGAATCTATCGAAAAATTGCGTTTTTCCAAGCAGACGCAGCAGCAGTAAGCGCAACGGCAGCAGTGCAGCAGCTAGCAGCACGAAAAATTGTGTTTTTCTAGGATGGCACCAATGTGTGTCAAGAACGTGGGCAAGAGCACGCAAAAGGTGCACATAGCCAGTAGCTAGCAGCCAGCGCCAGTAGCAGCCAGCAGCCAGTAGCCAGCAGCCTACCAAACATCTAGATTTTTCTAGGATTTCAGACGACACGTTAGGCACTTTTTTGGCGTGGTTCTGGCACTCGCTCGTCCTTCAGAGCCCTGGTGTTTTCCCCCCCGGAAGGTGATTTTTTCGAACCTGTTTTACTGCTAGCAGCCGCCAGCAACAGAATCTATCGAAAAATTGTGTTTTTCTAGGGTGTCAGACGACACGTTAGGCACTTCTATATATATTGTGTATATTTCTATAGGGTTTCAAACGTGACGTTTGGCAGTTTTCTCGTTTATATAGCACCAATGGGTGTCAAGAACGTGGGCAAGAGCACGCAAAAGGTGCACATAGCCAGTAGCTAGCACCCAGCGCCAGTAGCAGCCAACAGCCAGTAGCCAGCAGCCTACCCAAAATCTAGCTTTTTCTAGGATTTCAGACGACACGTTAGGCACTTTTTTGGCGTGGTTCTGGCACTCGCTCGTCCTTCAGAGCCCTGGTGTTTTCCCCTCCGGCAGGTGATTTTTTCGAACCTGTTTTACTGCTAGCAGCCTCCGGCAACAAAATCTGTCGAAAAATTGTGTTTTTCTAGGATGTCAGACGACACGTTAGGCACTTCTATATATCTTGTATATATTTCTATAGGGTTTCAGACGTCACGTTTGGCAATTTTCTCATTTATATGGCACCAATGGGTGTCAAGAACATGGGCAAGAGCATGCAAAAGGGCAGCAGCAGCAGTTGTTTCTTGCTTTGGAAGCTGTTTGATTGCAGCAGCACGACAGCAGCACCACAGCAGCAGCAGCCACCAGCAGCAGCACCAGCAGCAGGCAGCAGGCCGCCGCAGGCAGCAGCAAGCATCAGTAGGCAGCAGCAGACACAAGCAGACGCAGCAGCAGTACGCGCAACGGCAGCAGTGCAGCAGCTAGCAGCACGAAAAATTGTGTTTTTCAAGGATGGCATGGGTGTCAAGAACGTGGGCAAGAGCACGCAAAAGGTGCACATAGCCAGTAGCTAGCAGCCAGCGCCAGTAGCAGCCAGCAGCCAATAGCCACAGAATCGAGGTCGTGGACCTCCCTCGGCTTCTTCACTTTTCCGGGGTCGGCGGCAGGGGCGGCAGCCCTTAAATTCGGCTCCGCCGGCTCCCCACGAGTGGCTTGCCCTACGAGCGTCCCAGAGCGACTAGAGCTCTAAGGTGAGGCGCGCCCCCAACCGCCGACCCTCGGACGCCGGGCCCCGAAAAACACCAAAAATTCGGCTCCGCCGGCTCCCCACGAGTGGCTTGCCCTACGAGCGTCCCAGAGCGACTAGAGCTCTAAGGTGAGGCGCGCCCCCAACCGCCGACCCTCCGACGCCGGGCCCCGAAAAACACCAAAAATCCTTCAGGAGGGTGGGGGAGAGCTTTTTGGCCGGGATCCGGGTCGCTCATAAGCGTCTCCAAGAGCATCCCCCCCCCCCGTTTTGAGGGTACCTAAAATCGGAAAAAAGCGCCGTTTTGACACATTTTTCGGACGATTTTTCGCTTTTCGAAAGTCACAAAATGCTGTAAATTACAGCATTTTTGCGTTTTGACGTCTTTCGCGGGAGCAATGAAAAAAAGCAGAAAATGCTGTAAATACTAATACTTTTTAGACCGGAGATGCACAAAACACCGCAAATACCAGTGTTTTTGAAAGCCAAGCAAAAAAACACTGTAAATTACAGCATTTTTGGCAAGTTGATCGCAAAAAATGCTAGTATTTACACTGTTTTTGCAATTTCAAGAAAACGTGGAAGGCACGAAACACTGTAAATAGCGGTGTTTTAGCCACTTTTGGGCGCTGAAACGTTGGTATTTACACGGTTTTTTGCCCGTGACGGCGCCAAACCCCTGTAAATTACAGCATTTTTTGGCACTTTTTGAACCGATGTTTTGCCTTGATGAACGCAAAAAACGCTGGTATTTACGCGTTTCCCAAAAAATCGAAGATCGTGACGTGAACGAAACCCTGTAAATAACAGTGTTTTAGCCTCTTTGGGGGACTAAAACTGTGGTATTTACGCGGGTTCTTGCCAGCTGACAGCGCAATATGCTGTAAATTACAGCACTTTGTGCGCTGTTTATGTTCAATTTTTAAGCGCGCGATGCTTTCACATGTTCTTTGCATTATTTTGCACTCTTCCACAAAAAACAACGTTGCAGATTGAAACTGGACGACAGCGTGACCCGAAAGAAAGCTGGAGGGAGGAGACGCAAAGAAGCTTTTACCCACACACACACAGGGGCTTTTACACAGAGAAGTCTTTACACAAAGGAGCTTTTTACATACAGAAGGTTTTACACAGAGAAGTCTTTACTCTAAGGTGCTTTTGCAGACAAGCGTCTAGGAGCTTTAACTCACAGAAGTTTTTACACGAAGAAGTCTTTACACAGAGGGCTTTTTACACACAGACGCGTTTGCACACAGAAGCTTTTACACAGAGAAGCCTTTACACAGAGGAGCGTTTACACACCAAAGAGTTTGCACACAGCAAGCTTTTACACACGCAGGGGCTTTTACACATTTACACAGAGTAGCTTTTTACACACAGAAGGTTTTACACAGAGAAGTCTTTCCTCTGAGGAGCTTTTTCACACAAACGTCTTGGAGCTTTTACACACAAAAGCTGTTACACAAAGAAGTCTTTACACAGAGAGCTTTAACACACAGACGCGTTTACACACAGAAACTTTTACACAGAGAAGTAGCCTTTACACAGAGAGTTTTTATACACGGAAGCTTTTACACACAGAGAAATCTTTACAAAGACGTGCTTTCACACAGAGAAGCTTTTACACAAAAAAGTCTTTACACAAAGTGGTTTTTACACACAGAAACTCTTACACACAAAAGCTTTTACACAGAGAAGCCTTTACACAGAGTAGCTTTTTACACACAGAAGGTTTTACACAGAGAAGTCTTTCCTCTGAGGAGCTTTTTCACACAAATGTCTTGGAGCTTTTACACACAAAAGCTGTTACACAAAGAAGTCTTTACACAGAGAGCTTTAACACACAGACGCGTTTACAAACAGAAACTTTTACACAGAGAAGCCTTTACACAGAGAGTTTTTACACACTCGGAAGCTTTTACACAGAGAAATCTTTACACAGACGTGCTTTCACACAGAGAAGCTTTTACACAAAGAAGTCTTTACACAGAGAATCTTTTACACACGGAAACTTTTACACACAAAAGCTTTTACACAGAGAAGTCTTTGCACAGAGGCGCCTTTACACGAAGTAACAAGTTGAAATTGGCAGCAGTTCTTTAGGAAAAACCCTTCGCAGGAGCTTTCGGGAACTCACTTGCTCCCCAAAAAATCGTCTATTCCAACAAATATGTTCCAAAAAACCTAAGGAATATATTTCTGAAGCAGGTCCTCATTCAGTAACTTTCACGCCCACACTGCGATGAAATGGAGGGCCGAGTGGTCCGGCGGAGCCGACGAGGGGCGTCAGCCCAGAAATTCGGCTCCGCCGGCTCCCCACGAGTGGCTTGCCCCACGAGCGTCCCAGAGCGACTAGAGCTCTAAGGTGAGGCGCGCCCCAAGCCGCCGACCCTCCGACGCCGGGCCCCGAAAAACACCAAAAATCCTTCAGGAGGGTGGGGGAGAGCTTTTTGGCCGGAATCCGGGTCGCTCATAAGCGTCTCCAAGAGCAAAATCCCGCCCCCCCCCCGTTTTGAGGGTACCTAAAATCGAAAAAAAGTGTCGTTTTGACACATTTTTCGGACGATTTTCAGCTTTTCGAAATGGGCACAATGCTGTAAATTACAGCATTTTTGCGTTTTAACGTCTTTTGCGGGAGCAATGCAAAAACGCAGAAAATGCTGTAAATACCAATACTTTTTTGACCCGAGATGCACAAAACACTGCAAATAAATTACAGCATTTTTGGCAAGTTGATCGCAAAAAATGCTGGTATTTACACGGTTTTTTGCCCGTGACGGCGCCAAACCCCTGTAAATTACAGCATTTTTTGCACTTTTTGAACCGATTTTTTGCCTTGATGAACGCAAAAAACGCTGGTATTTACGCGTTTCCCAAAAAATCGAAGATCGTGACGTGAACGAAACCCTGTAAATAACAGTGTTTTAGCCGCTTTGGGGGACTAAAACTGTGGTATTTACGCGGGTTCTTGCCAGCTGACAGCGCAATATGCTGTAAATTACAACACTTTGTGCGCTGTTTATGTTCAATTTTTTAACGCGCGATGCTTTCACATGTTCTTTGCATTATTTTGCACTCTTCCACGAGAAACAACGTTGCAGATTGAAACTGGACGACAGCGTGACCCGAAAGAAAGCTGGAGGGAGGAGACGCACAGAAGCTTTTACCCACACACACAGGGGCTTTTACACAGAGAAGTCTTTACAAAGGAGCTTTTTACATACAGAAGGTTTTACACAGAGAAGTCTTTACTCTAAGGTGCTTTTGCAGACCAACGTCTAGGAGCTTTTACTCACAGAAGTTTTTACACGAAGAAGTCTTTACACAGAGGACTTTTTACACACAGACGCGTTTGCACACAGAAGCTTTTACACAGAGAAGCCTTTACACAGAGGAGCGTTTACACACCAAAGCGTTTACACACAGCAAGCTTCTACACACGCAGGGGCTTTTACACAGAGAAGCCTTTACACAGAGTAGCTTTTTACACACAGAAGGTTTTCCACAGAGAAGTCTTTCCTCTGCGGAGCTTTTTCACACAAACGTCTTGGAGCTTTTACACACAAAAGCTGTTACACAAAGGAGTCTTTACACAGAGAGCTTTAACACACAGACGCGTTTACACACAGAAACTTTTACACAGAGAAGCCTTTACACAGAGAGTGTTTACACACGGAAGCTTTTACACACAGAGAAATCTTTACACAGACGGGCTTTCACACAAAGAAGCTTTCACACAAAGAAGTCTTTACACAGAGAATCTTACTTTTACACACAAAAGCTTTTACACAGAGAAGTCTTTGCACAGAGGCGCCTTTACACGAAGTAACAAGTTGAAATCGGCAGCAGTTCTTTAGGAAAAACCCTTCGCAGGAGCTTTCGGGAACTCACTTGCTTCCCAAAAAACGTCTATTCCAACAAATATGTTCCAAAAAACCTAAGGAATATACTTATTTCTGAAGCAGGTCCTCATTCAGTAACTTTCACGCCCTCACTGCGATGAAATGGAGGGCCGAGTGGTCCGGCGGAGCCGACGAGGGGCGTCAGCCCAAAAATCCTTCAGGAGGGTGGGGGAGAGCTTTTTGGCCGGGATCCGGGTCGCTCATAAGCGTCTCCAAGAGCATTCCCCCCCCCCCGTTTTGAGGGTACCTAAAATCGGAAAAAAGCGCCGTTTTGACACATTTTTCGGACGATTTTTCGCTTTTCGAAAGTCACAAAATGCTGTAAATTACAGCATTTTTGCGTTTTGACGTCTTTTGCGGGAGCCATGCAAAAACGCAGAAAATGCTGTAAATACCAATACTTTTTGGACCCAAGATGCACAAAACACCGCAAATACCAGTGTTTTCGAAAGCCAAGCAAAAAAACACTGTAAATTACAGCATTTTTGGCGTGTTGATCGCAAAAACTGCTGGTATTCACACTGTTTTTGCAATTTCGAGAAAACGTGGAAGGCACGAAACACTGTAAATAGCGGTGTTTTAGCCACTTTTGGACGCTGAAACGCTGGTATTTACACAGTTTTTTGCCCGTGACGGCGCCAAACCCCTGTAAATTACAGCATTTTTTGCACTTTTTGAACCGATTTTTTGCCTTGATGAACACAAAAAAGCTGGTATTTACGCGTTTCCCAAAAAATCGAAGATCGTGACGTGAACGAAACCCTGTAAATAACAGTGTTTTAGCCACTTTGGGGGACTAAAACTGTGGTATTTACGCGGGTTCTTGCCAGCTGACAGCGCAATACGCTGTAAATTACAGCACTTTGTGCCCTGTTTATGTTCAATTTTTAAACGCGCGATGCTTTCACATGTTCTTTGCATTATTTTGCACTCTTCCACAAGAAACAACGTTGCAGATTGAAACTGGACGACAGCGTGACCCGAAAGAAAGCTGGAGGGAGGAGACGCACAGAAGCTTTTACCCACACACACAGGGGCTTTTACACAGAGAAGTCTTTGCACAAAGGAGCTTTTTACATACAGAAGGTTTTACACAGAGAAGTCTTTACTCTAAGGTGCTTTTGCAGACAAGCGTCTAGGAGCTTTAACTCACAGAAGTTTTTACACGAAGAAGTCTTTACACAGAGGGCTTTTTACACACAGACGCGTTTGCACACAGAAGCTTTTACACAGAGAAACCTTTACACAGAGGAGCGTTTACACACCAAAGCGTTTACACACAGCAAGCTTTTACACACGCAGGGGCTTTTACACATTTACACAGAGTAGCTTTTTACACACAGAAGGTTTTACACAGAGAAGTCTTTCCTCTGAACTTTTTCACACAAACGTCTTGGAGCTTTTACACACAAAAGCTGTTACACAAAGAAGTCTTTACACAGAGAGCTTTAACACACAGACGCGTTTACACACAGAAACTTTTACACAGAGAAGTAGCCTTTACACAGAGAGTTTTTATACACGGAAGCTTTTACACACAGAGAAATCTTTACAAAGACGTGCTTTCACACAGAGAAGCTTTTACACAAAAAAGTCTTTACACAAAGTGGTTTTTACACACAGAAACTCTTACACACAAAAGCTTTTACACAGAGAAGCTTTTACACAGAGTAGCTTTTTACACACAGAAGGTTTTACACAGAGAAGTCTTTCCTCTGAGGAGCTTTTTCACACAAATGTCTTGGAGCTTTTACACACAAAAGCTGTTACACAAAGAAGTCTTTACACAGAGAGCTTTAACACACAGACGCGTTTACAAACAGAAACTTTTACACAGAGAAGCCTTTACACAGAGTTTTTACACACTCGGAAGCTTTTACACACAGAGAAATCTTTACACAGACGTGCTTTCACACAGAGAAGCTTTTACACAAAGAAGTCTTTACACAGAGAATCTTTTACACACGGAAACTTTTACACACGGAAACTTTTACACACAAAAGCTTTTACACAGAGAAGTCTTTGCGCAGAGGCGCCTTTACACGAAGTAACAAGTTGAAATCGGCAGCAGTTCTTTAGGAAAAACCCTTCGCAGGAGCTTTCGGGAACTCACTTGCTCCCCAAAAAATTGTCTATTCCAACAAATATGTTCCAAAAAACCTAAGGAATATATTTCTGAAGCAGGTCCTCATTCAGTAACTTTCACGCCCACACTGCGATGAAATGGAGGGCCGAGTGGTCCGGCGGAGCCGACGAGGGGCGTCAGCCCAAAAATATGCCATGATGCTAGATTGCTGGATGACTCTGTCCAACGGAAGGCTCTCCAAGCGTTTGCCCACCACTTGAACACAGGACTTCAGGAAATTTAGGTAATCAATGGTAATCATGTCTGATCGCCCAAGGGCGTCCATTGTTTCTCCATGTCCCCGAATGCCAAGGCACTGTGTACACCGGCTGAAAAGCGGCGTCCGGCAATTCAATGGTATATGCGCAGTCGCCTAGGCTCATCACATCTCATCACTATGCAAGCCATGAAGCGTCTAACAGTACTAACAACTCAATCACTCCAATCACTTCCACAGTTCAGAAATTGAAATGGTTGTAATTTGCAGTTTAGAATCGCCCGGGAAACGGAATGGGTCTACACATGCCTACATCTATCTGGCATTCTTTTCTCAACATAGCCAAGAGTGGACATCATGTCATTACAATCTCCAAAGCCTGCAGCGAATCCGACGGCTGTGGCCAAGTTGGACAAGACAAACACGATGCCGTTACCTCGCAACCATCACACTGCAGGCTTCAAGCGACTCAAGATGACTCAAGGCTTTTGGCTTGGCACCAGTGAAGCCATGTTCAGTTTCATGTGGCAGAAGTTGATTCAGAAATACTATCGCTTCATACTTCTACTGTTCATACCGTTCATACCATGTCTCGGAAATGTTGAAACTTGAAACTCGTTTTGCCTGCAAGTTTCATCGGAATACACATGGAAGGGGTCCTACGGTCACGCCAAATAATCTCAGCCCTTTCTTAATATGTCTTAATCATTCTTGCATGTTTATCTTGGGTCACGGGATGAGTCTGCACCTAAAGAGGCTCAGTGGGGAACTATGTTCATGTGGTCGACCATGCCCAGGCACTGTTGAGGAAACACGCAAGTTTTGCTTTGTCCGTTTCCTCCCAACCATCTATGGCTTGGCCCCCTGGTTCCTGATTGCTGAGATAGCACCAGGGGCTTGTGGGAAAGTGACATGGCAGGTGATTGTTAGCACACCAGCGGACACAGGAACTTGCCAAAAGAGGATAAAAGAGGCAGATTTAAAACATGTTGAAACTATTTGCAAACAGCGCAAGGCATAGATTTCGGAACGAATGATAACGAGAACCAATCGAAATCAAAAGGACAAGAAGTTCTACAAGACCAAAAGCATCCAAAAGCGATTACACGAAAGATCCTAAGTGGGCAATCCCTGATTGTGGTTGGAATTGAACTGGAACATAGAGGAAGTGGATTCTTCAGTTGGTCCCTCCCCAGCCGTCTTTGAGTCAAGGTGTTTCTGCCTCAACCTGTCCAAATCATTCCTTAAATCATTCCGAATTCAAGTTTTGACTCGCAAACCTCTAGACCATGCTTTCAACCAGTCCAACTGATAAGTCCTTTCAGGAAGTCACCTGGAATCTTGACTTGCCAAGCATGCTTACGCCAGGCCGCAAGCTTATCCAGGCGGGTCATCATTGGGCTCGAACCTGAAAAAGGCAACAAATTGGAAGGACCGGAGCTGCGGTCGTAAAATCTCTCAAGGCTGTTGCTGGATGGTAGCTTTTACATCTGAAGGCATATCCATGTTCCGCAAGATCCTTTGAAATCTTTAAAATTAGCAAACCAGAGCTTCGGGTCTCAAACCTTTCCAACGACTTAGTTGGAGGACAAGAAGTATGGTCATTTCTGTGCCAGGTATCCCTCTGCGCCCTAAGTGTGGTGCAAACCCAAATTAGGACCGTCGGACCCCAAAAGGAATTTGCTTCGGACCATGGACCATGCACAGAAAACATCCAGAATCATAAGGCAAAATCAACTAAAATATATCAAAATATCAATGCCGGCCTCACCGGCCCGGCCACGCCTGTAGCTTTACAGGTGTCAATCTCACCCTTGATGGTCACCCCCAAGACTGCCACCTGGGTATGGAAGCAAACCTGAACTCGTGGGCTGTGCTACCAGGTCACGACCTGTTTCAAGATGCTTCCTTATGCAGTTGGGTGCCTAGATATATGAATATTCATGAATAAGAAAGTCCAATATTCGGGACTCAAAAACAATCAAAAGATGCAAGAACTGCTTTGGGAATACTTCGCAAAACCTCCGTCTTGGTTTGCCACGTCCTAGTCCAAACACTCCGCCACTGAGTTTCCAAACGTTTTGTACCGTCGCCATCACATCAATAAGACATCGAACCAGGACGTTCTGCCTTGGTCATCGCCAAAAGCTGCAGACAGGTGAAACCAAGTGTTCAATTCTGGAATGGAAACATCATCCTATGGACATATCACATGAACAATTAAATAAGTATATTATATATACAGCATGTTCATTATGTTGTATAGACATGTATAGACTGTATGGATAACATAGATATGACATAGATATTAGATTGTGAATAAGCTTGAACAACTTAAACTTGAATATATCTAATTATATCATTCTATAACATTCTATATCTATACAGTGAATCTATACTCGATATGGATCTATCTGTTACATTCGACTTGAATGGTGAATCGATACTTTTTTGGTTGAACCCCATGGCGACCATCAGGATCCAAGGTCCAAACCGATCTTTTTTCAATCGGAAGCCCAAATTTTGCTGGCGACCGGCGACCGGCGAGGATTGAACTGGGGAAAATGGAGATAGAATGGGGAGATGATGGGGAATGGGGATATTTAATGGGATGTAACCAACCAAAATGGTGGATGAATGGGAACTTCATGGGATTTAATGGGGGTCTCAATGTCAGTGGCCTGTTTTAATGGGGAAGATACTCTACAATACTAATTACAAAACAAACCCTCTGCAGCGCTTGGCATACCTTCAATGGCCCCGCCTGGAGAATGATTTTAATATACCCTCTGGTTTTTTAACATAGCCATGGAAAATGGCCCATTTATAGATGGTTTACCTATTAAAAATGATGATTTTCCATGGCTATGTTAAATAACCAGATGGTATTCAAAACACTGTTTTGTTGCTCATTCATTCTATCATCCCACTTTGATTCTTTTCTGTGCGTCTTGCGACATGACCTTTCTTGACCGCAGGAAAGTTCAGTTGACCTCCAATGTATTCTTTCTCAACTGCAGCTTTTTTGCGAGTACCTGAGACGATGCCTCCCATCCAGAAAAACACCACTCGTCAGATGATGGGAAGCCATGTCAAGGGTCAGGATGATGGCCAAGGCAAGCATGCAATGGTTGATAACTGGTTTGGGACACCTTAAAACTGGCAGAGATTGGCGATATGCACACCTCAACACTAAGCATTTACTAACTTCAGGTATTCTCCAATGTCAGAAGCGACCAAAACACTCCCGATAACAATTTTTGGCCCTGGTGGTTTCCTGGAGGTTTGAATCGGCAAGTTTGTGATAAATTCAGATGATGTCAACCCACAGATTGCTAACCTCCAGTACAAATGGATTCAAATGGCAGGTACGATGTACACCCAAGTGTCAAAATAAAGTGTAATCCTTCCCAATCATTTTTTTCGGAAGCCATTTGACTATTAACCATTATATAACCATGGGATTTTCCACCATTAACCATAGGATTTTCCACCATTAACCATAGGATTTACCATGATTTTACCATGATTTTACCATGGCTCCCGCTGGATGCCGCTGGGCTTTCCGGGCTGCCAGGTCTTCCAGGCCACGGAGGGCCGGATCGACGGGCAGCGTGGCGTTCACCTTGGACTTCAGCTTGTGGGTTTCCTGGTGCCGCCACGCTTGAAATGTGGAGATTATATTGTTTATATGAGATATAAATGGCATGTATATGAGATAGGCACAAGTATATCTGGAATTATGGATAGAGATATAGAATCATATATATATATATAGTGTGTGTGTGTGTATGTATGTATGTGTATATATATATATATAGAGAGAGAGAGAGACGTATATAAGTGCATATCTATGTACAATTATGTGTATATGTATATATATATATATGTGTGTACCTATATGATAGGGGCCAAACCGACAAAAACACTGGTCAAAATGGGGATGAACTGCAATACCAATTGAAGATGAACCTTCCAGGTTTTGGGACCGCCCAAATGATGAACCACACACAAATGATGACTGGAATCTTTGTCCGGGCTTCAGTATGATTTAGTCAGTCCATGTCACAAATCCTTAGGATAAGCTGGGGGCAAGGACAGAAGTTCTGACGGGAACAACTGTTTGAGTTATCACATAGTATACACTAATCATCACTAATAATCATCAACTCAAGAACATTTTTGGATGGATTTTGGTCATTACTGCAGCATTTCAGACTGCCAATTGTGGTCAGATCCAACCCCAATGGAGCCTCTTCCAAGACAGGTTGGCGTGTTTCTTGCATGCGCCGCTGGAAGGAGTCCAATGCTCTACGTCCAGCCTAAGGCTGACATTCAAACTTGCCCCGGCTACCTGTTGATTCACAAGACACTGGTAAACATAATTACAGTATGGATGTATAATATAATTTATTATATTAATTTATAATTCATAATTCTGCACCCGATCCGGCTTGGGTGGCTGTGGCCCACGTTGGTAATTCTAGCAGATTTGAAGAGATTGTTGTCGATGCATCAAACCATCCAATTTCGATGTCTTGGAGCTGCACTTCCTCCAAAGTGTGGCGGGCTACACGTGCAGCTTCCTGACGAAGAGCCGTGGAAAACTGCATGGGCCACTGATCCACCACCAGAGACGTCCTATCTGTCTCCAATATTATAAAAGAAAGGAACATACGTAGATTTATGTAAAATGTTTGAATTGATCAGACGGATGTCCTCATCGGAAGAGATTGCACCCAGGGCTTCTTGGGCATGCGTTACACGATCTGCCTAAAATGGCGAGATCCACGAAATGATCCAACCGGCGCAACCGGTTTGGTGGGGGGAGTTTTGAGAGATACCCATAAGGAGTAAGCACCTCCGTCCATCAGGATTGACAAAATGGTGAAAGAATGTGAAAGAACATTCCTGCCATTTCAGTCAATGCTCGCGCATTCCAACGTGGCACGTACATCCACAACATTCATCAACATTCCACATGTTTTTCACTACTGTAGTGACGTAGTGTGGTTTCACCCTAGCTGACCCTGCATCATCTGCATCAGCATATGGAAACACATGCCTTCAGGTGTTGTAATTCCGCCTGGGTGGGACCTCTCTGCTCGAAGAGTTGCCACGACCTGACCAGCCAAATCCCACATATCTCTCCAGCCTCCCAAGGCTGGTGGCAAATGCGTGGCAAATGCGTGGCAAATGCGTGGCAATTGGCACGAAGCTTTGGTAATTTTCCAGGGGGTCATTGGCTTCAGAGATGGCTTGACCACTGCCGCGGATAAACACCACTCAAACATCCTTCCAATTGTGGCTTTTGGGCTACTGACCTGCTCACATCCATGCGCTCCCTCGCATGTTGGAAGCTGCAAGGTGCAAATGCCTTGCATAAGAAGACAAGGCGTCTGCATTCACGGGCAATTCAGGTCTCAATTCCCTCTTCCGCCAGATGGTCAGGCAATGGTCAGGCGAAGAAGTTCTGTCAGTGAGCTGATGGTTTCTGCGGAAAAAATGAATGTGTGCCGGCCATAATTAGCGACTTCTTCTCTATCTGTGCGTAGGTGTGCCCCTTTTTAAGACCCACCGCCATCCCCAGGCAACTGGTAACGAAACCGCTTTTTTAAAGGGTTTGGGGTGGCGGGGATGTTAACGTTCCAGTCAACTTGCTCACGTCATGTATGCTTCATGAACTTCGGGGTTTGGGTGGTGGGGTGCTCACATCATGTATGCCTCGTGAACTTCGGGGTTTGGGTGGAGGGGGATGTTAACGTCCCTGTCAACTTGCTCACGTCATGTATGCTTCGTGAACTTCGGGGTTTGGGTGGGTGGGGGATGTTAACGTCCTTGTCAACTTGCTCACGTCATGTATGCTTCGTGAACTTCGGGGTTTGGCTGGGATAACTATATATATTTATGCATATACAATTACATTGACATTTAGATACATATATATATACATGTATATAAACATATATGTATATAAACATCCCGGCGGATCGAAAACCGTGCTCACGAAAATAGAGTTTTTCAAAAACATGTCTGTTTTACCACAGCGAGGTAACGATTTGTGTCATTGAAAAAGTGACAAATTTGGACGTCCAAATTTGGGTGTTTTTTGGAGAAATGTTGTTTTTACCACAGTAAAATACAAATTTGTGCTTCATTTCGATCGGACAAAATGAGGCATTTTTTTTCATTCGAGCTTGTGCAACATGTCTGCAGTCTTCGGGAGCAGGTTCTTGTACTTATTGACGAAGCGCCATTGCCACATTTTGGCATGCCTGGCACCCAAAGCTTTTGGGATGAATTGTTTGCAGCTCGTCCACGCAGCATCAATAGTGCCTGTATGGCAAGCATTCCAGAGATCTCGGCAGCGTAGCAACATGTAACGTGGCAAGCATTCCAGAGATCTCGGCAGCGTAGCAACATGTAACGTGGCAAGCATTCCAGAGATCTCGGGAGCGTAGAAATATGTACTGTACGCACTAGACAGAACGTTAACACCCCCACCCCACCCCACCCCCCCACCCCACCCCAACATAACCCCCCACATCCCATTAGCAAAAATGTGCGTTTTATGAGCACGGTTTTCGATCCGTAGGCATAAACATGTATATATATATATATATGTATACATTTATTTTCACGATTATATACATATAAATGGACATATTTTCTTGCACATATGTATACATATTTATTTCTCACTTACGTTCATATGTATGTATATATATATATATACACATATGTATTTACATGTATACATATACTGTATATCTATATACATTTAGGTTTAGACATGTGAAATTAACTTGTCGGGGAATGTTAGGGTCTTCACCTTTCTTTTACATACCTGATATCTTCAAAATGCGCGCTTTCTTTTACTTGCAATGCTCGCTGATACAGAAAGGCGCAAAAAACACCAGTTGCCCCAAGACGGCGCGACCTAGTTGAGAGATGTCAAAGTCATCAAGTTCGTCCATGTTCACTATGTTGGGGTCACCATGGCCAAGGCGCAGCTAAAAGGACCAAGCAAAGGGAGGCGAAGGCCACTGCCCCCAAAGCAGCTTTCAAGCAGCTCCGGGAACCTGGTTGCTCCACCTGGACATCAGCCATTAGCCAACATTGTGCAATGCCCATCAGTTCCGTGGCGATCAGCCAACCCCGTTTCTGGGACCCAAAGCCAACCTTTCTGGGAAGAAAGCGTCACTTCAAGAACACTGCACTAGCATCAGCAAGGGTTTATTCGGATGGTTCTTTCCTGCAGTTCCGAACCTGGCTCTTCAAAAGTTGTTCCACATCTTCTCCGCTACCTACGGGGCGATCTCGCTTGGTGTGGGAGTGAGTCAGAGCCTCACAGCCGCTTCCTGTTATAGATAGATAGATCGATAGATCGATAGATAGATAGAGAGATAGATAGATAGATAGATGGATAGGATGGATAGGATAGATAGGATAGATAGGCTAGATAGGCTAGATAGGCTAGATAGGCTAGATAGGCTAGATAGGCTAGATAGGCTAGATAGGCTAGATAGGATAGATAGGATAGATAGGCTAGATAGGATAGATAGGATAGATAGGATAGATAGGATAGATAGGATAGATAGGATAGATAGGATAGATAGGATAGATAGGATAGATAGGATAGATAGGATAGATAGGATAGATAGGATAGATAGGATAGATAGGATAGATGGATAGATAGGATAGATAGGATAGATAGGATAGATAGGATAGATAGGATAGATAGGATAGATAGGATAGATAGGATAGATAGGATAGATAGGATAGATAGGATAGATAGGATAGATAGGATAGATAGGATAGATAGGATAGATAGGATAGATAGGATAGATAGGATAGATAGGATAGATAGGATAGATAGGATAGATAGGATAGATAGGATCGATAGGATCTAGGATAGATAGGATAGCTAGGATAGATAGGATAGATAGGATAGATAGGATAGATAGGATAGATAGGATAGATAGGATAGATAGGATAGATAGGATAGATAGGATAGATAGGATAGATAGGATAGATAGGATAGATAGGATAGATAGGATAGATATGATAGATATGATAGATATGATAGGTATGATAGGTATGATAGGTAGGATAGGTAGGATAGGTAGGATAGGTAGGATAGGTAGGATAGGTAGGATAGGTAGGATAGGTAGGATAGGTAGGATAGGTAGGATAGGTAGGATAGGTAGGATAGGTAGGATAGGTAGGATAGGTAGGATAGATAGGATAGATAGGATAGGTAGGATAGGTAGGATAGGTAGGATAGGTAGGATAGGTAGGATAGGTAGGATAGATAGGATAGATAGGATAGATAGGATAGATAGGATAGATAGGATAGATAGGATAGATAGGATAGATAGGATAGATAGGATAGATAGGATAGATCGGATAGATCGGATAGATCGGATAGATCGGATAGATCGGATAGATCGGATAGATAGGATAGATAGGATAGATAGGATAGATAGGATAGATAGGATAGATAGGATAGATAGGATAGATAGGATAGATAGGATAGATAGGATAGATAGGATAGATAGGATAGATAGGATAGATAGGATAGATAGGATAGATAGGATAGATAGGATAGATAGATAGATAGATAGATAGATAGATAGATAGATAGATAGATAGATAGATAGATAGATAGATAGATAGATAGATAGATAGATAGATAGATAGATAGATAGATAGATAGATAGGTAGGTAGATAGAATAGGTAGATAGAATAGGTAGATAGGATAGATAGATAGATAGATAGATAGATAGATAGATAGATAGATAGATAGATAGATAGATAGATAGAATAGATAGGATAGATAGGATAGATAGGATAGATAGGATAGATAGGATAGATAGGATAGATAGGATAGATAGGATAGATAGGATAGATAGGATGGATAGATAGGATAGATAGGATAGATAAGATAGGATAGATAGGATAGATAGGATAGATAGGATAGATAGGATAGATAGGATAGATAGGATAGATAGGATAGATAGGATAGATAGGATAGATAGATAGATAGGTAGATAGGTAGATAGATAGATTTAGATAGATATAGATAGATTTAGATAGATTTAGATAGCTTTAGAAAGATTTAGATAGATTTAGATAGATATAGATAGATATAGATAGATATAGATAGATATAGATAGATATAGATAGATATAGATAGATATAGATAGATATAGATAGATATAGATAGATAGGGATAGATAGATTATAGATAGATTATAGATAGATTATAGATAGATAGATTATAGATAGATAGATTATAGATAGATAGAGAGATAGATAGATAGATAGATAAATAGATAGAT
>CAMXCT020000858.1:0-55022 GCA_947184155.2 Cladocopium goreaui | reverse complement strand
AGATAGATATAGAGATAGATATAGAGATAGATATAGAGATAGATATAGAGATAGATATAGAGATAGATATAGAGATAGATATAGAGATAGATATAGAGATAGATATAGAGATAGATGTAGAGATAGATATAGAGATAGATATAGAGATAGATATAGAGATAGATATAGAGATAGATATAGAGATAGATATAGAGATAGATATAGAGATAGATATATAGATAGATATATAGATAGATATATAGATAGATATATAGATAGATATATAGATAGATATATAGATAGATAGGATAGATAGATATATAGATAGATATATAGATAGATATATAGATAGATATATAGATAGATATATAGATAGATATATAGATAGATATATAGATAGATACATAGATAGATATATAGATAGATATATAGATAGATATATAGATAGATATATATAGATAGATATATAGATAGATATATAGATAGATACATAGATAGATATATAGATAGATATATAGATAGATATATAGATAGATATATATAGATATAGATAGATATAGATAGATAGATATAGATAGATATATAGATAGATAGATAGATAGATAGATAGATAGATATAGATAGATATAGATAGATATAGATAGATATAGATAGATATAGATAGATAGGATAGATATAGATAGATATAGATAGATATAGATAGATATAGATAGATATAGATAGATATAGATAGATATAGATAGATATAGATAGATATAGATAGATATAGATAGATATAGATAGATATAGATAGATATAGATAGATACAGATAGATATAGATAGATATAGATAGATATAGATAGATATAGATAGATATAGATAGATATAGATAGATAGATAGATAGATAGATAGGTAGGTAGGTAGATAGATAGAGAGATGGAGAGATAGAGAGATAGAGAGATAGAGAGATAAAGAGATAGAGAGGTAGAGAGATAGAGAGATAGAGAGATAGAGAGATAAAGAGATAGAGAGGTAGAGAGATAGAGAGATAGAGTGAGACACCATATATATATATATAGACAGTAGATAGACATTGGGACATAGTAATATCAAACAATTCTTGCTATACAAACGTATCTAATTGTATCTATTTTCTTGTATATGTTGGTATACATAAGTTAGATAAGTGATAATACAATTGATATTAGTTGATATTTCTATATATATATATAAATAGAATGTGGAACAGGTTTCTACCGGTTTGAGCATGTTTTGACATTACCTAGCTACAGCTCTCTGCGTCATCACCAATTTGGAGCTCAGCATCGGTCACCTTCTTCATGTCGGCCTTCCTCTTCCACGGTGCCCCGGCGCAGGTCACCCATTTCAGCACGCAACTGCCAACGCAACTGCCAACGAAAATCACGAGTTTCTTAGTTTCTTCAAGTTTCTTCATTTCATCAGACTACGAAAAAGGTTGCGACATGTTGTGACATGTTGCGACATTGCATCACTTCTAAACCCCCAACGTTTTAGAGTCCAAGCCAGGCACCTCGAGTCGTCCAGCGCACGAGTGCTTGGTCGAGCCAAATGCACAGGAAATGTGTCAGAAAATGCATCATATGCGTCGTGTGATCGCAACTTGACTCACTGAATCACCTGAAAACCGAAAAAATACATACCCCTTACGACAACTTATATCTGACCGGTCCTCACAGAAATCATTCCGCTGGCAGATTGCAAGTTGCGGCTGGCCTCTTCCACTTCAAGTTTGGTTTTCTGAAAATCCTGAAGGAAAAACAACCAAAAAGGGCTTGGATTGCAGCATTTTGAAGAACACTATCACGGACGTATGATTTCGCTTTTCTTTCCGCACCTCACAATAAAACCTAAATTGCTTAAGCAGTCCAAATGATTGACATCTCCTCCTCCCTGGGCATGGCATTGGGGTTGATGCTGTAGTGAACATCAGTGATGCTGTAAATGCTTTCCTGCAAGAAGCAGCTGGCAGTCTTGGTTGTGATGAACCAAACTTGAAAGCGCAGGTGACATTACAGAGCTGCGTGGTGCTTGCATTGCAACCATGGCCTCATTTTGCAGGATGTCGAATACAGACAGCAGTGGTTCTTCTTGTTTCTTCATGGGATCATCATGCGCAATTCACAATGCATTGGCTTGGTCAAGTCTGTGCCTCGACAAGACTGGCCGCACGCTTTGCGAAGAAGCCGTGATCAAAATCATCCCTGCATCGGCAGGGATGACACCAGCAGGACATGTGGTGTCTTCAAATCCTGCCCTTGCCAAGACTCATGTCATATCATATAATCCCTTCCTCCTGAAAATAAACACCAAAAAAATCCTGGGATGGTACAAGAATATAAAGGGGAAACACGGGTTGGTCAGCTGCACTTCAGCCCGGACCTGCTCATGTTGACTTTCGTGCAGAGGTGGCGATGCACTGGCTCCTCAGGACTGGAACCGCAGCTCCCACCCTGGATTTGTCAACCAGGAAAACTACACTAGTGACGCTCTGATTTCTTCGGCATTAGGAAAAGCAAAGTGTGTTTTCCATGAGCCTTTCTGTGTTTTTGTGTTACCATTAGACCTTGCCAGCCCTCAGAAATGACTCAAAGATGGGTTTTTGCCAGTTTGGGTGGTTTCTGCACTAGAACTTGGATTCCAAACCCAAGTGCGACTTGATCCTCTTTGTTTTGCCTCCTCGGCAGTGGCTGGTCAGGACCTTCCAAGTCTTCTTACAGTCACTGTCAGGAGTGAAGGATCAACAATAAGTTCGGATGTCAAAGCACAAGTCTATGACAAACTGATGGTAAATATACTACGATTTCGTGGATTTCGTGGTAATCAGGGCGCGCGGGAGCCCAAAGGCGCAGATTTCCTCAGAGGGTCCCTCCTCCTCCCTTCCTCCTTCCCATAGTCTGTAGAGGTGGCCCTGAATAGCCTGCCCTGGCCCTGGCCAGGTCCTGAATCAAAAAAGATTGATGCGCCTGGTGATGACCTCAGGGACAACGAAAGAGTTTCACTCGTTTTAGGCACGTACTATCTCGTCCAAACTTGGCCGACAAGGGTAGATCTTAAATGCGTTCATTCCCTACTACGAACTCCCTGCAAAGCAGTAGAAGATGCAGGTAATTGGCGGTCTGTAGCGCTCTTGTTGGTCTTTTTTGCATCATTGGTATGAATTCCTTTGAATTCCCTGATCTTCTTGAAATCTTTGGCTTTAACTTTTAACCAATCCTTTGTACCCTGGTGTGCCACCAAGCAGCGATTGGTCAGTTTCACCTGCACAACATGTACCACGCGGAGAAGGATCGGCAGGCCATCGAGACGGCCATAGTGCCTCGGACTTTCCATGTCTTTCCATGGCCTATGAATTCATCATGATGAATGATGTGCGCAAGTTTCCCTTCTAAGCTTGGCTCTATATGCTCTATACATCTCTATACTGAAGAGATCTGAAGAGTCCACATGGAAAGGAAAATCAAGACACCGTTCATGGCCTCCCGTGAGTCCAACAGAGTCCAACGTCTGAGATCCGCACTCCAAAGTGCACTTCTCCGCTTCCACCTGGCCATGGCTCTCCAATGCTTCCCACAACTTGGTCGGTGACGAACTTAGAAAACCTGGATGTAAAAAAATATAAAAAGGATTTAAATTTAAAGATATTTAAAGGGTTAATTAAAGGGTTAAAGTATGTTAAAGTGATTAAAGGCAATCACATCCTGGAATCCCAGAGTTGTGAATCTATGTAACCCTGCTCCTCATCAGGAAACCATGTTTACCAAAGAATTGCCCGGCCCAGCACTCCAAGTGATTCCCATCATATCCTCAGAAGCCGTCTCCGCATCCCACCTCTTGGAAAAGCTCTTCAACACTCTTTGCCCTCCCTGAATCAACTCGCAACAAGTTGTCAGGGCGAAGCAACATGAAGCAAAGCTGAGACTCACAAAAGCTCTAGATTCCCATGATTCCCATTGTAGGGCTTGCAGGGCACACCCAATCAGCACATAAACGGCACATGAAAATGATACGAATTCTGCTGAGTTATATTCCCGAAACACCCTGCCAGGTTTCTTTGCGTCTAGGAAATACACCCAAGTCCACCATAGCAGCAAAACTGTTGAGGATGAGGCTGCTGCTTAGAGCTACTCCGAATTGGGACAGCCAATCCTTGCAGGCAAAGCCACGCGTATCTAACACAACTCTTTTCCGGCAGAGAATCCTGACCTGACCTATTTGATGGAATCCGATCTGTCTGGTTCATTCCAATGTATCCATGTCGCCGTTTCACCCACTTGTACTACTACTACTGCTACTACTGCTACTACTACTACTACTCCTCCTCCTCCTCCTGCTCCTGCTCCTGCTACTGCTACTGCTACTGCTACTGCTGCTGCTACTGCTACTGCTACTGCTGCTGCTGCTGCTACTGCTACTGCTACTGCTACTGCTGCTGCTACTGCTACTGCTACTGCTGCTGCTACTGCTGCTGCTACTGCTGCCGCTGCTGCTACTGCTACTGCTGCTGCTGCTGCTACTGCTACTGCTTCTGCTACTGCTACTGCTACTGCTACTACTGCTACTACTGCTACTGCTGCTACTGCTGCTACTGCTGCTACTGCTACTACTGCTGCTACTGCTACTACTACTACTACTACTGCTACTGCTACTGCTACTACTACTACTACTCCTCCTCCTCCTACTCCTACTACTACTCCTACTACTCCTCCTGCTACTCCTCCTCCTCCTCCTCGCCTATTTGAGTGCGGCCCCAGGCCAGAACCGGCATGGAATTCTTAAACCCACCCGCCGCCACCGAAGCACGTGATGGCTGCCATGTGAGTCACGCCGACGTTCCAAGCACCTTGCATAATTATCCACCATTGAAAGCAACATCCTCTCTTAGTGGATATTACGTGGAACATGTTGTAATGATATGGATGCCAATGGTGGCCAGATAGGACAGACAGGATAGCTGATCCGATACACACGATACAATAGATACGATAGATAGGATAGATAGGTTAGATAGCATTGATAGGTTGATAGGTTGATAGGATACATGCGATAGGCCGGAATAGATGGGATAGTTATGTATGATAAGATAGATAAGATAAGATAGAAAACAAATTCAGACATTGAAGATAGATAAGATAGAAAGGATGGATAAGATGGATCAAATAAGTAGGATAGGATCGCAGAGATTGGACAAATAGCACAGATAGGACAGATAGATAGGATCAATGGGATAGACAGGATAGGTTTGAGGGATGGATAAATAGACAAATATATAGATATCAAATGTGAACAAAACATGACAAATATCAACACACTACTTATGTGTAATACATCTGTAATAAATCCTACTCAGTGCACCTGCAGCAGTGGGATGGCCAATCCCAGACCATATCTCTCCAGCCCTCCATTTTCTCTGCTCCTGCAGCTGTTCAGGAGACTCGAAGCTGCCTTTGCCAACTCGCTCCTGGGCACTTGGATAGTGATGTGGATGGGAACGGATGGGACATTTCAGGCAGAGTTTTCTTGAATTCGGCTCCAACATAGAAACCAAACACCTAAAGTCTTTATACTTCTTTCATCTTCTTTCCTACACCGAGCTGCGCGATGTGCGAATGAAAAGGCCGAGTAAATCGAGTAAAGGTGAAACATCCTCATTCAACCATTCAAGATGATAAATTCAGGGCCTTCAGGGTGCTGCCTTCAAAGAGGTATCGCTGGATGACATCCAGTTTGAGCCAAACCTCACTTCGCGGCCAGGATCCCATCCAGGCAAAATGAAGGTTTAACGGTCCACTGAGATGCAACAGTACCAGATGAGTTGATGAAAATTTGGACCAAACTATAAGCATCAAACTATAGGACCCTAGAACTGCCCTGGGACTACCCTGGGACTCTGTGACTAGTGTCCGCACGTGCACTACAACAGTGCTAGCTAAACCTTACCATGATCATGATCAAACTGTGCAAACCTTGCGATATCTGGCTGATTCCTGTGCTTCCCCGCCCAAGCATGCATGTACTTGAACTTGCGCTCGCCGTCCTACGCGAATGTAAGCGCTGCGCAAGCACGAAAGCACCCTATCCCGGATCCTCAGTGGTCACATCCATTTCACCCATATTTCGAATGACGGTTGATTCTGATAAACTCCAATCACATCTCAATTCTGGTTGAATGGTAACCCTTGGTCGCGCAGGTGTGTATGTGCGTGTGGTCATATTGCATCTTGTATGACGCCCATATCACCCCACATCACTGGTAGATGATATTTAGCTTCACCGGGGTGGCTTCCATTCCATCCCTTCCGGCTTACGGGTAGTGATCGTAGTAGCCTTGTCCGGCTCGTTGAACTCCAAGGTGTTGAAATTCCTGGCTGAAGTGTCCGGAGCTAATCAGCAGAAGATTTCGAAGATTTCGACAAGGCACAGAGTTGGCAAACCAGTGCAAACAATGTCCTTGGTCCAGCCACCCAAAGCATGTCCACAAACATGCTCAATCATGGTAGCGTTCAAAACAACACAGTGTCAGGAAGCAGAAAGCTGTTTGAATCTCGGAAAATCGCCATTCTTCATCAGTGATGTTTGGTGCCAAAGTTATGTGACAAGCGATTGGATCACATCGACCATGTCCACCAGCTTGCTGACTTCGCCCTGAGTTCCTGTCGACGCGGTACAAATTGTACACGGTCAAGAGACCTGGAAAGCTCCTAGGCCAGTGATCATGGCAGAAGTCCTCAACGGTCAATGCTGTTGCCACATGCACAGCAATGGATCGGCAATTGGCTTCCATGTTGACGCAAAGAGGACCTGCTTCTGTAGGAAGTAGACTCAAATCTTCAATGGGACTTGAATGAACTGGGACGCATGGAAAAAATAAAAAAACTAGAAAAAATCAGGAAGCTAGACGCGCAACTCTTTCATCTCAAGAGAAGGGTGTTGAGAATTCGCGTTTTCTGACACGGTAGCCTGTAGGCCAACCATGCCCATGCTGACACGGTGAAACTATCTCCCACCATCTCCTACACTATCTTCCAGTGCCATCTTCCACTTGACACTGCGACGAGACGCTTAGAATCTTCGATCTCAATGACGTGGTCCTTGAAGACCTTGCATTGATCAGTGGAATGCAAGCTTCCTTGGGTCGACGTCAGAAACACCGCAGAGGTTTCTTGAACTGGAACGGTAATCAGGGGAACAATACGGAACAAATATGAACAAATCTAAATAAAAACATGGCCCCCTGAAACCGCCAGCATGCCTCATTCACCACCTTGATTCGAGATTTGCTCGCAGCATCCTGGCACAACACAATTCCTCCCATGGCGCCGTGATGCGCCGTGCCATGGGCAAAACAGGACTGCCAGGCATAGAAGGGCAGGTGGGAGCCTGGCCTCGGTTCCACGGCCGTCGGTGGCAAATCCTGTAGTTAGATGTGGATAAAATAGAAATATAGTTAAAAGATGTTAAAAGTTATAATGATAGTTTTATGTCAAAATGATGTGCATGATGTGCATGATGTGCAGGATATGCATGAATGATATGCATGATATACACAAGTACACATGCGTATGACATCGTATGACATTGTACAAACATGTACAAGCGATGCATCAACCAGCTGCAAGAGAGCATCCATAAAGTCCCTGCACCCAAGTCTATGAGACACCGGATCGACCACCGAGTGGCATGATCAGGGTTTCCGCATCCACCAGCTGCTGCATCTCCTACCCATCTGTTTTGGCTGCACCGATCAAGGAGCAAATCGGGTTTCGACTTCTTTGGGGATATCATGGGATATCAACCATCGGTTTCAAGGGATTTGTCATTAGTGATCCACTTGACACTTCCAAAGGAAGCTGTGAGGGAGTCCGTCTAATTGCACGGGATGTCTGATTTGGGTTTGAAAATGTCAAAAGCAATTGCTTCTTGGTGGTACTCGGGTCCCGACCCAAAATATGATGGTATATGTATGCCCTTGGACAAAATCGGATGCTGGTGTTTCGAAATACGAGCAGGCATAAATCTGCGCCTCGCTCACTGCACGCTGACACACCTTAGCAAAGCAAGAGCCAGGTCAAGGTCAGTTGCTTACTTGATCAGTGTATTAGTTGGCTGCTGGTAGGTGAATGGATGTACATGGATGGATGGGGGGATGAGAGTGCCGTTTTGGCTCTCTTGCTTTGGAGAAAGCTGACAACTGTGGTTATTTTTTGTTTCCATTGAAAGCAAAAACTTTGGCACTAAGTGTGTAATGTAGGTCCGGGCAGGTAACAATGAGTAAGACCCAAATGGAATTGGATTTCCTTGGATGCACAAATACCAAAATACAAAATATTGATTAGATCCATCTTCTCACAAGCAAACAAGAACGTCCGTCTGAGGAAGAATCCCAAAGCATACCCTGTCCGTTTCATCTGGTTTTTCGAATGAAATCTTCCCACATCGCCAATGTAGCACCCAACCAACAGATTCCCTGTCTGCCACTGAGGTCTTCCAACTTCGTGAAGATGTCTTTCCAGTGGCATCTCCGATAATTGCAATTTTTCGGACAGCAAACCTCAAATGTCTGCAATGTTCCCGGATGATAGATAGATCTAGATGGGGTACAATTGAGTGTAGATTACGGTTTGTGGTTGCAACATGTTGCAACATATTATGACCATCAGGATCTTGGGAAAAAGTGCCAGCAGCTCAGCTGCATCTCATAAGTATTAACATGTTTTCATATGTTTTCATCCTCTAGATTCCCTGGCATCTCCGAATGCGTCTAGCGTTCTAGGGGTGCAGGTGACATGGTGTGTGCCAGTGCATGTGCAGTGCCAGTGCCTTGGATGGCTACATTGCTGTCCATGAGTCGTGCCTCTTTGGTTTTGAATTTGTACAGTGTATACTCAATTTTAGAGCCTCCTCACTTCCCTCTTCATCCCCACACTTTGCACGGGGCAAATTTAAAAAGAAAACGAAACCAACCAACGAACCCGAATGCAGTCACGTAAAACACTCTTGTGAAACAAATTCTTTCAACAATCGTGTGCATTTTTTCCCCTGTTACCGTACCACTGTAGACTGTGGACTGAGGAATGGGGTGGGGTGCACAGTGTGGGGAGCGTGAAGACAGTGAAGTGTTGCGTGGGGAATGTAGTGTGTAAAGTGTGAAACGGGGATTGGGGAGTGTGAAGTGTGGAGTGTGAAGTGTGGAGTGTCAAGTGTAAAGTGTGGAGTGTGATGTGTAAAGTGTAGAGTGCCGAGTTTAAAGTGTCGAGTGTGGAGTGTAAAGTGTAACGTGCAGAGTGTGAAGTGCAAAGTGTAGAGTGTAGAGTGTAAAGTCTAGAGTGTGGAGTGTAAAGTGTAAAGTGTACAATGCTGAGTGTGGAATCCAAAGTGTAAAGTGTAAAGTGTCGAGTGTCAAGTGTAGTGTGAAGTGCAAAGTGTAAAGTGTAGAGTGCGCAGTGCAACGTGTAAAGTCTGGAGTGTAAAGTGTAAAGTGCAGAGCGTTGAGTGTGAAGTGTAGCGTGTAAAGTGTAAGGGTTAGAGTGTGCAGTGTGGAGTGTAAAGTGTAGTGCAGAGTGTACAGTGTAAAGTGTAGTGAAGAGACATGAAATCAGAAAAGCTGCTCAGAAGGCGTACATAGAGGCTCATGAGGAGGACAGGATTCGAAGGGCAGTTAATCACCAAACTAGACCCACGAGAGGACCCTATGCACCAGGAGACTTGGTTTACTTCTGGAGAATGTGGCCGAGAGAAAAAAAGGCGTGTTGGCACGGGCCGGGCACTGTCATTGGGTACCATGATGGGAATTCTAAGATTTGGGTTGCTAAGGGGACTAAGATGTATAAATGTAGTCCTGAACAACTGAGGAAAGTGTCTCAAGAGCAGGAATCCCTGATTCGAATGTTGCCTGAAGACTTGCTGAGTGTTAGGAAGCTTATGCATTGGAGAGGGTCAGGGAACTATATCGACTTGTCAACTCGTGAGAAGCCCCCAGTTCTTGAAGGCTCCCAGAAAAGAATGAAGATGATGATGCTGAGATGTTTCAGGGTTTTGAGGGAATCTTGAGAGAGAGAGAAGAGAATGAAGCTGAGGAAAGAAGGGTTAGGCCGAGGTTGGAAGAAAATGAGGTCAACAATGATGGGTACACTCCGACTTCACCGGCTCAAACCCCTGTAAATAATCCTGTTACCCCAAGTGAAACTCCCCCGCAAAGTCTTGGAACTGGTGTGGATGAACCTCAACAAGAACCTGAGACAGTGCACGGCGACGCGACAGAGCCTCCGGGCAACAATCAAGAACGAGAAAGAAACGCCCCTCCGGGGGTCGGAAGTCATGTGAGAAATGAGCAGGGACTTGAGTACGGACCAGTGAGGACACATCAGCCACTGATGACTGCCATGAGGACAAACTTGGACTTGTTAGATCAAGGTGGTCCGATTCGCAGAGCGCGAGTCGAATCGAGTGTAGAGTCAGCTGTCAATACGGGCAATCAGAACTCCAGTCAATACATGCATGCACAGCAACATGGTAGATCTCCGCCGCAGCCATTTACTGAAGAGGGGAGTTCTTCGCCGCAGCCATTTGAAGGGTTTGAGGTAAACATGACGGAGAAGAGACGAGGCAGGAAAGAGGTTTTCGAGAACGAACTGAAGTCATGTCACAAAGCAGGCCTTCAAAAGGCCAAACTGAAAGAACTGAACAAGCTTGTTTCAAGTGGTGCTGTGCGTGTGTTGAGCAAAAAGGAGAGTGATGCAGTGAGAAATGATCCGAAGTTGAGAGGGTGCATCTTGAAGTCGCGCTATGTCATAACAAAAGCTGACGAACAAGAGTTGAACGATTTGACCGAACTCAAGGCAAGATAGTGCATTAGAGGGTATCAAGATCCCGACCTTCTTCGGTTGGATACAGAAGCACCTACCTTGAGTAGTGAAGGTTGTGCCATAGAGTGTGGAGTGTGAAGTGCAGAGTGTGGAGTGTGGAGTGTGAGGTGTGCAGTGTGAAGTGCGGAATGAAAAGTGTAAGGTTTAGAGTGTAGAGGGTGGAGTGTAAAGTGTAAAGTGTAGAGTGTGGAGTGTGAAGTGTAGAGTGTAGAGCGTAGAGCGTAGAGCGTAGAGTGTGCGGAGTGTGAAGTGTAAAGGCTAGAGTGTAGTGTGGAGTGTAAAGTAAGAGAGTCTCTAAAGTAAACAGTGTGAAGTATAGAGTGTAAAGTGTAGTCTAGAGTGCGGAGTGTACTATGTAAGGTGTGGAGTGCAAAGTGTAGAGTGTAGAGTGCGCAGTGCAAAGTGTAAAGCGTGGAGTGTAAAGTGTGGAGTGTAAAGCGTGAAGTGTAGAGTGAAGAGTGTGGAGTGTACAGTGGGAAGTGTGAAGTGTAAAATGTAAAGTGTAAAGTGTGGAGTGTAAAGTTTAAAGATATTCCCTCCAAACCTCGGGTTCGCCCACACTCAAACAGCACATCCAAACAATATGATATACTTATCACCAGAGGATGAATGAAAACACTTGCTATACGTAGTGATTTTGACTTTAAGTTTTCAGGATTTAGGGTCTTAATTTAGGGTTTGGGGTTTTAGGTTTTAGGGTTTTAGGGTTTGTTGTTTTGGAAGGTAAAAAACTTAAACTCTACGCAGGGATGTGAGCATTGCGGGATTCGCCGCGGGCAAACTTAGGGTTAGAGTGTACAGTGTAAAGTGTAGAGTGTAGAGTATCAAGAGTAAAGCGTGAAGCGTAAACTGTAGTGTAGAGTGTGGAATATAAAGTGCAGTGTAGAGTTTGGAGTGTAAAGTGTACAGTGTGGAGTGCCAAGTGTAAAGTGTGAAGAGTAAAGTGTAAAGCGCCGAGTGTAGAGCCCGGTAGACTGTGGAGCGTGGTAGACTGTGGAGTGGGGAATGGGGTGGAGTGGATCGTGTGGAGTGTAAAGACAGTGGTGTGTTGAGTGGGGAATGTACGTAGTGTGTAGGGTATGAAGTGAGGATTCTGAAGTGCGAAGTGCCGGGTGAAAAGTGCACGATGCGGAGTGTAAAGTGTAAAGTGTAGAACGTGGCTTTTAAGTGTCACCACTTGACGGACGCACTGCGATTCGCAAAAAGCACGCCACACGACACGTCTAAAGCGCAGTGCCTGCCACGAAGATGGACACATCCAGAGTGCTGCGCCTGCCGCGAGAAATTGAAATCATCTCCTGAAAACGATGCAAAAGTTTCGCGCCTGTCACACAGAACGATTTTTGACACGTTGTGAAACACGTCGGAATGTCACAAAGTGCCACGCCTGCCACACGAAACGACGTTACACGACGTTTGAAACCTCCAAAAGTGACCACCTTTGCAGCACTCCCCATAGGCACGGCCATGATTAGCAGAATCATCGTGAACGTTCGCGGACAGTTGCGAACGGTTGGACGGTTGCGAACACGCGCAGACTGTTGCGGATGGGAAAGCAGCGTCGAGCAAACACGTCCCGACCCCCAGACCACATGTTTCGGGACTGCTGGCAGGGCAGTTGGCAGGGCATGCTTACTGGAGTGTTTGGGTACCCTTTGACCAGCTTGCTGTCGAGCCTTAGTCATGCTGGAATTAGCCACACTGTTGCAGTAAAGGTATAGTACGTATACCTTTGATGCTTCTGACCCTCTCCTAGGGCTCTAGGATGTCTGAATTCTGTATATCTTTGCATTGACTGCGTTGACAGCTAACGTTTGCTTGTGAGTTGTGGACCTTTTGTTATGAGTTATAACTCACTAGTCCTGCTCAAGTTATTTCAGATCTCGTTGCTTTTCCACAACTTATTCCGAATGATTCAGAACCAAAAATCTGTGGTCCACATTCACCACGAAAAGAAAAACAAACTTGAAACCTTGGCAGTGCCCACTCTCCCCCCACTGTCAGACGAGTTGCTGCATCGGTTCTTCTTTTGACCGTTGCTATTTTGCTGCCAGGTGTTGAACCTCAGCGAGGCGAGGACAAATTTAGCAATGCGTCCCCATTGATCCTGGAAGAAATCTGTAGGGGTTGAAGCATCGCAAAACCTGGAATGACCTGCGTTTCTTCTTTTCAGCCACATTGTATCTTTAGTTGATTGATAGATTCCAAACCAGACGGAACCACTCTATTTTTACTCCCTTTCAAGAAACAGCCATGAACGTCCGTTCCTCGTTCCTCCCTACTCCAAACTGGTGCTGAATGTTTCTCCCGAGATGCAGAAAAATATTCCGGGCATAGTTTTCTTCCGATGAAACCTCTGCATGGGATCCGACCCAATGGAACAAACTGCAGCAAAATTGAAGAAAGTGCTGAAACATCGAACACTTGCTATTGACAATGTTAAGCTGATTCATTGCCAACAAATCTCCAACATTCTTCAACATCGCTTCACCGTCCAGAATATCACCCGACACTGAAAACCAATGAAAGTATCAGAAGTATGACCACAATTCTTTCTGTGATAGCGTGTTCCTGGAGAACTTTGTAGAATAACCTTGTCTCGACATAATAATTTTGACATATTTTGACGATTTTTGACGTGTCCATGATGGCTTGGCAAGTCGCTAAACATGGTAGACGCCAGCCTTCGCGTGTAGCACGTGGGCCACGCGGACCTTGGTTCAGCATGCTGGGGTTGCAATTTTGGTTATACAGCTATACCATGCTACACCTTGTCAATTTTTGTCATCTTGGCCCGCTGATCAACCCCCAAGCCCTGACAAGAAACATGGGATGTATGAAATGTGGCGACGCCTTGACATGCGCAAACTGATTTGCGCCTAAGTCCGAAAGCACACGAAACAAACGCACCCCGGATAGTCCGTTCCTGCATCTTTTTCCTTCCTGCAACTGCCCAAAAATATGTTATCATCTTAGAAAAGATTGGGTTATCAAACTTTCAAGGACTGAACAAGGTGCTCATGCTCCTGCATGGTCCAGCAACTTTCAAGCGCGAGCCCTGGTGCCACTCCGCTTCCCATGCGATGTAAGTTTCACATCTTGCGAAGTGACACAGGGAATGTTCACTTTGACTTATGCAAGTCACCAACTGGACAGCTCAGACGGCGGAGCCTCCCCTCCAGTGTCATGATAGGGGGAACCCCTTGGCAAAGGAAGGCGTCATTTGCGCCCAGATCTATTGGAAACCTCTCAAGACACCCCACTGAAAAGCCATCCTTTTGGTGCGAACAGCATGAACACACCAACAGTCCAGTTTTCCAACTGGTTTGGATCAAGCACAAAACAACTTCGAGTTTGATGAGGTCTGTGTTCAAAGGGATAAACGGACCCAAAGTCACGTCGTTTGTTCCGGCACGTGACAATGCTCCCGGAAAGATACTGGTGCAAGATCTGCATACTTCAGCTGTCCAACTTGAGAACCTCTTGAGAACTTCAAGATCTTGACCTGTCTGCATTGAAAAGCAAGCCATGCTCTGTCACGAAACCAGCAATGCTATCTCTGAGTCGGCGCGGGCGTGCAAATGGTTGAACGTCTATCTTCTCAAACGGTTCCATTCTGCAAGATCTACCCGCTCTAGCCAAATTTTAGAGGTCTTTAAGCAGTCACAAACCGATTTAAATTGCACGTCATATTTTTGTTTCACGACAGCCAAAGTATTCGTCTCAATTGAAGCATCGTTGTCTCTGGGCCGAAGCTATATTTACTTTGTGGCCACGAGTTCGTGGCCGCGGGGTGAGGAAGTAAAACTTAGTTCTCAAACGGGGAGCGATCAAGACCCGTTGAAAACCACGAATTTCGGCATTTCTTGTATCAACTTATCAACCATCAAGATCAGATTTCATCACGGACATGGTCAACCGTACTGGGCATCTGCTCAGAAGTATCCAACAACAAACATCGCTCGGGCATTTCGCAATTTTTGAGTTTTGGTTTTGCAGGTTTCAGCTTCGGAAATTCCTTGGGCCCCAAGATTTTGCCAAGAGTCTTTTGACATCTTTTGACCCTCAGACTTCTTATGGAGGAACTTTCACTCAGTTTGCCGGCACGTCCAGCTGCTGTGTGAGTAATTGCAATCTAGTTTCGCATCATCTGCTGGCATGCTGATCCTGCCAATGGCTCGACTTGCATGCTGAAGCTCAAAGCATCCCAACCGGTTGCCTCATGTAAGATCTATATATCATGATCTATCCGTTTTTGGTGTCAAGGTGCTGTGGACTCACATTCTTCCTTTACACAAAAGGAAGAGGGCTGTCACTTCACTCAAGAAGTCGGGTCGCAGATTGTTCATGGTCAGCTGTGACTTTGGCTTGCCTCTACCGAAATGGGATACATCGCATGGTCATCGCCCTCGCTGGTTAGAGGGTAGTGAGTGACGACAGTAGTTCAAGCGCTGGACCAAAATGTGGGTCAAAGTGAACTTGGATGGATGGATGGATGGATCGATGGATAAATCCAGGGTCCATCCACAAGCTCTCCATGGCTTGGTTCATTCCGCTAACACAGGGAACGAACGTGTCAAAAGAAAAGGACTTGACTGAACGTTGCACATGTGCATGCAATCGTGTTCAAACACTGTACACATCACGAGCTCACAACATCCTACTGTCTGTTGCTCCTCTGCACTGCTAGGAACTCACTAGGATTACATCTTGAAGTTTGTTGGAGTCTCTGTCCCAAGGTAAGCACCCCTTCCAAAATGACAGCATGGTTTGATGATAAACAACACGCTGTGTGCAACACAGCCACTGGTTCCTGCTGTGAGCTGAAAACGGCATATCATTTGTCTTCGGCTGTTCGATGCTCTTACTAAAGAATCCTATCCATCTATTCAATCCATGTATCATTTTCACTTTAAATATTTATATATATATATATGTATATATTACATATATATATATCAACCTCATCTGAACTGATATGATACAGTATACATTCTGGTCTCAACTGATAAGCTGACCTAGTCCAATCCATCTATCCATCCATCCGTCCGTCCATCCATCCATCCATCCATCTATTTTGTATCTATCTATCTAATCTATCTATATAATCTAATGCAATCTATAATTTAATCTGGTGAGAGTCTCAGCCGATCTTCACCTGTCGCCATGTGTGGATTCCATCAATCCCAAAATGACTGCGACCGTGGACCGTGGACTCTTGGGCACCCTGCAACTTGGCGCGTCCCTTCGGGCATGCGCCAGACCTGCGAGCTGGGTCCAAGGAGGTCCAAGGAGGTCCAAGGACCAAGCCCTCCATTTGGGCATCTCTGAGTTTCTCATTTAGTTCATTAGTTTGTAGCCAGTTTATAGCCGACACCATGCCAAAACGAATGAGTGAAAATCATAGCACCACAATCACCACAAACTCTTTCAGGCTCATGCAGAATCATGCAGCGTGCACCTCGCAAAATTCTTTCTGATTTAGAAACCAATTCGAAGTGGGGTCTGCATGTCACGTGCCAGGCCAACTGATCGCAAGTGGGGTCTGCATGGGAACGGCGTGCTGACATTTTGGAAAAGCAACCCTCCGGTGCGCTGTACCTGTAGACCAGATTCTTCATTTTTCAGCTCTTTCCAAAGCTTCTTGACTTCCTGTCATGAGGTCATGGGGGAAGGTCGATGGCTTGCATCGGCAACCTTCAAAATCTTCAGCTAACGCCGAATCTGTCGCCATCCGGGTAACTGGTCCCCCTGCAGCAGTCCTTCGTTGGGCCTTTTCCCCACTCTCTGGTATCCACACCTCAGCCACAGATGTGGCGCCATTTGGTTCAGGTGTAACATCACTCCTCTAATCGTCATCTTCCAGCAGCCGGAAGAGCAGCATCAGATTAGAGATGATTAGAGTATATCAAAGAACGTGCGCGCGGACAAGGGTCCGGAAGGAAGAACAAAGGTTCGATCTAAAAGACACACGAAGAACATCATGTCATCATGCATGAATACTTCTCACATTTCTGGTTCCTGCAGTATCCTGGCCCATCTAGTAGGAGGCGTTGCTGCACAAATCCCACCATGCTGCATCCATCTGCATCCTGGGTAGATCCAACCCTCCCGGTGCAAGAGACGCTCCAGATCCTCAAGCAGGGAAACAACGGACCATCTCCAAATGTTCAACTGTACTTGTTGCTGATTGGCTGATTGATGCTGATTGTTCTCCTGTACTATTGCTATTAAAACATATCGTCATATCTGTGGCAGGAATGGTACATGGCTGAGCAGAAAGCATCTGATCGCAGCTACAACAAGCGCTTTCCTTAGCACATTCAACTGTATATTGTGTTCATAACATTGAAAGCAAGCAACTAGCCTGGGAAAGCTTTTATAGTCTGGAAGCTTCGCCTTCCCTCGCTCGTATATCAGATGATATGAAATGATAACGAAATGACATTGTTAGTATCAATATGAATTTCAAGTGTGCTAAGAATCCCGAGAGTCAACTCAGTCGCTTCCCATCCGCGCCTGTGGGGTTGGTAGCTCTCTGCTAGTGAAGACCTGTCGATGGCACAGAGAGCGAATCCCATCTAATCTAAGATCCCAATTTGTGCACCTCCTCGCATGAAGAAGAGCTGTAGGGCTCCGGTATGCATCTGGCCGGTCCTGCAGTGTGACCCCTCCGAAACACAGATAGACTTTTCAGTTTTGAAGCATCAAAAAGCACTCAGCTTCAGTTTGCGTTTTTTATTCTGGGCACAGCCAATTTGGCTCCGCGCTTTGCCCTGTTTCATTTACTTTCTGCCAAAATATGTACTGACCTCCGGATGAGTTCCACTTGGAAACCTCTTATGCACGTTTGCAACCCGCACTCACCCAGAGAAGTTGTCAGATCAGAACGCAATCAACAAGACAACTGCTCGACCAGTTGCCTGGTGGGGTATTCCTGCCCGGTGCAGCTGGGACAAGAGCTGAGTGGAGAATCAGGGAGAAATCATCTATCAGAAATCCATCACCCTTCGAAGGTTTTTCATGGTCCTTGTATTGTCTGTAAAGACACGGGTCACATGCTCAAATTCCGCATCATCGCAAGAATAATAAGACATACGGTCAAAAGTTAAAAGCCATCCGTCTTATTCGTTTCGCTTATACAAGTTGGAGCCGCTTGAATACGCGGTGACCAGAAATGGTTGGATCCCATCACCCGCGCCATGCTATGCCGGGATGGACAGGGTCCCATAGAGTCCCTAGATTCCATGCCACCTCGCACGGACGCCCATGGCAACAGCAAATGCTGTAAGCGGAGCATGACTACTCATCGACCAAGGTTCAATTGTGAATATTGAAAATCATGTCATGTATACAACATTAATCAACATTATACAGCATTGTGTCAAGATGTCAAGATGTTGCTCAGTTGCTGTCACTGTCTACTTAGTCTACTTGTACCAGACGACTAGTACTTTGGTGCCGGAGAGTTGATTCAACTGCTTCAATATGCTTCAGTGCTGGTGTGCCATTGTATATATTGTATCTGTTCTCCCGGACCCTTGCCCTTCCCGTTCTTGATAGGACGGCAAGGCACTGATCTTCTGTCACATGACCCCACACTTCCAAGGTCGGGAAGCACGCAAGCTCGACTTGCACATGCAACAATCCAAAAGCACCTGTCAGTTGGATCTGTTTGCTGTCAGTCGGGTCTGTTTATGCGCAAGAACCGACAATGGATGGATGGTGGTCCGTCATTTCTTTGAACTGTAATTTGGAACTGTGCCCCCCATTGCACCGTTTCTTTGAGCGAAAGGTGATGTTGAAATTGACCTGGACATGCCAGAGCTGGAATGTGGAATGCGGTGAAGCTGGTGAAGCATACTGCAGCTGAAACTTTAAGCCAGGGATGCAGCCTTCGGCTGCGTTTCAGCATCCCTGGGAGATGGACACTGTCTCCCCCCTTCACCTTCAAATCCTCAGCTGGGATCTCCGTTCTGATCGCCAAAGACTTTGCTGGGAAAGCTAGTAATAGATATGTACATACGACATACAACATCATACAACATCTTTAAAAAAAAAAATCTGATGATTCCTCAAGAATATCTGACCAGTTATCTCTATGAACCTCCCGAAGTATGAAATGCTGCAGCGTCATGGGCTCGGAAATTGGAGACGCCATCGCTCCATGAATCTTGGATCAGTTAGCCTGGGCAACCATCTGACATATTTCGAAACGATTGTGCCATTGTGAGGCTGGGTCAAACAAGGGCACCAATGGACCCACAACACACAACAGTTGGTCGAATGCGAGTCGTTTTGGAGGGTTATAATTGATTTTGACCCATATCCCTGTCACGTTGTCACGGCTAAATAACTGTCCCACCAATTCAGTAGGCTCAATTCCACCACACATGCTGTGCAGTTGCTGCACCGTCGTCCAAGGTGTGCAAGCACCTTCAGTTCCTCGGATCACTAAGTTCTAAAAGACAATACCTTTGTGTAATTATATATATATAATATACACACGTAATATTATATCGTAATCTAATGTAGTTATATAATATATATATATATATATCATACTATTATGGACATATATACCTTAGTGAGCTCAAATTAGATACGGATTGTGAGCTCTGGATCGAGTTCCTACCGTTTTTTTCCAACATCCTCGTCTACTCCGAGGAACCTTCGATCCAAAAGACTGGAACGGATAAGCAGCCGCAGCCGCACCTACTGGGGAATACCAGCCACCCTTCAGGTTGCTGGGCAAGAATGCCACACACTTCACCCCAAAGGCTTTTCTCGGACATGACAATCCATTTAAATTCCAACCGTGAACGAACTACAGGTCGATACAATCTCAGTCCTGGGCACACAATTATTCAGGCCACATTCGTACAGTACACGTCATCATACATCATCTACATCTTTGGGTCCTATCAAGGAGATAAAACCTTCAGAGCAGCTTGGAAGTTGCTGGCTCCTGTGACCAGAATGTTTATCCTAGGTCCCAGAGCTTTTCTGGCAAGTACGACTACGTACGAAAATTGGATCACATGTCTTCTGTTTCAAAAAACAAAGTTCCGGTGCCAAACAAATTCCTACAAACAAATTGAAAACATGCAGGCGTCTCTCAAATGATCCCACCTCTGATGATTAGACAAGTATGGGTGAGAGTGAGACAAAACCAAAAGATCAGGGACTGAAATCCCCTTGAAAGAATAAATCGTCAAGGGTCATGTGCGTCATGGGATGACGCCAGGAAAGTCTTGGGACCCGCAAGATCAGAACGGTGAGGCCGGGCCCCCTTTGCTGTGGAAACTTTGAGCATATGCTGAGGCCCCTGAGGAACAGTTGTGCATGGGTTGAAATTGGGATGCCAATGGATCCACGAAAGTCTGGCCATTTTTTGGTATTGATAGTGTTGACCTTTGTTTGATCCATTCCCAAACGTTCACGGTATTGCACTGTTTGCTTGGGGGGTCCAGGCATTGCAAGATGTTTCAAGTTACAGGATGTTACATGGGGAATTGGTGCACCTCCAATTGTTGCTGGCAACATTAAGACCATTAAGAGTTAAGAGCCACTAATCAAGAAGCATTTCTGTAACGGTCTGTTACCTATCGGAGGCCTCTGATCTATCATTCCACCGCTTTGTGTTTGAACCAGCAGGAGAACATACCTATGCCGCTTCTGGGGATAACGACTCCACTCTTTGCGTGCTTAAAGATATAAGAGGATGGCCACCTTCGCCTATGCAATCATCTACTGTAGGGCCTATCCACTCCACCTCAACCTTCAAACCGCTGTTTCATTGCCATACTTGTGTCAGACTGTTGCACATGTTCGAGCTTCCAGTCTTGGAAAAATGTGTCGCTAGCGTTGCAACTTGAAAACCGCACATTCTGTCGTCTCAGCCTCAGCTGACGCACCTGCACGGCAGTGAACTGGCTGCAACACTGCATTGAAAGTCTCATCATGTTGAGAGCTGGACCAGACAAAATGGTGCCCATATGTATTCAGATGATACATATGTGCATCAGTAGCTGTCTGTGTACCAAGATATTCAAGACGGTCTGGCGACGGCTTAATCAGAAAGACCCTAGTTGTGTGGATTGCCAAAAACCGCCACTGGCGCACCTGGCACTCTTGACTCTTGAAAGTTGTGCTGTCGGCGCCTAGGCATCGCCATTTAGTGCGGAACTCAGACCACCAATACCTCTGTGCTACCTGTCCGACCTGTGTCCATGGCTTCCATGAGTTGCCCATGTTACCGCCCCACATCCCTCCCCATTCCCACCCCATTTCCGAGCGCCATGGCTGGTGTCGGATGTCGTGATCATGGAAGAACGCGTCAATGCCAATGGCTCTATGAGCCTGGCCGATGGGCCGATGGCTAGCGTATTGTCATGCTATGTCATGCTCAGAATACAGCAGGGACTGACCTACCATCCTTACATATCGTTACAGTCGTTCTGGTTTCTTCATGTTTCTTCATAATGCACTTCTTGAACTTCAACATGCCGTCTCTGAGTCGATTGTTTGGCAAGTCTAGTGTCTATGCAAACAGCCCGCAATAATCCTGAGGCCCCACACATCACTGGGCCCAGCAGGCAAGTGCACCCGCACGGTCCGCAAATCCTGGTACGGTATCAGGAAAAAGCTTTCCAATCTACAGTAGTTCTCTGTGTTGTCCTAGCGCACACACTGGATCTGCGACTGCGCATTTTGAGAATCCCTGAATCTAGGTCCTAGATGGTCCTAGGTAACATGGAACCTCAAATCCAATTTTGCCTGCTCAGCTGTCCTCAACTTATATCCTGCGGCCCATTGTCAGCCCACCTCAATGGGATCCTCATCTCGCCATTGGACATTTGGCCTCGGTGGCTAGTCTGATGTTCGGGTGCTGGGCCAACACATCAAATCCTGGCCCAAACATGCTAAGCAAAAACATTCTAAACATGTGTCTAATCTTATTTAGACCATTCCAAAGCCTCCAATCCATTCCCTCCCTCCCAAATGCAGCATCGTCACCACAGCAAAGCATCGCCCTTCCGCAGCTTCAGTCGAAGGCCCAGCCTCAATGGATTGAAGGAGCTGCAGCTCAGGCAGCTTTAAAAAAATCCTCCGCTGGTGCTGCTTGTGTGCCCAACCTATAGAAGAAGACTTCATCCTGCTCGCTGAGGCAAATGTAAACCTCATGTGGCCATGTTTGCACGGCAGTTCTAGGAAACAATGACTCACCTGTGCAAATGTGTGGCTTTAAATATATAACTATAAACTCAGATTGAAAATGAGGTACTCATGGGGACTCATTGTTCTAGGCCTTCAAAGCTGTGCAGGAGTTCATCACAAATTCCCCTGCTTTTCTTGGAACAAAGGAATGTAGTTGATGAAGTTTTGAGGCCAGCGAATCCTCAGCCGCCACAGCTGGCAGCTGGGTGACCGCACAGACTTCGGCCCGCAGCCGCGGTTGCACAGTCCTGGCCATCGTCGTAATCATCATGATTTCGGATTGAAAAAAGAAACCTCTGCAGCACCTTACATCTTTATCACATCAAACCTTCGAGTTCAAGTATTGCACTGAAGTGTTCCTCATGGTTCCTCCTTACACTTGAGACCATTTCTGCCCAAACGTCCTCGGTCACTCGCTGTGCGAACTATGCGTAGCCTTGGCGATGCTAAAGCTTCTTGCTTTGATGCCTTTGCCAACTTTTGCTTTGATTTGATTGGTGTGTTCAATTGTATTCTATAATATATAATATAATATAATATATATATATTATATATTATATCCCATATTTGAGGGGCTCCGATCTCTACCTAGCCCATGGGAGGTCCCTTGGAGCAACCGTGATTCTGGGCTTGACATGGGGATCTGCGCAATCTGCGAGCAGTATCGAGCAGTCACATCTACAATTAGAAATGGGTCAGAAGATTGTCAGAATTCGAGGGATCCTCTGGACTGTACTCAAAATATCCCAAACTCCTGTAGTTTCAACATGTTTCAACCAATGATGTGATGGGCCTTGGATAACATGTGGATTCTTGGGGATCACTGATCACCATCACATCCATCACCAAGCAGGTGACATCATCGCTGAGCACCCCGAACGGCGCTAAATGGCTCAAGGGAAGCCCTCCGGTGGCTACAAGCCTGGCCTGGCACAGGGCACAGTTTGGAACGTGAGTTGGAACAAAATACGTTTGGAATCCCACACGACATGAGACTACAGGAGACACCCACTTCAAAACGATGGGTGTTGCAGGTGTTTATTTAAGTCATACAGTAGAGCGAAGAGATTCCTTTACCAGCTGTCCACTGTCCGCCAATTGCTCACGAAAAAAGCTCAGGTGCTGACCTCAATGGCCTTCACAAGCTCTGTTTCCTCAAATTGCACCACTCTCAGTGTCTGCGTTCCTCCACAGAAAGGCCCAGTATCACTGGACACTTCAGCAGTGGAGCTGGTTGACGCCTGCAAAGCAAAGTGCTGTGTTGTTCAGACCAGCTCTCCACAACCCATCACACCATAGATGTGCCCACCTCCAGCAAGGTCATGAAATGATCCACCTCTTCGTCACTCAAGAATGCCTTCACCTGACTCTGACTGTGAGGCAGTGAGGCTCACCCTTTCTGAATAGAGTTTGCCTGGCTGATTTGACAACGACAGGAACTTTGGAATTCGGAACTCAAAGGATCACTGTACTTTGCACCCTGACACCCAACTAGGCTTCATGGGAGCTAGGTGGTCTTCTCGTGGGTGAGGTTGTGCATGTGCAAGAGTTTATTGGCTCTGAGTAGACGTAATCTTCTGTGCACCACATGCAATGGTGAGAAACCAAACGGACAAACTGCGAAACAAGTTGAAATCGCATGACGTGGGCCGACTTTCTATACAAACATCTCTGCTCAACTTCGGACTTAGTTTGGTCATCCAATTACTTGGGAACTTGCTATATACTACATACTAGTACTACTGTAGTACCGTGTGGGTCAGGATCTGGTACCCTAAAACTAGTGTGGATAAATCTGTGCGGCCCACTGAGCTCCACTGAGCTCCCAGACCGCCATGAGCTTTGGTGAGGCGCCTTAAGGTACCCGCCCCATGGTGCCCCCACTTTTTGAATATTCTTTGGGGGATAGCCCCCGAAAGGCCCTCTTGGGGACATCAAGAAATCGGTAGAATATTGGCTAGTCGTGGAATTTTGGGGTTCAATGGTTTCAGCTGTTTTGGAGCACGAAAATGGCCATGTTGTGCAAGACTTGGAAGGACTGGACATGGAGAAAATGATTGGGATCCGCAATGATCCGCGAGCCATGCCAGTGCCCAGGGTGTCCAGGCAAAGTTGGTAAGCAACCAATTTCTCGTCGCTGTTCTGTCCTCAGCTCCGCAGGGCTCTGCAGGAGTCAAACCAGTCAGTGCAGCGGGGATACGAGATGCTAATGCGGTGCACAGCACAGCCACACTGTTTCCGGGTGCGCCTGACAACTGTCCAAAGCTGAGACATATTGAGATGAGGCACCTACTATCACCTTTGAGATATCTTGCTGTTGAATGCTGGGGGACGGACTTCAAGGATGAAGGAATCTTCTTTGGATTTATGCTGCTTCAGCACTGGTTCATTTTTTCTGCAAAGGCTCGAGTTTATCAAGTTCACTTTTGCATAGCAACTTTCAGTCTTGTGTTCAATACACCAGGTGAATATGCCAGCGATTCACTTGTTTCGTGGAGGGCAGATTCTAGACCCTTCAAGACAAGGTCTACGAACGGGAAGAGCATGCACAGAGCCACCGAGCCTCCCGACGACCGAGTTTCCTCACTTCACACTCCATGCTCTCGTTCAGGCCGTACTCCTTGCAAACTTGCAAAAACTTGGGGCATCTGCAGCATACATAGGGTATCATAGGACAAGAATTCCTGAGGCGCATGGATAGGACAACAAAACACTTCATCTGCTATCAAGCCAATATGAAAACCATATGGCCCCTCTCCTTGAGATCTGGCATCATGTGGCGCATCCTGCCAGGTGGATCCACAACTGATGTCACACACTCCCAGGACGCAAACATTACTGTCCTGTCGTTGGTCGTCATTGCCATTCAATGTTCCCCATATGACTTGATGATCAGGAATCGAAACATCGGCACATAGAGCTCAAATTAGGCAGTCAAACAGATGGGAAATCATGAAATCCATGTTGGATAGATCCCCTGAAATTGCACGAAGATAAATACAACAAAGAAGTTGTGTATATGTTTGAAAGCGGCCCTCGGTGTTGTGACAGGACAATGCGATCTCTCGATCACTGATTGGACTGTTGCCATCTGTTGCCTCTCGGCATCTCCGGGGTAGTTTGCATTTGACTCATTTGACTCGTTTGACCATACAGCAAAGATCCCAGCATTGTCTCGTAAATGAACTGCCAAAAGGCTTGTTGACATTGAAGAAGCAATTCACACCTCGAGAAGCTGGAATGGGGACATGTGACGATTTCACTGGTTTTCGAGTTGAGGACCTGCGACTCCTGCAATTATCGGGAATCGGCTAAAACTCCTGTAATGGAAGTGAATATTTGCTTGCAACTCATGCAGTCCAAGACTGTCATGCCCTTCGAATCAAAGATCAATATCTCAAACTTCTCCACCAAAGCACAAGTCAAGCTTCTAAGTGAAAATCCGTAGTCAAGCACGAATTGTAAACCTATAATGACTTCTTGTTTTTTAATCCCCTTGTTGGATCTCAGAAATGGAAATACATCATTTACGACCATCCAACCAGCCCTGTGGTCAAACTGCTTAAACTGCTTGTGACATGCGGAAAAAAGTTTGTGTTGCTGTTCTGCTGTACTGCTCTGAGCATCTCTGAGCGCTCTAGCCATACTTCACTCCCAGCGTAGGCGCTCTACCTGCCAGCTCGAAACATATGGGTCCTAAAATATGGGTACCCCAAACCATTGGTTTTCCCATTGATAGTAACCTATTATAAAATAGGGGCTTAGAATATCTTAGAATAGCTTGGTCGACTTGAGTGTGTGGATGGAGCCACGCATGTTCAATGTCCCAAGATGTCCAAAGTGCGTGAAGATCCTTCCTGCAGCCACACCATGCCACACCTGCATGCAGCACACGTGGATCTTCTTTGCCATCCACGGAGTTGGGCCTTAGATGGTAGTTTCTAGTGAAACTTCAGCAGAATATTGTGGAATGCCAAAGAAAGGTCCCTGTCGGCCCTGTAGAACCATCCCATTGCAGGCAAATCATTGCGAGCCATTGGAGTCTCTCAAGTCTCTCATCCCAAATGAGAATTTGGCACAGATCTTTCAAAGCCGTGGTGACGACTGAGCCTCCACACCACATCACAGCTGTACCTTGCCTGACAGGTCATTGATGGAAACCCTGGACCCTGGAACAAAAAAATGAAATACCATGGAATCCTATGAATAAGCTAAAAACCGCTGCCCATAAGTTGAGTTTAGCTGAAGTTGAAGTAAGTTGAAGCATCATTATCTGCATTTCATCCCCGTGCCCCTTGACCTAGACTTAGTTGGCCCCCATCTGGCCCACCCCCACCGTGCGAGTCGTGCCTGGGTCTGAAGCTCAAGCCCAAGACGGGGAAGTAAGTGTCGCCCGCATCTGCAGGAAATCTATAGGAAATGCAATAGGAAATGCAATAGGAAATGCATGGATTTGCAACGAAATCCTCTGATTTTCGGAAGCGTGAAACATGCCAGAAACTTGAGGGGTTGTGGGATTGTGTGGGACAAAATATTGTTCCTCATGACTCATATGGTTCTACTTTGCTTGTCTCGTTTTGGTGCATACAATGTCTGTATTCTGAGGGGCAAACAATCCTCTTCGTCCAAATCATTCAGATAAACGAAAATCTCGGTGGCTGGCAAGGCATCATCGCATTTTGGAGGTTGAATCTTCCAAAACTAGGAGAAGGTTGGCAATTTTGCGATATGATTTTTATAATTGATGATCTTTATATCTTTTATATACTTTTATATACTTTTATGTACGCTGATGCTTTCCAGAAATGCCATGGACAATGCCAACCCAGCTGTTTTGCCAAGTGGATCCAAGTTTTTTGTGCCAAGTGAGTCAGCTGGTGCACCCTACACAGCTGGTCTACTTTGCCAGGCCCCCTGACAGTAAGGGGTCGGAATTTCCCGTCATGGTGCTTGTTGAAGTACTCCCCAGGCGCCTGAGATTTAAGTCTCTATCAGTCAAGTCAAAAAAAAAATCGAAGCCTCTACAGTGTCTACAGCTTCAGTTTCAAAGGACTTCAAAGAGATTTAAAAAGGCTAAATCATGTCAAATATCAAATGTGTCTGGTGAGTACAGCTTTTTCAAGCATTTGTTGTTTCCCAGCTTCGTTTACGCAGGACTGCTGGACCAGTTGTGGCTCCCAGCATATCGAACTGCATTCATCCGCTCCAAACTGGGCGAGGTATTGCAAAGTATCTGGCTGTGAATTGTAATATTTTACCAACCTGACGTAAGCCCCTTTTTGGGGGGTAGGTACTCTGGTAATAACTCGACGGAGGTCTTATTTTCCTAGCTTCTCATGATACCTGCAAAGTCAAACATGAGAGCTAGATATATAGAGCAAGTATGAAGAAAAATGAACAAACAATATGAGGAATCTGCAAAGAATGCAGGATTCCAACATCTGCACCCCACTTTCGGTTTTCGATCAATCCATCCCTTGATGCAGGCGACTTCTCCATGGGCAAACAGCCGATGGAAAGGAGTCGGTGCTCCAAACGCTCCACCACTGAATCTTGCGCCTTGGAACTCAGCCGTCATCAATGGCTTGGCTACATGGGAAAATAATCTAGAATTATCGGTGAGTATCTATAAATCAAGGATTTTTCCTTGCTTGATTACTGGATATATATCCGAAATTGCTGCAAGACAGCAGTTGACTTCCAGCAGATTCAGCACACTTGGACCTGATTGTGCGATCGGATGATATCGAATGCGTATTAACTGCCTCGTCACATACATACTGTTTCTTTAATTGCTGCGCAACCGCACGTCATGGACTACGACATATAGCAGTACCATGTCAAACATGTCGCAGCAAACATGGTGGAAATACCACCATACCACCAATGCTTCAAGCCCCAAACATATCTCATCATGCATGACCAGGAGGTCCTGTCACAATTGTGTCAGTAGGAGGGAAAACACCGAAGACCGTGTCAACGTCTGAATGCATCCTCTTCCCTCTGAGGGTTCTCACAGCAAGGACTGTTTCTCACCATGTCTGATCCATCTGAACGAGGTTATAACAGGCTTCACTAAAGTCACTACATGTCACTACAAAGCATCATGAAGTCTCCGGCTTCTGGCCCCAAGGCCACCAAGGCCCCTCACGCAACCCTGGCGCTCGCACCTTGTGGGTGCCAGGATGTTCTCCAAACTCCCCCTGTCGTAATCCTGAGGAAGCCAGTCTCAGCAGGTAACTGGGATCCTTCAAAGACAAATCTTCGTTGCAGGGCCAACACCAAGGATTTCTCTACAACAATATGTCCCAGTCATTTCCAGTCCCTGTTTGTTGGATTGCAGCTGGTTGAGAGCCATGATGAACCATGACTAGGAACCTAGACCTAGGTAGTCTAGCGTGAGACATATCTTCACTCCCAAGCCATGTACACAAACGCTGCCATACGCAGCCTCCATTGTGCACTTGTTGTTGTCACCCACCAATGATGGCATCCACGATGCCTGGAGCTGTCAATGGCCACATTCATGGACCCAATAAGCCCTCGAAATATACCCGACAAAAAAATGAAAAAATGTACTACAATGTACTGCAATGTACCGTATTGGTATGGGTGGGATGTGCGTAATCATCATCCTCTTTGCCATTGACGGGGGTCCGTGGATTTCTGATAAGACTATCTGCCAAGTGCCACAACAAAGCCCTCACACTTGGTTGTATTTTCTTGTTCATTCAGGCACCAAATCATCAGCTCAACATCCCATGAATGGCCTCGGCTAACTCTTGGAGGTGGACACACTCCGCTTCACTGAAGAAGTTTGGAACAACCTGGAGGCTGCCCGAAACAGAGCTGATGGGCTGATTGGTGTAGAGTGTATAGCCAGACTAGCCAGGATGCCGGAGCCAACGGATGGTAACACAGTTAGTAACACATGTACGATCCAATGTACTCCACGGTTCAGTGGATTTTCGGCTGTGTGGTGACCAGCTCTGTGGCTGGGCCCCTTGGCCGTGATCTTTGGGTCCCCCAGGATCACGAAGGCTTGTAACCTGGGAGGCAGGTCGTCCCTCCACTTCTCTCATAGAAGTGATATATGCTGACAGGGCAGAGGGTTCAATGGCAACGACTACTGACTAGATGACTAGATCTAAAGAAATGCCATGAAAGGCCCCGATGCTTGGCAGCCTATCACAGCTGCCACTTGTTGGGCTTGGTTTCATGGGTGCCATCAAAACATATCAAAACAGATGCAGCCCTCCACATGCATTTTCCACGCCAAGGAAGTCGCACATTCTATAAAGCCTTTTCAGTTTTGAATATGTGCGCGTCATTTCACACGCAAAATTACTTGACACGACCTGCTGTACCACTGTAGCAGCCTCAAATTTGTTCCGAAACTAGGCAAGAGGAACTCATCCCAAAAAAAAAATTGACTTCTGCACAAGCACCCGCAGGGCTGGCAGGGCTATCATGATTGACAAGGCGAGGAAGCACCAGCCCAGCCCAGCCTCCCCTGATGAAAGATGATCAAATCACAGCTCCAGTGCAGCTGACTGCTGGGATTCTGGCTGCTTGGGTATTCCTGTAGCTTCATCCACCTGGCATCAAAGGCCCGCACTCGCCCGAAGTTTAATGCCAGAAATACACAGAGGAGTTTGGATTTAGCAAAATCTCTGGCACAATGTCTTGGTTCAAAAAATATCAAAAAATGGATTTGAGATGCCTGCCCCAACATTGTGACCTGATATTGGTTTCACGTTTCTCGAGATTTTCTGGTTCTTCAAGAAGTCGGGTTGGTGCATTTATGTGGTTCAGTTTGTTTTTCTTACACCCAGGTCACTGACGCTACTTAGTTGACATGCAAACCAACCTCTGTCATGTCGCTTCGCTATGGATGATTTGTTCCAGAGTATCTGCTTGCAATGTTCACCAGCACCAGTCCAGTAGCAGGTGCATCCGCCACTGAACATACAGAAGGACAATTTTTGTATGCGCACATCTGCCGGTTGGTGTACTAGCGGTCAGCCATAGGCCCATAGGCCTGGCGATGAGCTCGGAGGGATTTGATATCATGACCTACGAAGAAGCCCAGCAGCTTGTTATTGCTCCCATAGTCCCATAAAAACCACCTGATTCTCCTGAATGAAATTGATTGAAGTTCCTGAAGCTCTTTCTAGTTGCAGCATACAGAATACAGAATATATTATTATTATTATTATTATATATATATAATTATATATATACACATATTCTGAATATGTAGCAACAGCACATTCCCACCTTTCCGAACCGTTCCACTTAGCCCGCCTGGAAAGCGATCAGCTATGGATCCAACTCCGTAGCCTTGGTCTTTGCCAGGATCTCAAGCCTTAGCGATGTGAAGGTTTCGTGGGGATGTTTACCCCACAATTTACCCCACAGAATCGGAATTTGATATGATATGTAATGGTATACATAATGGTATACATATATATATATACATATATATATACATATATATACATATATGTATATATACATATACATATATATGTACATATATACATATATATATATGTACATATGTATATATATATATATATGCATGTATGTATTATGTATCTACATATATATATATATGTATATATTGTAGACAGATATGATGGGGATGTGACTCATCAACATAAAAGGCATTGGTCGCCTGGACTGTTTTCCTCCAAACTTTTGCCAGGTCACAGCTCGAAATGAATCAACCCATTGGTAGCACAAATCGGGCGCGTGCTCAAAGTGTATGGCGAGCCCTTGCAATCTGTCACCAGGCCTCCTGCCTCACAGCTCTCATGATCTCGGGCTCAAATCTACTTGTTGCAGTAAGTGTTTCCAAAGTTTCAGCCTGTCTTGGGTTTCTTCAGCACTGACCAAGTACCAAACAACAGACAAAACCAGACATCTTCACAGAGAGCTTCTGATAGCAGTTGCCTCTTGGACCAGCAAGGCTCCAGCAGCGTTGTCCCAGGCGTTCAAGTCCACCTGCCAGTGATCACTTTCCATCAGGTCGGAGTAACTATGTTTCTCCGTCAAGCCCATTGAGTTTCCAAAACCATCCGACTTCCACCCTGTTTCAGGAAGCCAGAACGAATCATCTTCATACAGTTTTCAGGAGATCTTCTATCCAAAGCATACAGTTTTCAGGTCCCAACATCGCCTCGAACCAAGCATCGAGACGTCCACAGGCGAGCCATGCAAAGTTCACTGCAGCAGAGCCCAAGATGCGAAGTGTCCTCCATGGACCAGCAGTGACAGTGATGGATTCTGATAGACTCTGATAGACATCTCGGTAATTGTGACTCAGCCATATGTAATCTTTATATAATTATCTTTAACTCTTAGTGCACAACAATAAAGATAGAGCATGCCACCAAAAAAAAAACGGCAAGGCGCCGCTCCCTTAAGGAGAGGTACCGAGTGCTAAGCAGGGACCAGGAAAAAAAAAGGTGGGAGAAGCACAGAAGCTGGGAGCCAACCCCAGAGACAAAAAAAAGAGGATGCATGGGTAAAGGAGATTGGCAATTTAAGGCGTCCTTAGGATCAGCCAAAGCAGCCCCCCAAGGTGCACCCCAGCATCAAAACAAAAAGCTACAGTAACAGACCCAAAGGCCCAAAGCGCTCAGAACGCCGCAAGGGTTTGTCTTTGTATCAGGCATGAATGCACTGAATGTCAAGCTTGTGAAGGCTCACTGGCATGATTGAAACAATGCCTACCTATACACTGTACATACAGACCTTTTCAGTCATAAAGGATCTGCTCAGAGCACTGTTTTGCAAGCGCCCTGTTGGTGAAGGAAGCCTTCTCACGCACCTTCTTCGTCACCAAAATTGGCGAGCAAATTGCGTGATGAAAGTGATGCCTGTCTCATTAAATGCATTTAAATACATTGCAAAATTTCCACGGCGTATCGAGTTCCCAGCAACAGCATTCTTGGATTGAGCTGCATCTACTACAGTCGTTTCTGCCGCCACCTCGCAGATTGGCCTGATATGCCGTGAAGTTGCTCTGGCTGGCGGTTTGCGAAGCCCGCTTAATGCAGATGTATCCGGGGTCTGCAGCTCCGGTGCTCAATGAAAGGATGATAAGGCAAGCGAAAAGACGGATTTGCGCCATGGACATGCCGACACCGAGCTAAAAAGCGTGCCCGAGTGGTTTGAGCAAAAGATGCAGCTTTGCCTAGCCAAGTAACTTGAAAGAATCCTGGTTTGGTACAAAAGCCCATCTGGTGGCATGGATCTACGGAGAATCCAGTTGCACACTGCCCAAACCGTCCAAAAACACATCTGCTGCAGGTCAAAATTTGGCTCACACACCTGATGTCATGCAGTACCACTGCCCTGATGCCATACCACCGAATGCACAGAAGCGGAGGTTTGCAGGTTCCTTGTCTTGGGCGCCAGTTCAGTCATGGCCCGAAGGCACGGCGCTGAGCTCTTCGGATTTGGGGCACACCCCGAGGCGACCACAGCCTTGGGAGGCAGGAGATGGTACACAAAGAGCCATTCTTCTGCCACATAGGATCTGCGAATCCGATGATACAGGCAGCTGCAAAGGATAGCCTTTAAAACTTTAAGCCATGTTCGAGCCATGTCCACGTCCAAATCATCTCAGTGAGGTTCCCACACCCAGGCAGCGCCTCTGAAAGCTCTTTGGCATCTGAGACACGGATACTTTGGCCTCAGCTTCAGCACAGGATGAGTGTGGACGGGGGGGTCCCCAAATTCATCAAATTCATCCAATAACTCCTCCAAAGGCTGTATCATGATAGGGAAGTAAAGAAAAATAAATGGAAATGGTGGGGAAAACATGGGAAAACCATCTATGTTCATTGATGTCTTCAACCATGTGCTGCCATGTGGCCGTTGAGGAAGGCACCACGCTCCACTTGCGCCGTGAAGAGCTCGTCTCGGAAGGGCTCATAGATGACCTGGGGCCCCAGCTCAGCTGACACGGTGAAGATCGGTGAAGTTCAGAAGTCTCATCAAGTCTTTGGCCACACAGGCCCAGCTAAGCGCCCGGACCCCAACACGAAGCTGTCCGTCTTTAGCCACGCCGATGCTCACCGCGGACATGGGTTGACCAGAGGCGAAGTTGGTAGTTCCATCAATGGGATCCACCACCCACAGCCAACCTGGAAGCTAAGCAGGCTAAGCATGGCTAAGCAATCATAGCAAGGCAGGAACAATTGCTATTAGCCAATAGGATGGTACGATCTCAGATTGCAATTCTCAACACTTGGATGTGTGTCTCAAAGATTGAAATAATCTGCATAAAATGCCTGACACTATTGCAACAAGATCATGAGATGATTCCCAGAAAAGAATGAATCCATCCTGAGTTCCGATCTTTACATCATCCTACTTAGACCTACTCATCCTATCCCATCTTCCAAACCCTGATGCCTTCCTGCGCTTGCATCTCCTCAATACCTCCAGTGGTCTCAGCCGTCTCCTGGGGACGGGCGGTCATTCAATTCAAGTGCCAGCAACGCCGATGACGCGCTGATGATCCCCGACATCTGAAGACCATGTTTGATACGTTTGTTGGATCACCTCACAGCTGGTCACGGCCCTCAACACAAGGTGACTCCGAACATCTCCTCCCCCAGGAATGCATGGCTTGGGAAGTTGTCCTGAACCTTGGAAAAGCCCAAAAAAAACTTAAAATCATGGCAGCCCAAGGAGTACTGTTCCTTTGCACCAACCATCTTTTCATTTCGCATCTCCACATTTAGTGATTCCTCTGCCTTCAACGTTGTGATACGACACTCCGCTCGTAGATGCTCGTAGTAAGCAAGGGTACGAGTACTGACCTGCCACCAGCAGCCCGTGCCCAGGGACAATCTTTCGGATGGCCTCCTCACACTGCCTCAGCGATCAGTTTTGGTTGTCCACTGAAGGTTTCAGCTGCAAAAACCTGACAAATTTTGTTCATGGACAATTGGTCTTCCAAAGTTCATTCATCGTTGGTGCTCCAATATGTTGGATTCATACAGGGGATTACAACGGCGACATCACTGATTAACCGAATGATAAATTAACCAAAGAACAAACCTCCAAAACCGACCAAAAGGATCCAAGGTTCTGATCCACTGCTGTCAGCAGATCCGCAGCAAAGGCTTTACGTCGAATGACTTTGGCACCCACCTGCTCTCGGATCAGACACCCAGCAGCGCGTGCAGCCTGCTCTGCGACCTGTGACCGCCCAACATCATTCAACTCCAAGTCCCTCTTATCCGGTGCAAATCTGGACCCAAGTTGAATAAAGGTAGAATGGAGTTTTTTTTTTCAAGTCTGGGCCCAAAACAGGATGTGACTGATGTGACGGCATCGATGTCTTCATTCTGCAAACCCAGTGTTCTAGAATAGCTACCGAAAATGCTGGTGTGAGCTGTACCATACTGTACCTGCTTTTAGAAACGTTGAACTCAAAGAAAACAGCATCCCAATTTTGTTCCCAAGCCAATCTAAGGGTTTTGCGATGTATTGAGACTGAAATCAGCCACTAAGGCCAAACTCGGCCGCTAAACCTCCAAGACTTTGGCATCTTCGCAGCGTCGCACAGTGCGGTGGCATCGAAAGCATCTTCTGCCACAGGCAGCCGCAGCTGCAGCGACACCAATGGCAGCCAATGGGCGCAACGGCAGCGCCACAGACCGGTCACTGGCGTGCTTCACTAAAAAGCAACGACCATGGGAAGCCACACTTGGCAGGTGAACTAACATGGTGACCAAGTGTCACTAAGTGTTGCACGATGTTGCGGTCCAGCTCAACATCTTCTGCAGCTTGACAATATATTCAAAGAAATGAGAACAACGATGCATTTTGGTGAAATATTCACTTTTACGTGTACTGTTGTGACGGAATTTGTATATGCTGGCGCTTGGGGTTGAGCTTCAGTTTTCCTTCGCAAAAGTAATGGATTGTAGTTCTGATTAAACCAGGGTCCATAGGAAGGAGCACCACCAAACGACCTGCCAGTTAAGAACACAATGATACAACGGTTACAATGGCGTCCCCACAGAAACGAAGATCGCTTGCACTACTTTATGAAAGTCCCTTGTCCATTTCCTTGAGAAAATGCAGCTGAAAGCGTGGAAACATGGCGTAAGTGTACGTATAAACAAGATTCACCCAAGGCATGTGAGAGACCAAGCTCTACAGCTGTGACAGCCTTGGTTTCCAATCCCACCTATGCTCAATGAATGGCCGCTGCAAGTTGATGCAGGAGCAGTTCCATGGTTGCAGGAGCACTTTCTCAATCCATGTTTTCAAGTATCACATCCATTCATATTCCATCAACCAACCTTGAAACATCTCACTTCTTCCAATTATACATATTATACTAGATAATTACTAGATATTCCTAGTTAGTGTAGTCTTGCAACCAAAATTTTGCTGTCATCCAGACCGACCGTCAATGGACCCCACCTCCGGCTCCACACCAAAGCTCCGCGGGTCGATCACGACCGTCTGAGGCAGCGGGGATCGTGCGACGTAGAGCTGGCTGCACTCTGAGGGAATCTCATCTAAGGATTTTCTGGCCGAATAAAGATCCATCTGTGAGAAATAGGATCCTAACCTTGAATCCAATACAGTAGGAAATAATTAGAATCATTGCCTCGACATGCTCAACAGCTCAAACTCCACGCCATACACAAGGCCAGTCTCACAACCAACACAGCCCCAACGGGGCCCAACGGGTACCTGTGGCTCCGCCGCATCCAAAAGCGTCATCGATTCAAAACAGGCAGCTGTTGGAGGATTTCGGGCGGAGAAGAGCATGCTGAAAGCCTTGTGACTGTTCGTCCCCTCTGGTACGCTCGGACTCATCATATTTATATACTGGTTTAAAAAAACACTCTTACTGATTCAAAGTGTGCAGTATATATTGGTGTGTAAATCGAGTATATTGATATTGATACTGTCATAAGAGAACAAATCCACACTGTAACACTGTAGTTTCTGATTCACACTAGATTGACCTTTGACGGTGCAAGACACTTGCTTTATAGACTGTAGGGGATGTTGCACAGGAAGTCTCTATGTTTTCAAGACGCAGATCTAATGTCTGCTCAGTTTATTTCCTGGGCATGACAGTTTCCCATGGAGTCATGTTGAAGAGCAAATTACGTGAACATGGACACGACAGCATGTCAGCACCCAGCGTCCAAATTTTAACACCATCACTCGAGCCAAACCACAGCGTGTTTTGCCAGTTTGTTCCCATTTTGTTCCTATTGAATTGAAGAACACGCCACATCTTCCAACTTGGACTGTCTTTCCACTTCGAGCGCAAGCCGTTTATATAATCCTCCCATTCAACATGATAAGCTGCACAGAAGCCAGCAACCATGAAGGCATCTCAGACATCAACAGCCAAGGGTGGACAGAAAGAGAATAAACAACACCAGACAACGATGCAAATTCTAGAAAGCACCTATATACACAGGTGAAACATGGCGAAATGCAGCTGAGTTCAGGCTGTCTTTTCTCCACTCGCACAGACCTGCGGCTCATCCACCATCTCATCTACACCTCTGGCTGCCTCTTTCCAAGCACTTGGAAGTTAAATAATCCAATTGATTGCATGTTATTATATGCACAGCCCATCTTGCAACCTGCTCAAGGGATTTTTCACAAAGCGTTCGAACCTCAAAGCTTGAGGAGAACTTGGCCCGTCTGTGATCAGACTCGCAGCATATGCCCGTTGGATCCATCTTTTGGCTGCTGGGATGTTCCTCTCTGAGAGCGACAGCTGAAAGGCATCGTAGCAGTGCCGCACTTCAGCCACATAGGGGATAGGTCTGCCCAGTTTTTCATACAATGATAGCACCTGCTCCACCAAAGCTACTGCTTTGCTGGGCATCGGATAAAGTTCAGGAATGCTTTGGTCCAGCTGCCCGATCTTCAGACGAATAGCATCATGTTTCTTTTGGAGGGATTCTGCTTGCATGCAAGCAGGACAATCACATGCGAAGCCAAATTGGGTTTGCAATTCACGCTGCCGTTGGTCTGTGGTCAAATGCCATTGGATGTAGTTCGTGCAGATCTCTTCGCCACTGGCTATGTCGGCATCACAGAAGAGCCTTTCACGTCCATCCACCCACCCATGGTAGCAATTGTTGATGCACGAGTGATTAGCTCGACTGATCACAAGACAGAGTGCTCCATTGCTGGAGCCAACCCCCTGTGGCCCTGTGGCCCTGTGCATTTGTTCTAAACACTCCCAAGAGGGTCTTTCCATTTCCATCAGGCGCATTCTTGTCATGTAAATCCATAATCTGATCCTGCACTGAAGCTTCCAGTTGATCAAACTGCTCCTGGATTTGGCTGAATCCCATGAAGCCTTGCCTTTCCATCAGCACGGGGCTTTCCTCCACAATCAGCTCCCCCCGGGAGATCTGGCGAGTTGCTATCAGTCCTAAGCCTTTTCCAGGAATAGGTGCTATCCGGTAGGGTAAATCTTTCACAGAGGACTGGACAGGACTCTCATGTCTGGCCTCCTTTGAATACCCACCTGAGCCCTTCTCAGGCTTCACCAACTCCCCTTTCTTCCTAGCATTTGCCAAGGCATTTTTCACGGTTTTCACGGGTTTATCAACTTCTCTGCGATCTGAGCCGTCGTCAGCTCGGGGTTATCTTTTTGCATTTGCACGGCTTCTTGCCGCCAGGTGTCATTGTCCGCTGCGCCTTCGGCCATGGCACAATGCCCTGAAAACTCTAGTAGTTGATGGATGGCAAGCTGTCGTTTTGCAGTGATCCCGGCATATTCTTAGGATTGATTTTGCAAAGGAGTCTCCAGTCTTCATCTGTTGCTTCTGACAGGAATGCAGTGTTAGCAAAACTTGCCACTGACTTGAATTCGCCTTCCAGTGAACTATATATACTAGAGGCAAAACAGTAGCAGTTTAAATGTCCACAACTTGAGAATCTCCAAGGTCGGGCTAAATAAATTCCTGTGTGCTTCTCAGGATTGTGATCGTCAATCCCGACAGATTAACGGGTTGTTTGCCTTCTCCCTTCCACCCTGCACCTGCACTTTGTGGTTCTTCACATTGGGCAATTCAGGGAAGTGCCCTATCCCCCTGAAGTCCGGAAATCGTCGGCGTTTGAATGGAATGTGGTTCTGAATCCGTTTGCGAATACTTGGCATCCAATTGCCGCCTGCTATAGCTCCAACATTGCCACAGCTTGAGGTGTGAAGTGCTTGAGGTGTGAAGTGCTGATAAAGTCTCATAAACCTTCTGATTAAGAATACTAAGATAAACTCTGGCAGCCACATTTTTTTTCGCAAGAAAGACATGATGGCGCACCGCTCCAGCAGTTGCCGGACAGTGAACACATCCCTATGTACAGAGTGAGCAGTGAGCGACAGCGGTTTAAAGGACAGATGTGCAAGAGAGGGGCTGCGAAACTGAAACCCTGTAAGAGCTATGGTCCATGACTGGTTTATCCTGTGGATGCGATTAAAAAACCAGGAAGCATTAAACATTCCATCTACGACTCCCTTGTTCCTCTTGGACTGGTTTAAGCAGGTTGCCTGAGTGGATGCTATCCTTTAGCCGAGCCGGTCTCACCAGGCATCAAAGAATGCGGGGTCTTTGCCGCTGACAAGACTTCGTTTCACTGCCTGACAGCCAAGGAAAAGCGAATGTTCATGGATACCGAGATGAAGGATGTCACTTCAGCAGCATGCTGTTGGAGCTGACTTCAGCATCATCCCGTCAGTTATGCCAATTGCCAATTTGAACGCAGCACACCAGCAAGGGAGGTGCACCGTACAAGAAATGAAATCTTCTTGAACACTCCGCTTGAGATTGTTGAAAAGTTCTTCTGTTTACCAAGTCCCCTTGTTGCATCATGACCCCACCTTGGCACAGTTCACCACGGCAGTCTTCACCAGCTCTGCTGTGGGCTTCACCAACTGCACCGCCTTGGTGTTGCCTGGCAATCTGATACCAATCTCGTCTCCCAGCTGAAGCAAACCACAAAATACCCGGGGTCAAGCTGGCCTAAAAGATCCACAAAAGGATAAAGGGGGACGTCCAAGACCTCAACGATCCGATAGGGTTCTGCCCAAGGAACCAAATGCAACGACACCAGCTGTTCGGTGGATTGCATCAATGAACCCTGGGAAGTCTTGCCATGCACAGAGCATGGAAAAGCGGCACTGCATTGAAAGCTAGCTGCAGTCTCTCACTCAAGCTTAGTTGCGCACAGGTGCTTTCTTTGGACCCTTGCAGACCGGTGATGCATTGAGCAGCACAATCAGGCTGCCATCACCTTTCCAAGGTGCTCAAAGATCGTCGGACTATGGCATGATGAAAATTTCAAAGCTGCGCGATACATTCCAACCAAATTAACAAGTCGCAGGAAGGGCGTTTTTCCATGTGCACCTAGAAACAAGATAATTATGTGTAGTTCATTGAGTTACTTCTCCACCAGAAACCTAAGGGGCTGTCAAAACATCGATTCAAGTAGTAATCTTGCACCAAGTCGCTAGAACAGGAAACCAAAATGTTGTAGCACTGTATCAGAGCGAATCACTGAGCAGCCCATGTTGCCTTGAATCAGAAGCCCCATGTGATCTCCACGCTTCAGATTCACCTGAAGCCAATAGAAATCCAATAGCAACCTGTGGACTGAGATGGACTGAGGCCCTGGGGGTCCCTACAGGGCTCCACTTCACTGGTATGTCTTCCTCCACATCTGGGGAAAAGGAGCAACCATTGTAACCGATGCTCCAAGCCTCCTGTGCGCTGCAAAACATCTCCCGGTCTGGATGCTGGTATGTTGATAGTGAAGGTGAGCGAATAATTTTAGACGCAAGGAATAAGTTAAGAATCAGAATACAGAAGTGAGACTGTAAACATGAACCGTCTATGTTTATAATATTGTATATGTATATAGAACTATGTATATTGTAAAAGAATGATTGTTGCACTAAAGTAAGACCTTTCGGCCTTTCGGCCTTTCGGCCTTTCGGCCACGGTTTTCCAGTCTGACCTTTCCCGACCTTCACATCGCATCCCATGAGGATGTCATCCATGGCTTGAGGTCGCTTGGAGGCAACGCCCAGGACCAACCCATCGTCGTTGCCTCAACCAAGGACTCGGACTCGGCAAGAAACCAGCAGGCACGGAAGTTTGATGGAGTTTGACAGTTTGACAACAGAAGAGTGAAGTATCTGAATTTGGATCTCAGATTTTCAAGATCTTCCAAGGGTTCAGTTGAACTTGGGGTTCCAAATCCGCTCAATCTAGGAGGCTCTGGACCTTGGCGCAGCTCCTCCACGACCACCTCGAAGTAGGCTTCTCCATCCGGCCCGGTGCCTCGGAAAGGTCGACCCAGCGACTTCCATGAAGCTGACCGAGCATTCGAGCACCCCCAACAAGGCACCACTGCGCACCGCTGGGCGCCGCTGGGCACCCCCAACATGGAAGTGGACCATCGCCAAAGACCACACCACCCAATTCTTTGCCAACCTGAGGTGGCAGAGTTTCAACCTTTCGAGGGCTTGACGCTTGTTTTAGGGAATCCAAAAAATCAAGGTCTACTTTCGAAAGGCAGTTGCACAAAAGGGTCCTGCGCAGAAAAGTGTCTAAATTGATTCTCCGCAAAGAGCGCGGAATCTTTTCGAGATACCAAAAAAAAAGATTATCAAAATTTATCAGGGGTCACCATCCGCCTTCAATGACCAACAAAGGTTCCTTGAGAACAGTGTTGAATCTGAATGAATCTGATCTTCAAGATAGGGCAGGGAAGGAAGTGGCTTGCCGCCCTTCTCAGACATGGCACTGGATCACGGCTGGAGCAGGAGAGCCGTGAATTAGAGAGGCTCACGGCCTGGATCGGATGGTTAAGCAGCTTTCCCAGACTGTATTGACGCTCAACGTCTACCCTTCCAAAAGACTTGCACAAAGTCTAGCCTGATATTAGCTGACGCTTGCAATAGAATGCACAACCAAATCGAGATAAAGGGTGCTCCAAGTTCAGACGAAGCAGCTTTCTCCGTTCGGATGGGCTAGCACTACCTTGGTCCATTGTGCCTTGCCCAGCAGCTTTGGATCGAAGCCAGTGAAGATGGTGCCATCCTCGCAACCAGCATCCAGCAGCAAAAAGTACCAAGGCCCCCAGCCACGACATCGCAACCAGGTGACAACTGAGGCTGCTGGTGGCACGGCATCCCTCACCATAGTGACCTAAGGCTGGCAACCGCAGCTCAAACCATCCCGCTCGGAAGATAAGAGCAATGCCATTGTGTCAGGGAGACAAATCATTGAAACTTGAAACATATTGAAACTACTGTGGTATAGTATGATTGTGTAATTGACATCAGTTGTCAATACGTTGCATCACAACTTGAAGCCAAGGGGCAAGGGACGAAAGCTAGCTGGGAGGGAAACTGGAGATTGAGGAAGCGGTGTGTCAGGAATGGTGAGAGACGAAGTGGAGAGGAAGTCTAATGATGCTGATGATCGGACGGTGACGATATGGCGAACATGTCCCCAGGGGATTGATCCACAGCAAAACTGTTTGTGCAAAGGGCCAGCCGTGGAGGGTATTTGACTGTGAAGTTTCATGTGATTGGCGATTCCAGCTGCGAAAACCTTGCTAGAGCAGGGTTGCAGCAAGAGGGATTCCATTTAGCAGAAGCATGCAGAAGCTTTCGTGATCAGCCCCGAACGACTTCCCGCCCAAATCACCAAGGCTCACCTGACAGACGCGACCCAGGAGGTCCACCACGGGGTAGAAGGCCTCCACATCTGCCAGTGGGAAGTCATCTGTGACACGCACCACCACCTCCACCAGCGCGTCGAAACAACACGACACATGTCGGTGCTCAATGGCTCTGGGGGCGGTGGCCATGGTCAAAAATCAATGGTTGTGACTTGTAAACAATTTCGGATTCTTTGTGCACCTGTTCGACAAAAACTATGCAACTGGTTGGATTTGTGCCTGTATCTGCTTTGGTTTGCTGCTGGCTGTCTTTCACTTCCAACACTACAAGGCAAAGCTCAAGACGTTACACAGATGAAGCTCTTACCGAAACTGAGCCTGGCAAAAACTGGAGAATTAAGGCTGGTTGCAAGTGCAGCCCAGCTAGAACTACAAGTAAATTGCAATGAAATATTTCTGTATTTCCATACATTTTATGTTCTTGTGTTTCACCGCCATTATTGCCCTTGCATCGACCAACAGTCCGCACCTTTCCATTGACCACAACGATGAATTGCCCCGCTCTACTCAGCAGTGCCTGACTTTGTTGACAGTTGAAAAGTTCAATCAATTCCAGGCCTCCAGAATACGGTCATACCGGGTTCTTCAAAAAAAACAGCCATCCTCCTACATGTTGTCACATCATACCTGATCCCCCCGCGCCCCCTTGATCAATGTTGTTGCCCAATGCATGCCGGCATCCGAACCGAAATGGTTGTTTTTTTTGAAGGCCTTTCGAAGCAAAGCGATGTAACAACATTGAATTGGGGGGAAGGGGGCATGCAAGTTTCTTCGCAATGAGTTTGACAGGATGGCTGTTTTTTTTGAAGAACCCGGACTCAGTCCGGGAAAGATATTTTGGTTTACGGATGTGCAAACACAAGCTTGAACAAACTACCTTTTGCACTTGCCACAACCTCAATCCAAACACGCTCTCATCTTCAAAGCTGCACAAACACGCTCTCATCTTCAAAGCTGCTACCCAACAAACAAAGAAGCACAATATTTTTTTGTTTATGGCTGTGCAAACGCAAGCTTGAACAAATTCCCTTTTGCACGTGCCACAACCCCAATCCAAAGACACGTTCATCTTCACAGCTGCTACCCACAAACAAAGAATGTGCCTCCACGCCTCCAGAAGCAGAATTGCACAAACTGTGTTTTGCACAGTGCATGTACAGTGCACGCACAGTGCACGGTACAGTGCATGCCACACAGTGCACGGCCACAAAACGCTGTAAATACCATGGGATTTGCGTTTTGTTGACAATTTACAAAAAACTATAGAAATATTTTCTTTTTTTGTGTTTTCTGATTATTTTTGGGAAAAGACGTGGTATTTACAGCGTTTTGTGGCCGTGCACTGTGACGTGCACTGTAGCGTGCACTGTGCGTGCACTGTACGTGCACTGTGCAAAACACAATGTTTGTGCCCCCTTATATTTTCATCAGCAGAACGCTGCAATTCTGCTTCTGGAGGCGTGCAGGCACATTCTACATTAGTGCACCATGCAAGGCACACAGCTCTGATCTCCAATTTTTGCTTACGTGCGGAGCAAATGCTGCAATGTTGCTTCTTTGTTTGTGGGTAGCAGCTCTGAAGATGAAAGTGTGTTTGAATTGGGGTTTTGGCACGTGCAAAAGGGAATTTGTTCAAGCTTGCGTTTGCACAGCCATGAACGAAAAAAAATAAATCTGTTGCGTCTTTGTTTGGTGGGTAGCAGGTTTGAAGCTGCGAGTGTGCTTGGATTGAGGTTTTGGCAAATGCAAAAGGGAATTGGTTCAAGCCTGTATTTGCACATCCATAAGCCAAAAAATCTTCCCCGGACTCAGTCCGGGAAAGAATTTTTGGTTTACGGATGTGCAAACACAAGCTTGAACAAACTACCTTTTGCACTTGCCACAACCTCAATCCAAGCACGCTCTCATCTTCAAAGCTGCTACCCAGCAAACAAAGAAGCACAATATTTTTTTGTTTATGGCTGTGCAAACGCAAGCTTGAACAAATTCCCTTTTGCACGTGCCACAACCCCAATCCAAAGACACGTTCATCTTCACAGCTGCTACCCACAAACAAAGAATGTGCCTCCACGCCTCCAGAAGCAGAATTGCACAAACTGTGTTTTGCACAGTGCACGTACAGTGCACGCACAGTGCACGGTACAGTGCATGCCACAGTGCACGGCCACAAAACGCTGTAAATACCTTGGCGTTTTGTTGGCAATTTACAAAAAACTATAGAAATATTTTCTTTTTTTGTGTTTTCTGATTATTTTTGGGAAAAGACGTGGTATTTACAGCGTTTTGTGGCCGTGCACTGTGACGTGCACTGTAGCGTGCACTGTGCGTGCACTGTACGTGCACTGTGCAAAACACAATGTTTGTGCCCCCTTATATTTTCATCAGCAGAACGCTGCAATTCTGCTTCTGGAGGCGTGCAGGCACATTCTACATTAGTGCACCGTGCAAGGCACACAGCTCTGATCTCCAATTTTTGCCCACGCGCGGAGCAAATGCTGCAATGTTGCTTCTTTGTTTGTGGGTAGCAGCTCTGAAGATGAAAGTGTGTTTGAATTGGGGTTTTGGCACGTGCAAAAGGGAATTTGTTCAAGCTTGCGTTTGCACATCCATAAACGAAAAAAACAAATCTGTTGCGTCTTTGTTTGGTGGGTAGCAAGTTTGAAGCTGCGAGTGTGCTTGGATTGAGGTTTTGGCAAATGCAAAAGGGAATTGGTTCAAGCCTGTATTTGCACATCCATAAGCCAAAAAATCTTCCCCGGGTTCTTCAAAAAAAACCGCCATCCTCCTACATGTTGTCACATTATACCTGATCCCCCCGCGCCCCCTTGATCAATGTTGTTGCCCAATGCATGCCGGCATCCGAACCGAAATGGCTGTTTTTTTTGAAGGCCTTTCGAAGCAAAGCGATGTAACAACATTGAATTGGGGGAAAGGGGGCATGCAAGTTTCTTCGCAATGAGTTTGACAGGATGGCTGTTTTTTTTGAAGAACCCGGTATGATTGGTCAATTGTATATAGTTAAATCAAAAATGCAAAAGCACGCTAGATATGGGGATACTGGGGATGGGTCAAAACCTATTACTACCATATTTGGGAATATATAACATAAAATAACCATCCACTAACCAGATCTAACCAGCAATTGAGCTCTCAAAGCCGCTGTGTCTATCTTGCCATTGAGTTGCTCCCACACGGTCGTTCACTTCGAGGCTGGATGGTTTCCATCCCACTCTGACCTACCGATCCAGAAATATCCAGAATATATCTGTAGGTTGGCCTTGAGGATTCTCTGCAAGCATTAAACCATGCGAATCGGAAAGGGTGGGGCAAAGCATGAAGAGAATTATATGCTTGAAGGACTACACCTATTGAAGTCACAATCCAAATGATTCTGGCCGAGAATAGAAAAGAAACTTGTGTGGAAATCAATTCTTCCAAGTTCTGCTCAACAATCTCGACAGCTGTTCACAGAGACAGACTTACGTTTTATATGCAGAAATGCAGCACCAATTCCACAAGAATGTCGTGTGCTGCTCATTTGGAGACGACAAAATCACCACCCCACCTGCTCACTCTCCCCCATGTTCACAGATCTATAGAAGCCATCATAGCCTCTCAAACAGGCTGGTGACTCAACCCTTGTTGACTCTAAAACCTTTGGCTTCACTTGGATAGATTTGGTACCTTCTGAAACCAAGAATCTACCGCTCCACTTTGAGTTACTGTGCTTCCACTGTTGCATGTCCTTCAATCCTGAACAACCACAAGGAAACGTGAGCGGGAAAGTATTGTGATTGAGTTCCATTCTTTTGAAAGAGAAACTCAGACAAGGTCAGAAATCACCTTTCCAGCCGAAGATTTGGTGCTCACACAGGTATATATCCTACGCTTGAGGCACAGGTGACTGCATGTGAGATTCGCTCGGTAGATTCTCTTGACACATTCTCTTGGCCAATTCAAATGGTCTGACACTGACTGTGCAGATCTCCGCAGATCTCCGCACCTGCAGTCCACGATTCTGGCAGCGTGTCGGAAACTTCATGTGGATCTTCCCCTGCCAAAAGCTTGAATGGTCAAGTGATGCAATTTCACTCACAGCTCTTGAGATGGCATCTTTCAGGGAGAAAACAAAAAGATCTAGCGGCTAATGCGTTCCATGTGAGTGCGCAGTCGATTGGACCCTCCAGATTCAGCTTTTCCAGGATTGTCAAATGGTCAACCTCCACCCCTCACCTGCTAACTCATTGGGCGGCACCAAAGTGAAGCCCAAAGCAAGGCCATCCGGCATGCCCTGCGCTGAGGCAAAGACCAAGGTGATCCAAATGGGATCCAAAGAGAAAATCTGATGAGAAGGTACCACTTGGCATGTGACCATCGCAGAAAGAATTGTCTAAGAAAAGGAGAAGCCACTTTGATTTGAAGACTTGGTCCCAATGTTCAATGGTGACAAATGCATGGAAGCAACAAAACCAAATGTGCCACTCTGTCTGCGAACTCCATCCCATGTTGAACTACGTGACAGGGTTCGTTAGGGGGTGCAACGTTAGGGAGTGCAAAGAGGGTCACTTGAAACTTGAAGTCTTTAGTGCTTGCGACCAGGCTGCCACCCGCCCTTCAGGCCTCGCGAACTCGGTCCACTCGAACTTCAAAGTAACGACCAGCAGGGAAAGGGATCAATGGACTCATTCCCACAGCAATTCCTTGGACACGCGCTAAGATCGCTAAGGAATAATATGAAGACTCACTGTGCAGAGACGGGTGGCAGCAAGCGGCATGCTTGGGAAAGAGTGTATACATTCTTCCTTTGGTTGGAAAAGGTTCGGACAGTGACTTCGTATATGTGACGACATTTGGTATGTCCAATAGTGTGAGATTTCCAAAGTTGCAAGTGTCCCCTTTGTAATGACCTTCAATTTTTGGGACTTGCGATAGCAGTCAGAACCACCAAACATGACGATCATGGCTTGGAATTGTGGAGACTTGTTTGATGAAAGTTTTTTGACCCACAAACAGCAAATTGCTTGGGAGACACCGTAGAGTTCTCGGCCACTCTCGTCCTTGTGCCTCACAGAGTTTCCGTCCTCGTGTCGGGCATTTTGTGCAGGGGGTGCAGGTGGTGTGGTTCCACGGAACCTGATCTTGAGCTGCCCCACTCAACACCCAATAAAATGCAAAAATGACAGAAACTTCTTGTTTGACTGTGCAGCTCATACAAGTTGCCACTGAGAAAAAGCTGGCATCCCTGAATCCAGAAACTGTAAGAATTTATCTATCGAAAAGGCCTTGGAAAGCTGCATGTTTTTGCTCAGCAACTGCGCACAGAACGCAGGTTCTGTGGCCTGGGGCCAGTTGGGCCACTCAAAATTCACAAGGTGTCCAAGATCCCAGCTCTGGTCCAGACCATTGAATTTGGGGGTCAACTCAAGTTTCATCCATACAATGATGGACCCCCACCAAAATTGCAGGACCCAATGAATGAGGAGATTCCATGGGATTCCATTCGATTTCCACACAAAAACTGGGCAATACTTTTTTCTGATACCATACCTACCTATTCAACCATACCTACCATACCTACCATACCTATATCATACCTATCATACCTACCATACCTATCCAACAGCAGCTGGAGAAACTCCGCGCCTTCGGTGCTGGCCGCGGCTGTGTGGACCGCCGAGGCGGTGCCGAGCTCGCAGCTGCGGCTGAGGGACGCCTTGGGGCATGGAGCACTGGCAGCACTGGCTCTTGAAATGTCAAAATACCAAAGACTTCCGAAAATCCAAGGATTCGAAGGAAGTTCAAACAAGACTCCTTTGATGAATCTATGTCAAATCTATTTGATTGTTTGATCAATGTTCCAGATTTTAGGGGATGAAATAGAAGGTTCGGATGGCAGGGTTGCTGCTTGGCAGCTGAGTACTCTCAGCTGATGGTCGCTGCTGCGCTGCAAGAGGCAGTGTCTCTGTCCTTGGATGTCTGGATTTGGAAAGGACGTCTATCATTTGAAGGTTTGACATTATATAGATTTACATGTTTATGTATATAGATATACATATACATATGTATATGTATACATATATATATATATTGTGAAATGGCAATCGACTGTTGTATGAACTGTTGATGCCGGAGTTGTGCGCACTGTTGCCTTTTGCACTGTTGGGCAATGGCTCAAGGCCTGTAAGCCACATGTGAGACATGGTATGCATGTTGGGACCAATGTTACATTCTAACACGCCCCCTCGACATGTTGGCTATTGTTGCCTGCATGGCGAATCTAAGAATGTTGACACTGTACACTTTACATTCATCAGTTGTTGAAGAAAGATGTTGTCTATTGAGATAGTGTACATCTATTCATCGGAAACTAATGTTGTCAGCTGCACTCCATGTTGATGTCGCCATCATCTCTGTTGGTTTGGAGTGTTGACTCCAGGATGTTGCAGTTTCACCCTTTGTTGCTGAATTGTTCAGCCATCCCGTGCCTCCACGCTGTCCTCGATGTTGTGAGGCATGTCCTCATCATCTTCTCTGTTCTCTGGGTTGGAACTGTTGCGATACTGGTTGTACTTCGCAACGAACTGTTCCATGTTGGTGTTGGCTGTGATCCATTCGATCACTCTGGCGTTGCCCCTCAATCTCTCCATAGTCTTGTTGCCTCCCATGGAGATTTGTTGGAGATGACGCCAATTCTGAGGTGTTGACAGCAATCCCCATAGGCGAACTGTCTCATCAGTGGACAGTTGTTGGAGCACTGTTGCCCCAGAGTATTCCAAAGATTGGAGAAAACAGATGAAATGATCGTTGTTCTCAGCAGAGATCAACGATGTTGGAAACACGTAGTTGTAGGTCCACATGTAGTTGTTGGACCAAGACAGCTCTGTTGTCACCTGATGAAGGACAGTGTTGTCCCTTGACGAGGTGACTTCCCAGATCTGTGTTGATACCTGTTCATCAACTGTGAACCGCATGACGTTGCCTGCCTGGATCTGTAATTGAGGTCGAACGTAGCCACGGTTGAAGATGTCGACCGTATTGTTGCCCAGGCGTTGGAGTTGTTTCAGCTTGTTGACAACCACACATGTCAACATCCACGTGTGGTGATTTGCTGACTCCAAATGCAACTCTGTTGCATGATAGGCACATGTTGTGACCGCGGCACCTGGGTCTGTTGACCAGATGGCTTTGTCAAACTCTGGCATGAGGATGTTGCCACTAATCCCCAAGAGTCGGTTCGTTGTTGGGCACAGCGCTGACTGATGGATCTCTGTTGGAAGGCAGATCCACCATGCTTCCAAACTGTTATTCTCCATCATCATGTTGAAGGCATCCGGGTTGAGGCCTTCAGGGTTGTTGGTCGCGCTCATCTGAATGGCCCTTGTTGTCAGGCCAATGCTGCCCAAGGTCACCTTGTGTGGGGACCTGTTCACAGGTGGAGTTGTCAACGCATTGTTGACTAGGGACATTGTTGCCGTAGGTTTCAACGATGTTGAAGCTCGAGGTCTTGTTGAACCAAACGGCTTTGATCAATAAACTTGTTGTCAACGAAATGTTGACCTTCAAACATCAGATGCAAAACATGTTGAATTCAAGAAAACTGTTGAAACACTGTACTCGAAAGTCGACATGTTGTCAAACGTGATCATGTTGCCAAATACGTCCACAATCATGTAGTACACATCATGTTGAAGAAGTATATGACATAGTTGATCATGTAGTGATACTTCATGTTACGAGGATGTAGGTGAAATAGAGGATGTTGCTGACCTTTGTCAGCACCATGGCTCTCTGGATCTGTATGTTTGTGTGTGCATGCCACGCACGATGTTCGCACGTTGTGCACGCGCTCACACATGAACACGCATGCTGCAGTGAAACTGTTGTTGTTGCTTGTTGTTGTTTGCTCAGTGACGCTGGGTGCTGATGCCAACATCACTGATGTGACGCAAAAGCGTCTCTGTCGCGACGTACTTGGTGAAAATGTCGGCCGGGTTATTGGTCGTGTTGATCTTGACAATCCTCACAAGATCGTGTGCGACCAGTTGTTGTATGAAAAGGTGCTTGAGCTCGATATGTTTGGCTTTCTTTGATGCTCCAATCCTGGTTGCCATGCTCTTTCCGCTTGATGAGTCGGTGTGTATGCGGATGTTGATCTTCTTCATGTTGAGAGCTTCCTTCAGGAAATTGCTGATGTGGAGTGCTTCTGTTGCTCCTGTGTTGATTGCATAGAGTTCTGCTTCCGCGCTGCTCAGCGCTATTGTTGCCTGTGTTCTGCTTCCGTAGTGGATTGTTGCTCCAAAGACTTTGATCAGAAATCCTGTTGTTGACTTCCTCGTTGTTGCACATCCTGCCCAGTCGCTGTCGACAAAGACTTGGATGTCTGGTGCTGCTTCAGCTGTTGGTGTCTTGGTTGTTGGTCTTATGTATTGTTTGTAGTGTTGTGTTCCCTTGATGTACCTGAGCAAGTGTTTCAGTTTCTGCTGGTCTGCTGTTGTTGGTTGTGTCAGAGCTCTTGCAAGCTCCTTTGTTGCAAAGCCAATGTCTGGCCTTGTGTAGGTCATCCATTGTAGCTTGCCAACCATTCTTCGGTAGGCTGCATGTTCTTCTTTGTTGAGTTCTTGTTCCATCTCTGATGTTGCTTTCAGAGTATTGTTGCCTGGTGCTGGTGCTGAGTTGCAGTTGAGCATGCTGGCTTCTTCCAGCAGCTGTGTTGTGTAGCTGTCTGCTAAGCTGATCTCGTAGTAGTCACCTTTGTTGCAGATGTTTCTGCCCAGAAAGCTGATGGTGTTGCCGACTGTGAGTTCTCCTGTAGGACGTAGTAGAAGGTGTTGCTGAATGCTCTTGAACAGCTTGTGAACCGTCTCCTGTTGTCCAATGAAGAGCAGGTCGTCGACGTAGCATAGTATGTATGCATCTCCTCCAGGTGTTGCGTAAACGTTGGGCTCGCTGACAAGTCGTCGTAGTCCAAGTTGTTGCATCACCTCTGCTAGGTGATTTTGCCATGCTTTTGGGCTGCTGCGTAAGCCATAGATGGCTTTGTTGAGTCTCCAAACGATCTGGTCGAAGGCGTTGTAGAACTCTGCTGGTGGATACATGAAAAGATCTGCTGTTGCTGCTGCGGCATGTAGAAAGGCTGTTGAGATGTCTCCTGTGAGACAAATCCAGTTGTTGCAAAGTGCTAAGAGAAGTAGCATCCTTAGCACGCAGAAGATTGGTGTTGATGCAAAGATGTCGTCGTTGTCGTTGATCTCCTCAGTGTAGCCCTTTGCTACAATTCGTGCTCGAACTGTGTTGCCTTTCTGTCGAAGGACCCATCTTGATTTGATGATCTTCTTGCGTTGTTCTGGTGTAAGTTGGCTTATGTGTACCTCTGTGTACACTCCTTGTTCCTTCATTGACTTGATTTCTTGCTTCATTCCTTCCGTTGTTTGTTCTTTTTCTAAACCTTCGGTGTTGCTCACCCAAGGTTCCAGGAGAATCTTTTCAGCTTGTATCTCCTGTTCATCTTCGTTGGAGGTTGCTTCTATCTTCTGTCCTTTCCTCGTTGTGACTGTGACTTGTGATATCCTCATCCTTGTTGTTGGTGGCTCCTGAGCTGTGTCAGGTCGGCTGGCTGCTGTGGCTCTTTCTGTTGTCCTTGCTTGCTTTGGTGAGCTGCCTTGTGTAATCTCATCTGTTACTTCTCTTTTGCTTTGTGTTGGCATTGGAAGTGCTTGCTTTTCTTGCTGTGTTGCTGGCGCTGTTGCCATTGGAAGGTCCGTAAGTGCTGGTGGTGGTGTAGCGTGTGGTTGTACCATGGCTTTTGGTTGTGGACTCTGCTGAGTCTGTGTGCTTGTTGTTGTCTGCTGCTTTGCTGCAGCAGGTTGTGGTAGTACCACAATGCTTGGTGTTGTTGGTGGTATCATGGCTGGCGAAGAGTTGATGATGTCCATCAACTGCTTGTTGTACTTGTCTGGCTTGATTTGTCTTCGAATGGTCCTTGCTTTGACCACTTTGTTGCTGATGCCAAGTATGTTCTCGTTTGTTGAGTTGTCCTTACCTAGCCAGATGGCTGGGTAGAACCTTGCTTCCATCTTTGGCATCTGCTTTGCTGTTGGTAGCATGTAGAGAACTGTTTCACCAAATTCACATATTGGTGTTTTGTGTTCTTTGCCCCATCGTCTATAGTAGCTTGTGTTTCCATCTGAGTGAATGGAATACCTGTTGAGCAGGTATGCTGCGTGTTTGACAAGCCACGGCATGATGGGATGCTTGCTGTTGAGCTTGATGCCATAGTTGGTCTCCAGTTGGAGTTTGAGGGCTCTGACTTGGCCCATCAATGTTCTGTGGAAACGTTCAACGCTTCCTTGTGCTTGTGATGTGTAGGCTGGTGCTTGCCTGACTGCTATGTTGCTACCCATGGCTGTTGCCACCATCTTGAGCAAGGAGATGATAAAGTCTTCCTGGTCTGATTGAAGAACGGTGTTGTTGAGAATTGCATGTGTTCTGCCACATTCCATCAGGAATTGTTGAAGGCAGACTGACAGGTATTGTACGTGTTGTGTCTTGTCCTCAAGTTGGACTGCCATACACATGCCTGTTTCAACGTCCACTGCTGTAAGGACTGATGTTGTTTGCTTTTCTCCTAGTGCTTTGTAGTACATCAGATCCACTTGGATCACTGGTGTTTTGCTTGTTTGCTTTGGATGGTTGTCCTGTCTTCCTTTGCTTTGTACACATGTTGGACACCAGCTTCTGTAGGGAAGGTGTGTGAGCTCGTGTTCTCTTCTTTCTTGTTCTGTTGGTTGTTGTGGTGTTGGCACTCCTTTTGCTCTCTTGGCTTCTTGTTGCTCCTCTGGCTCATCTGTGATGAACTCATCTTTGTATGCTGCGTTTTCTTCAAAATTTGTTGAGCCTGTCCACTCTATGTCGAGTGTTGCTCTCCTCTTTGTCGTCCAGTCATCATCTATTCTATATCCTCTGTTGCCACTTGTTGGCTTCACAATTGTTTGTCTCCATGTTGTCAGTCTTGTCACATCTGGTCCATCATCTGTTTGTTGTGGAATGTACATGTCTCTTTTTGGTTGAACATGCACACGTTTCCAATATGGACCTTCTTTGATCCAATAGTCCTGTGTTGGACTGACTTCCTTTGGATGTGGAATTGCTGTTTGATATGGCTGCGTTGCGGTCATTGCTTGGTCTGTTGGCCTTACCTCTGTGAGAGGCTTCTTCACGTTGTGTCGATACATTGGTGCTTGTGGTTGGTCGGCTGTGGTTTGTTGAGATGGTGTCGCTGGCTCTTTGGCTGGTGGAAGTACTGGTTGTGGTGGTATGTTGCCTGCAAGTACTGTTCCACGTTTCACTTTGAACCATGTTTCTCCTGTCCAGTTGTTTCCTTGTATGATCCTCTTCTGTTGCTTCTTGTCGAGGTCTTGGTATGCTTCTTCGATGACCTCTGTGTTGTTGTTCGGTCTTTGTATGATTGTTCTTCTGTAGTTCTCCAACCTTTCTGCTGGAACTGGACATCTACTGTCTGGCATGAACAATGCCTTGCGTGTTGTCCTGTGGACTCTTACCAAGAAACCTTGGCTGTTGAATGTCCATAGGTCATTCTTGTTGCGAAGGATTTCCATGCCTGTTGGTGTCAGTGTGACTGGTGCTATTTTTGCTGTTGTTCCTTCTGCTGTCTGGTTGACTTCAAGTCTCAAGTTGGCTGGAAGTGTGATCAGCACAACTGGCAAGAAGCATAGGCCTTCTCGTTGTTTGAGTGCTGAGTTGAATCCCTTGGTGTGTGTGATTGTTGGTGTTTCGTTGAGTTGTGTGTTGAACCCTTGTTCTGCCAGTCTTGTTACTGACATGATGGGTTGCGTCACATCACACACATAGAAGGGAACAACTATTGTTTGCTTGTTGGTGTTGTGCATGTACACCCATTTGTAGCCATGCACTGGGATATCCTCATCTGTTGCTGTCCTCAACCTAGGTCCTTGTCCATGTTGTAGTGAGTACAGTGGTGTGTCTGGTGCAAACCATGTTGGGCAAACGTGTGTTGCTGCTCCACTGTCGATCATAATGTCCACCTCGTTGTCTCCTCTCTGCTGCTGCACTGCGTGGGCTGTGGTGGTTGCTTCATTGTGGGCACTTGCTGCCTGATGGCCCAGTGCTCCCACAAGTTGTATTGTTGGTGTCTGCGTGTTGGTTTGTGGCGCTGGCAAAGCTAGTTGTTGTTGTTGTTGGACTGGCTGGATATTGTAGTTGCCTGACTGGTCGTTGCTGTACCAGCAGTTGTCGTACCCACTGTTTGGGTCATACCATTGGGATGTTCCATCCTGGTTCTGTTCCTGCGGTGTCTCTGTCATGTTGTACACCGCTGTTCGGCAATCCTTTGCCAAGTGGCCCTGTTGACCACATCTGTAGCATATTGCTGTTGGATTCTTTCCTTTTCCTTTGTTGGGAATTCCTTTCGACTTTCCTTTGTTGCCTTTCTCTACTCCTTTTGGCTGATACCATTGCTGTTGTTTTCCTTTGCCTTTTCCTTTGTTATAACTGCCATAGCCGCCGTAGCCCTTTCCTTGTTGGTATCCTCTTCCTTTGTGACCTCCTTTGTTGAATCCTTTTCCTTTGTTCTTTCCTTTTCCTTTGCCTTTGTATGTTGCTCCAATGTCCATTGGAGCTGGGCCTCCTCCTAGATTGCTGCTGACTGCTGAAGACGACTGTTGTTGAAGTCTTGAGAACGCCGTGGTGGTCCTGTAGTACTCCATGATTGTTGTCCTCACCTCAGCATATGTTGGTGTTGCACTGGCATTGAGGTGTAAGTGTTGTTGGAGTGGTCCTGTTGTCTCATTCATGAGAACTGCTATCTTCACTTGGTCTGGTAGTTGTGCATTGTTGTCACGCTCGTAACGTGCAAGCTCAAATTCCCATGTTGAGAAGGACTCCTCAAAGTTGTTGGTGTCGAACTTGGGTTTGAGTAGTTTTGTGAGGTAGCCTATGCTTCTTGTTCCAACAGGTATTGCAAACCTGTTGCAAAGTTGCCTGTAGACTTCCAAGCCCATTGCGTCTTGGTATTGTCTGCATATTGTTGCTGCTGGGCCGCTGGTGATGTTGATGAGGATGTACTTGAGGTTGTTACACAGTTGTGTCCACTTCTCTCCTTCCTCTATTGTCGTTGCCGCACCAAGCAGCT
>CAMXCT020000857.1:706048-812952 GCA_947184155.2 Cladocopium goreaui | reverse complement strand
CCCGGTCCAGAGAGGTGGATTGTCGCTCTTTCCCAAGGGGTCAGGCGGTCGAAACAGTCTCGTGAAACCAGCATCGGAGCAGATGCCGGAGGGCAGAGCAGGAGCCACGTTCGGAGAAGCCCTCGGAGACAGCACACAAGTCCAGAGCGCGGACCGCATCATTCACGCCATCGACGGTCTGAGAAGAGCACAGGATGACGACAAAAACCTCACGAAAGGGACCTTGAGTTCTATCAAAGAGGCGGAGAAGATGGACGTCTTCCTGGCACGAGGCTGTGGCACCCTGACCGTTGAACTCGCACCGGGAGTGTACGGGAAGGAACTTTTCCACGCGGGGAAAAGGGTGGCAAATCACGCTCGCCATATGCTGCACTTGATCAAATGGCCGGTGCTGATGACCAACAGGGTCCTACTTGGCATCGCTGGTCTGTGGTGGGGTGGCAAAGACACCTATACCTTGCACGCAAGTGACTGCGTTACCGCTCGGTCCGAGCAGTTGGACAGTTGGAATCCGTCCTCCGACAACAAGATCAAAAATCGCATGAGACCACCAGGAGTCTTCAACACTTGGCTCAGGTACGCGGAAAACTCAGTTCGCGTGTTTGGATCCTGCTATGGTACAGAGCATATCCAAGAAAGGCTCGATTGTCTCCAAGCCCTGAAGAAGGCCCATGAAGAAGACGAGCATGCCTTCCCAGCTGCCTACTGCATCGAGCTCTTTGAGGAACTTGTCGCGGCTTGGTGCGAAGAACTGCGAGAAAGCAGAAGGAAACTCTGCTCTCTGCTGGGGACCGAAAATCCACGGCTTGAAGACCTGAAGCTGCTAGCTTTGGCGCCGGGAGCGGATGGGCAAGCAAACTTCCAGTTTCCAAGCATATGGGATCTGGGCGACCCGAACGGATATTACCAGACAGTTGTGGTACCCAGGCAGCAAAGGCAAATGTCGAGGCTGCTCCACAAGCAGCTGCACGACCACAACCTCAAGCAGAAGAAGACAGCTGGTCCAGCTGAAGATGAAGAGCCAAGGACAGGGAAAGCCCCAAAGCTTAACCTGAAAGACAAAGAGGCCGATGGATATGCGGGCGGCAGCATGAAATCAGCCTACCCAGCTGGAAAACGGCTTGCACAAGGAGAAGCTTCACGGTCCGTGGAGCACGCACCTAAGGATCCCAAGACCAACAAACCTATCTGCTGGGATGCGGCCACACACATGGGATGCACAAGAGGCGACAAGTGCCAGCACGCGCACGAGCCTTTGCCGGGATTGGCCAAACTTGACTACACAGTTGCCATGCAGGTCATTCGAAGAGGAGGACTCAAAGGTGGGCCGAAAATCGATCCCAAAGAGGTCGACGGAAGGGTCGCTCAGCTGCGAACCCAGGCAGCGGCGGATAAGGCCGACAAGATCCAACCTAGCAAGAAAGCGAAAGTCAAGCCCAAGCCAAAGGCCAAAGCTGGGAAGGAAGCTGAGGGTAAAGCTGAAGAAGACAAGGTTGGGAACACCCAGTGAGTCGCACCTGAAGACTATGATATCCCTCTGACCCATCTCGAGACTGACTTGCAAGAGGCGGTTCAGGGCCCAGATGAGGGCTGGCTGCGAATACCCTCACAACCCACTGAGCAAGAAGCCGCTCCGGCTTGGGATGACCAGAGCCAAGAGGAGCGGGAAAGGCTGAAACGATGGAAGTCGCTGGAGGAGAAAGGGGTTCTGGCGGCCTTGGAGTCGCCCACGGATTATCTTAGGTCCCATGTGATTGCACGCATGATGGCAGCACAAGATGAAGGATATGAACTGGAGCTGAACCGGTGTCTCGAAGATGCGGCAGAACATGGACATCCCGCGCTCTCTAAGGAAGCCGGACGTCAACTTGAGCTCCTCAAGCACGAGCCAAAAGCGGGTCACCAAGCGGATGTCGAATTTACGCCCATCACATGGGACGAGGGTATTGGTCATGGCCTGTTGAACTTTCAAGGAAACTTGTCGCATATCGGCTCAGTCACGGTCCGTGACTACCAGGATCGCTTGAACGCAAAAGACAGCGAGGTCCCACTGCAAGACGGGCAGTTGGAAGAAGAGCGCCAATGCCTGCTTCTTCATGTGGGTGTCGGGTTAGCGTTGGCCGATGATCCATCTGTAGAACTACGAGAGGCCGTAGCCAGAGCCAACCAGTTGAGAAAACATCTCTGGGATGAAGCAGTGGAGGCTCACGCACACCTTGGCGATCCGCCAGCGTGGATACCTGAGGGCGAGCACTTCTTGCGTCAAAACGTCCATGATTGCCTCTATCCTCACCACGAGAAAGACTACCGCGCCTTGCAAACCCTCACAGGATCCATGCTGCAAGGATACACGTTGGCGGTCCTCAGGATTTCCTATTTTGGTCGGTTGGAGGTCGACTTGCTCCACGGAGATGATGCTGGCAATGGGAAGCTAGTTTTCGTTACCATCCACCGGGGGCATATGCGCCTGCTTCTTCCACAACAGCCCCAGCAGCTGTTGGATCACCTGAGGACTGCAGACAAGGTCACCAGGGAACTTCAGGTTGAACATTGGAGGGTGATCTTGGACCAGAGCAAAGTGGAGGATCAGATGGTTCCAGCCAAGCCCCCCGCCTGCACAAGATGCCAGCAACAGCAGCAAAGGCCTTATCGTGTTGGTGAAGGATTCCCGTTGCCACCGGCTTCATTTGAGTCCTGCTTGCAGGATGATCCACAGGCTCTTCAAAACAGCGGTGTGCCTCTGCGAAAAAGGCTCGCCTTCGCCTATGGGCCAATTGGTCAAGAGGTGTACGCTGGATGGGCAGGATGGACCAAGGGGCTTCAGTACCAGGGGATCCCGTGCGGAGAACCCATTGAATACTATGAGGACCCGATCGAGCAAAAGGGCTTTAAGCCGCAGCATGATACCCGTGACCCGAAGGTCCGAGAACGATTGCTGGGATTAGCTGGTGCTCCACCAGGGCCCGATGTCCCCAACACTTGGCAGCTTGGAATCGTTTGTACTTCCTTCTGCGACCACCAGCTGAAGAACGGTGGCAGCAGGACCTGGCAACGCCCACAAGGCGACGGCACTCGTCCCTCTGAAGTTCAAGGAAATGAAGACGCAGAGTTCGCAGCCGAACTTTGTACGGTTCTGGCGGACAACGGAAGAGTCTTCGTATTGGAGAGTAGCGCGCCGTCGGGCCGCTACCCCAAGATATGGGACCTGCCTTGTATGCAGAGGCTCCGCCGCCGCACCGGCGCAAAAATTGTCTCTATGGCTATGTGCGCTTGGGGTCTGGGACCGCCTGAGACGAGGAGGGCCTGTTTCATCGCAAGCATTCTTGGTGGCTGGTCTCCCCAGAACTCTACCCATGGGCCTTGTTATTCCTTGGTAGGCAGTGCCCAGGAGTCGGCCCGACTCACCAGCACGCACCCTTGAAGGGACCCAGTCCAATTCCTCAAGTACCTCTCACTCGACTGGCACAGCAATACGCACCAGCTTTGTGTGCAGCCTGGGGTCTGGTAGTCCGAGCAGCCTTTGAAGAATGGAGCTGGACAACATATCTGCAAGAGCACAGCGTGCTCAAAGCCCTAGAGAAATGTTGGACCGAACTGGACGCACCCCCTTGGCCGGCTGATCCAGCCAATACGTTGGAGCGAACCCTTGGCCAACATTTGGCACCGGTGGTTGCTGGCCAAGCGGATGGACCAGGCCTCCCACATGGCTACACCTGTTCAGGATGCGAACTCCAACAGATGGTCTACCCTTGTACGTTTTGTGGGGGGGAGGGGTCTGTTTCCGATCCCGAAAAGCACGCCGAGGGGCAGGGCACAAGGGCAGGCAGCGTCGACGACGCCAATGGCCAAAGCACTGCTGAGAAATACTTGGAGGTATGCCAGAGTGCTTACAGCAAGGAGGCAGTGAGAAAAGCCACAGAGGCAGGAAATGCGTTGTTGAGGGCCGCCGGCTCGGTGCCAAGAGCAGCTGAATTAGTCAACAAAGCGAGGCTGAGGAAGTATGGGGAACACTTCCAGAAGGCAAAGGAAGGAGCATTGAAAGGGCTCAGCCCCCTACACGAGCAATACTTGAAAGACTGTGTGCTCAAGGGCGTGCCCAGCCGAGCTAAGAGTACCCCCAAGAGAGAGAAGGCCCGAAACCACGGCTCCGTCAGGGGGCACGAGGAAGAGATGCTGCAGAAGGCATGGAAAGAAGCATCTTATGGGGCGGTACTTCTGTGTTCCACAGAGACCGAGGACCAGGAAGAAAACCGGCAAATCGACCAGATACTGACCGAGAGCAAGGTGGCCGAGAGCCCTCTCGGCCGAGTGCCCAAGCAAAACCCCGACAGAACCATCTCAGCGGAAGGTCGTCCCATCAACGATATGCGAGCCAGGAGTGCTTCGGGCTCCAAATACGACCACCCACCCGCCGCTCAGCCTAGGCACAGAGCAGTGGTCAGGCAAAGCCTTTGGTGGAGGGTGCGACACCCGAAGGTTCCACAGAGGTGTGCGAAACGCGATGTGCCAAGGGCTTTCAAGTGGCACTTCCTCAAGCCGGGCGATGTCCCTGAATTCTGCACGAGGATTCTAGGTGTGCTGATCCTGAGTCTGGTGATGGTGTTCGGTTGGGTAGGAGCGCCAGGGAGTTCGTGATATGGGCCACCGCAGCCCAAAAGCACCACGGGTCGTTCCGACCATGCCATCCTCAATTCAACGATGTGGTTCCCTACACCAGCCGATGGCTGATGGATGACGGCGTGGTGGTAGAGCCACTAGTGGGGAATAGGATCCAGAGATCCCTGTCAGCAATGGATGCAGCTATGGTATCAGTCTGGGGCCCTGGAGCCATCAATCTCGACAAGCTCGCCGAAGAAGGCACCCCGGCAAAATCCCAGCTCCTGTGGGGCCTCCACCTAGACTTTGAAGAACAGGTTGTGGTCCTCCCGGAACCGAAGCGAATAAAGGCGAAGTATCTCCTAAGAGAGCCTCAGCTTCAAAGGGGGTGCCAACGAGTTCGTACCAAGCTGCTCCGAGAACTGGCAGGGACAGCGCAGTATTGGGCCGTCTCCGCTCCGGAGATTGCACCCTATCTACCAGTCTTTTACAGGCTCCTGCAGCAGGAGGTAGGCGATCATGAATGGGTGAAACCCAGGGGCTCCGAGAGTGAGCTAGAGGCTGCCTGGGCTGAGTTCTGGGATGCGCTCGATTGGGTTCGCCTCCAGATGGAAAAGCCTTGGGGAACCAGTTTCAGAGCAGCTTTCGGCAAGCTCCTGCCGTTAAGGGAAAGGCTCGCACTCCCTGGCATGGCCGCTTCGGCCCGATTCGTTGGAGGAGATGCCACGCTAACCAGGCTCGGAAGCACTGATTGGAAGGATAGATGCTACCACATGGCGGACAGCAGCAGATACGTCAGGGCCGTGAGCGAAGTCGTAGGGGGCGGAGATCACTTGGAGATCATCGGAGTGATGGAGCTTCTGACGTTCATTGTCCTGGCAGCGGCGCGGAAGGAAACCTGGCAGGGGCAACTGATCCTTTATGTGACTGACAACATGAATGTCAAAGCATGGTTACGTACCAGGCGCGCTTCAAACAGATACGTGAGGGCGCTCTTGCTGCTGCTCCAGCGGCTCGAAGCGGAGAATAGCTTCACTGTCGATGGAGCGTACGTCCGTACCTACCACAATACTCTCAACGACTGGCTGACAAGGGAGGATGAAGACAAGGTCCATGCGGAAATGGAAAGCAGTGGCTGGACCCGCCTTGAGCTCAATGAGGACTGGGAAGGACTCCTGCGAGAAGCCATGCGCCCCACGTTGAAGCTACCAGGGGAGAAGGGCCCGAGTGCAGCTTTAGCCATTCAGCTGGCCAACGAACAGCAAACCGTGCATGCCTTCCCCGCCAAGATCGAGCCAAAGCCATTCAAAGGGGGACTCCACCAAATCCGGCTAGGGTCGGAACTACTGACGTTCGAGCTGGGGTGGGCCAAGGGCGGAGGATCGATCGCAAGCCAGGCGCAAGCTGACTGGATCGTCTGTGTTCTCACTCAAGACCCAAAAGGGCGGGAGGCAGACATCCTTCTAAAAACCCTCGCCAGAACTGATTGGAGAGGACGACTTATCGTTGACCAGCCCAGGGAGCTCTCTGAAACCAGCCGAAATCGCCTGATGCAGCTTCAGGTTCAATGGGGTCAGGCACAAGTGGTCGACTATCAGACTTCACACCACGGCAGCTTCTTTGCCAGGGCCAGAAGACTTTGGCTTTTTGGAGGAACGGCCGACGAAAAGGAGAGAGTTCAAGCATGGCGAGTTGCACAAGTCAACGAGTGTCAGATGTTACCTCTGCGATCCGCAGAGGAGTCAGGTAAGGGATTATGCCCGCCCGACTACCTTTTCACGAGAGAACCAAACCTCATCACCACCGGAGACAAGTGGCTTCCAAAACCAGTCGGCCACTTGGTTGACGTGCGCGCCGGCAGCAGGCACCTGGTCCATAGCACACGGGGCCCAGCTTGCGGACCTAGGCTCACAGGTGAGCGTCTCAAGATCCCAGGAGGCACCCTGTTGGAAGATGGGACGGGTCTGGTCCGTCCTCTCCTCCCAGAAGAGGTGTGGGAAATGCAAGGGGGCCTCGCAGAGGATTGGCGTTCCGCCGACTCGAAGAGAAAGGATCGCATGATAGCAGCTGCAGTCCGGGAGCCAGGCTGGCAAGTGGCTATGAGTCTCATGCAGGCTCTGACTGGAACCGATGGGAAGGCAGGAGTCCTGGACCCCGATGAGATCCAAGCCCACGAGCAACTAGAGGTCTGGCTGCGAGCGTGGGGGAGGAACCCGAAGGCTCCCTCTTCCGAGCTTTTCCTTACTTCGTGGAAAGAGCCACGTGTGGCAGTGGCACCCACTCATGAGTTCGTGGGAGCGACAACCCAGGCGAAAGCAGGCGGAGGCAAACGCACCACCGTGAAGCCAGCACTCAGTGAAGTGGAGAGGCTGGTCCAGCCCGCATCCAAAAGAGGCGGGACTACTGGGACCCCCCGCCCCCGAGGAGGGAGCACAGCAGAGCTTGACCAGGTAGCCATGGAAGCTGTCTTGGCCAAACTGGCTGATTCAACTCGCAGGGTCTATGCATCAGGCTGGAAGCAATGGGCGTTGTACAATGCCAGCTCGGGCACTCACCCGTTCCTTGACGGAGAAGAGCGCTCCGCTCGGACTGAAGACGAGCAGAGGTTGATTCGGTTTGTAGTATTTCTACATCAAGTCATGGGAAGGTCCATAGGTGGGGTCAGACAAAGGTTGTCAGCCATTCGTTATGCACATGTTGCGGCAGGATACCCTGATCCACTGGTCGGGCGACCTCGGTTGTGGGCAGCGGTTGCGGGTCTACAACGTTGGGAAGGCGCCCCAAAACGAAAGCTCCCTGTTACCCCCAACATGTTGCGATGGTTGGTCCAGCACTTGAAAAGTAGCGGTTTATCAGTTGTCGATCAAACCATGATCAAAGGAGCCCTTCTTACAGGTTGGTTTTTCATGATGCGGGCCAGTGAACTCTTGCCCAGTATCAATGGAGAAGACCCCATGAATAGGGCGCTCCGCCCAGCTGATGTTGCTTTCTTTTCGCATGGGCAGCCTACCATAGGCGCCAAGGCCGATGAAGTCGTAGTGCAGATTAGATCTTCAAAAACCGATCAGTATGGTAGGGGCCAAACACGGTCACACCACCGCTCCGGTGGAGATCTCTGCCCTGTTGAAGCCTTAGCCGCGCTACAGGTCCTACAGCCCCATCGGTGGCGCAGCCCTGAAGACGAGGCGCCTTTGTTCCGCTATGAAGACGGGACGGGGCTTGACAGAGAGGGCATCACCCATTTCATCAAGATAGCTGCATTGGCCGCCGGGTTTCCTGGCGAACTCGCTGGTTCACACTCACTACGTAAGGGGGGAGCCACTGCATTTTTCGCAAGTACTGGGGACTTAGAAAGGCTTAAGAGGTACGGTGGTTGGTCATCCGATGCTGTTCATGCTTACCTTTATGAAGATCATACCGCTCAGAAAGGGATTTCAGAAGGGATGTTGGGTACCAGCCTCATTACACTCCCCAGCCAAAAAGACCCCGGGGTCCGTAGGCATCCAGCGGTTGTTTCAACTGAACCCCAAGAGTCCTATCCTGGTTTATTGGGGGTCCCTCAAGATGAGTTATTCCATAACAGTCATGGAGGATCAAACCCTTTTAGCAGCCCAGTTGCCACGAAGCGAACATCCAGAGCTCCTCGAGGCTCAAACACCAATCGTGCATTTTCGTGGGCACCAGATCGTAAGGTATCGTTTGCAGTGAAGGCTGGTGCTATGGATGCTACTGATGAAAGTGCCGATGGGGGACGAAAGCCAGCAGCTCCAGATCGAGCCAATGCAGCGAACCTCTTTGTAGCAGCTCACCCAGGACTAGATCTTTATCAATTCCTGGGTGTTCCACCCGGTGCGACTCCAGCTCAGGTGCTCACCGCATATCGTCGCAGGTCCCGTGAGACTCATCCAGACCGCTTTGCAACTGCTGGGGAAGATGTCCAGAAAGCCAAAGGAGAGGAGTTTAAGATGTTGGGAATGGTCCGAGAGATCCTCTTGGATCCACTGATGGCCACTCAATACATGAGGTGGAGACAAGAGCAAATTGCTGCAAAGCATGGGCGAGGCCGTTCCCCAGTTGTTCCAGCTGGTGTCTATGCCAAGCAAGCTTCATCATTCCAACAAGCCAGATCAAGTTTTGATCGGTCCTCCACTCCTGCTGGCGCAGGAGCCAGCAGCTCGGGAGGAGCAGGCCGGGAGGTGCCTCGTAAACCGCCCCCCCCTTCACAGGGATATCCTGGAGGAGGAGCGCAAGGAGGACCGCCCCCAGCCAAAGCCCCTCCTGCTCCAGCAGGGACCGCGCAAAAGCCAAGGAAACCTCCACCGCCCGCGAATCCGCCTACTCCGAGCTCAAGTGCGAAGCCAAGGAAAGCACCGCCACCAAGAAATGATGATGGGAGGCCCAGAGGACCTACCACCCCACCAATGCAAAAAATGGCACCCACGCAAGCTATTCCAAAGGGAGCACCGCCAACACCGGCCAAGCATTTCCCCAGGGCGACCCAACCATACACTGGAGGGGGCATGGTGGACGATTTGCGAGTTCCTCGCATCGCACTGGCAGATGCAGGGGTGAAACGATCAGACGCTCCGTCTGAGTCTTGGTGGTCAGAGACGTCATCCAGATATAGGGCCCCTTCGAGCTGGTTGGAGCCCGGGTCTGAGCCTTGGGTCGAAGATGACCTTCCACCGGAGAGCACCGTCCCAGACAACGAGGATGACTATGTGTATGTTGAGGTGGAAGCTGAAGACGATGACATGGACATCCTCCAAGACCACCAATTCGATGAAGAAGATTGGGACGAGCCGGCATGGGAAGAGCTCCCTGAGGAGGGGACCGGGTCTGAGCAAGTCTTCCAAACCTTCGATCAAGCCGTGATGCAAGGACTGCTCCAGTTCATGGATTTCGTGAACAGAGGACGGGCCAAGATGCTGATTGAAGGTGCTCCACCTATGACTTCTGTCCCAAAAGAGGTCCGGGAGGCATGTTTGGGAGACCATCCGGGGCTTCTAAAAATGCATCCCAGCGCAAAAGCATGGCTAATGGCAGGGACGAAAGGTGTCGAATTCAAGAAGCCACCACCTCCTAAGCCTCCCATGCTTTCGGCTCCCCCAAAGGTGGCTCCGCCGCCACTTCCAAAGCCAGCTCATCCAGAACAGGTACCTGAGCCAAAGGAGCCGCCGAAAGCCCTAGCCCCCAAACCAGTTCCTCCAGTGCTGATGCAGAAGACACCAGCACCAAAGAAGCCCCCTCCGCCACTGCCAGCAGCCAACTATGCCATGCCGGCAAGAGCTATGGGACTCGGTTCAGGCGCAACAGCATCATCTTCTGAGGGCGCTCCGCCCACTGAGGTGAACCACTTTGGGTTTGACGAGTCTGAAGTCGACTATGGTGATGACGATGATCGAACCCCTGAGGAGAAGGCAGAAGATGAGGAGCTGCTCGAGAAGACCAAGACGAAAGTGGAAGCTTTCCTGCGAGCACCCCCAGAGATGAGGAAGACGCTTCGCTCCCAAGCATGGAAGCGGTGCAAGAGCAAACTGGAGGAGCTCAACTTTGAGTTCAGCACTCGTCCACTGCCCGAAATGCACCCAGGCAAATTCGAGAAGGATCTCAAGGATGGCTTCACCTATGCGGAGGCCAAACAACGCCAAAAGGGCCGGCAACGGGCCGCCCGACATCAGCGAGCCTTGGCTGAAATGGAGGGTGCCTCCTTTGAGGATTTCCCGAAATCCTGGTCACATGGGTATTCCAAGCAAGTCCTGAAGCCGGGTTTCCTCGAAGAGAAGAACAAGGAGCGGGCCCGCCGAAAAGCTACAAAGGCCAACTATCGATCCGATAGATCACGCAGCACTCCACCACCTCGCCAGTCAGCTGCTCCAGCTGCTGCATCCAACCAGGCTGAAGCTGAAAGCACGGCCAACTGGGAAGCAGGAAGTCAATGGCACGACTGGCAAGCGAGACGCAGCAGTGAGTGGCAACGGCATCAACCAGATGTCACACAACGGAGAGATGCAAATGCCGCAGACGATGACGACTGGGGCAACTGGACCAGAGATGGGCAACGAGGCAGCAACCAAGATGGCTGGTCCAGCTATGACTATGGAAACCATCAGGATCGACAGTGGAACCAGTGAGACTTTGCCGTGGCAATTCTGCATTCATCCGTGTTCCATGGAGGCTTCAACGTACAGGTTGCCTACTGAGAGCCGGGGAATGTCTGAGGCAGCCTTGATTCTTTGTTTCACGGTCGATACCATGTGGGTTTCTTTTGCATGTCCATTGTAGATTTTTATTTGGCGGATGCCCATGCCTATTTCGGGGGGATATGCCGCTGACAGAATGTCGGCTGGCAAGTCTCTCTGGGTGAGTGGTTTGTACAGAGACTGCACCACTCGTCACAGACAAAAATAGGAGTCGTGAGCGCTCCGCTTGTTTTGGTAGCATGTCTCTAGCTAACTTGGATGTTCACTAGAACGGAGGGTTAGCGTGTTTTGCTACTGTCATTTTGGGCTCAAGTCTTTGCCCATTTTGATTGTTGGCCCTCCCACCCACCCGGGGGGATATGCCGCTGACAGAATGTCGGCTGGCAAGTCTCTCTGGGTGAGTGGTTTGTACAGAGACTGCACCACTCGTCACAGACAAAAATAGGAGTCGTGAGCGCTCCGCTTGTTTTGGTAGCATGTCTCTAGCTAACTGCTTTTTTTTGATGCGCAATTTGTACCAGTAGCAGCAGTGCTATGTGTGCTAGCCATTGAATGTGGAACACAACACAACCTGTCACTGTCAGCCTTCTGATTCTGAACTTTGGCAGGCACCGCCGAAGTCTGTGGATGAGCTGCCATCGCTGGATGAGTTGAAGGATGAGATCCAGCACTATAGCGCTTTGGAGGGAGGCATTTTGGCTGGCAGTTGCATTACACTGGTTACATTTAATTTTGATGTTGGATCTCAACTGATTCCAGATTGTTGTGATTCCATGTTGCCACTTGCAATGTTGTGCATGAACTGTTCTAGCAAATCTTCTGCGAAGCTAATTATGTTTCAGTTAGTTGTCTAGTTTTTCTTTTTTCTTTTCTTGTTTTGTGAACAAAAGTATCAAACTTTATTTGCTTTGAAAAAAATGAAAAGGCTGAAAAAAAAAATCACCCAAAAAATTAAATTCCTGAAAAAAAATTAAATTCCTGAAAAACAAATTAAATTCCTAAAAAAAATTAAGTTCCGAAAAAAAGAACTTAATTTTTTAAATTCTTTTTTCAGAAAGTTCTACGCTTGAAAAGTAGTAAAAATCCATGCAAAAAGCTACTTTTTTACTACTTTTCTAGCGTAGAAGTTCATGAAATTCAGCTATTTCTACGCTAGAAAAGTAGTAAAAAAGTAGCTTTTTGCATGGATTTTTACTACTTTTCAAGCGTAGAACTTTCTGAAAAAAGAATTTAAAAAATTAAGTTCTTTTTTTCGGAACTTAATTTTTTTTTAGGAATTTAATTTTTTTTCAGGAATTTATTTTTTTTTCAGAAATTGTTTTTTTTCAACTGAGATTTTTTTTATTTTTAGTTTTTATTTATTATTATTTTTTTTAGATGGGTTCTCTGTGTTTTTCAATGGAGATATTCTGTCAAAAAACAAGTTCCCTTTTATCTGGAAATTAATGTTTTTTTTATGAATTTTCATTTCACTCTTGGAAATCTTATTCTCAGAATGAAATAAAAATGATTATCAAAAAATGGAGAGCGCTACCGCGTTGCGGGGGCCGACCCCTAATTGCAAGAGTTGCCTATTTCGTCTTGAAAAATTAAGTTCCTTTTTTTTGGAACTTATTCTTTTTCTGGAAGAATTCCTTTTGTTTTTCAATTGAGATTTTCTTTCAAAAAAATAAGTTCTTTTTTTTGGAACTTAATTTTTTTCTGGACAAATCCCTTTTGTTTTCCAATTGAGATTTTCTTTCAAAAAAATAAGTTCTTTTTTTTGGAACTTAATTTTTTTCTGGACAAATCCCTTTTGTTTTCCAATTGAGATTTTCTTTCAAAAAATTAAGTTCTTTTTTTTTGGAACTTAATTTTTTTCTGCACAAATTCCTTTTGTTTTTGAATTGAGATTTTCTTTCAAAAAATTAAGTTCTTTTTTTTCGGAACTCAATTTTTTCTGGACGAATTCATTTTGATTTTCAATTGAAATTTTCTTTCAAAAAATTAAGTTCTTTTTTTTCGGAACTTAATTTTTTTCTGGACGATTTCCTTTTTGTTTTTCAATTGAAATTTTCCTTCAAAAAATTAAGTTCTTTTTTTCGGAACTTAATTTTTTCTGGACGAATTCCTTTTGTTTTTCAATTGAGATTTTCTTTCAAAAAATTAAGTTCCTTTTTTTTGGAACTTAATTTTTTTCTGGACGATTTCCTTTTGTTTTTTCAATTGAAATTTTCCTTCAAAAAATTAAGTTCTTTTTTTTCGGAACTTAATTTTTTTCTGGACGATTTCCTTTTGATTTTCAATTGAAATTTTCCTTCAAAAAATTAAGTTCTTTTTTTTCGGAACTTAATTTTTTTCTGGACGAATTCCTTTTGATTTTCAATTGTTTTTTTCAAAAAATTAAGTTCTTTTTTTTCGGAACTTAATTTTTTTCTGGACGATTTTCCTTTTGTTTTTTCAATTGAAATTTTCCTTCAAAAAATTAAGTTCTTTTTTTTCGGAACTTAATTTTTTCTGGACGAATTCATTTTGATTTTCAATTGAAATTTTCTTTCAAAAAATTAAGTTCTTTTTTTTCGGAACTTAATTTTTTTCTGGACGAATTCCTTTTTGTTTTTCAATTGAAATTTTCTTTCAAAAAAATTAAGTTCTTTTTTTCGGAACTTAATTTTTTTTGTGGACGGATGATTGCCAAAAAATTTGCGAGCGCTCCCGCGTTGTGGGGGCCGACCCCTATTGCGAAAGTGCACTTATTTTTTTGTGGACAGATGAGAGCTAAAAAATTGGCGAGCGCTCCCGCGTTGTGGGGGCCGACCCCTATTGCGAAAGTGGTTTGAAAGCAATTTTTTTCCGCGCCTCCGGCGCAAAACAGTCTTTCAGTTCTTGGTGGGAACACTTAAACTTGCAAGTCATTTCTTCTGTGGAAACATTACTGGGCAGGAACCTCTATGAAAATTTTCTCCGCGCCTCCGGCGCAATAAGGTATTTGAGAACTCATAGGATTTCCATGTCCACTGTCCACTTAGGGAAAAAAAACATTTTATCTAATCTCACAGTGCCAAACAAAAAGTGGTAGAGGGAAAGAAGGCAGGAAGGCGTGGAAATCCAAATCTTGGGTTTGCTCGCGCCCTCATAATTTTGCCATCTAAGAGGGGGGGGGGCAGGGCGAACCTTGCAGCGCTGCTCGGATTCAGTGCAGTTTTTGAGTGGTTGAAAACACATAACTCAGGTGACTGATGCAGAGTTTCGACCAGCAGCTGCAGATGCCACATCCTACTTTGTTAATCATCTTGTGCCATGGATGCTGGGACATGATTATGAAAATCGATCCAAAGGTATATATGTACAGTGACAGTGAAATCATATGTTTGGACTCTGGACTGGACTTGGACTTGGATTCTGGACCTGGCAATGGCAGTATTTGCAATTAATTTTTGTTTTTCGAGTTGGAACAAAGTACAGCAGCGCATTGTGTCAGGACTGGATGCTTTGCATTGCTTGGCAGCTCGCAATCCGGGTTAAATGACCTGACATAGTCCTGCCGTGTGCAGCGTGTGCAGATAAAAAAAGGATCCAGACCAGACCAGCATGCCTTCAGGGAGCAAGCTGATTAACTTTGCCTCTCACAGCTCACATGCGCATTCACCAGTGCAGTGAAACCAGTGCAGTGAAACCCACATTGACTTGCCATTGGGCAGGCATTTACATTTGCTTTCCAGTGCTCTTTCAGGTCGCTGGCACTGGCACCAATCTTTCTTTGCTGCCTGTGGCCTGTGGCCTGTGAATGTGAAGTCTGAACGAGCAGTGCTGGGCATTGGCATTGGGGCAGTGACTTTTGATCTGAACGGCAGTTTGTCAACTTTTGTCTGCTGTAATTGAATCATGGTATGCTTGTTGTTCAAATGCCGCCCTACTTCGCCTGCTGTAAAGCTAACAAGGCCAGCCACCTAGAACCAGCTCGAGCCAACATTTCTTTGTGATGCTATTAATAGTCAGGATCAAAATGCAGATTTATTGATTTGCTTCAGACATGTCAATCATGTTTCAATTTACAAAATTGAAAGAGCTGATTCATGCCAAGCCGGTTTTGGCTCAATTCATTTTGCCAATTTTGACGTTTGTCTGATGTCGTCGATTGGGTCATGGATGACTGGTGATGCGCCGTCATGGTTATCTGGTTATCCAGTGCGGGACTTCGATTCGACATCCTCCAGCTCATCACCCAGTGCTACAGCTGGGGCATCAGCAACGTCTTCTGATGTAACTGGTGAAGGACCTATTTGCTACATTTTCCTCTATGGCCGGTGGAGCGCAATACAGAGAAAGCACCTGACCATCATTGCACAGAACCTGGAGGGGGAGGAGATACCGGAGTACATGGAATATTGATTAGTTAGATGAGATGCTGTTGTAGTTGTAGTTATGATTCTAAATTAAATCGTGCCATTATCATCATAATATCATAATTATATTGCTGATGTACTCCATTATCTCCTCCCCCTCCTTGGAATTGGCCAATTGGAAGATGATTTTCCCCAGAAGCTTTCCGGAGTCGACTGGACTGGCGGCAGCTGTACAAAAATGTGTGGAGGCTTCAGCTTCACATGGAATTCCAGGGGAATCGTTTCCAAGAAGCTTTCTGGAATAGCTTGCTTCAAGCCAGAAAATCTCCAGAACCGCAAGTCGCAAGCCAGAAAATCTCCAGAGCCTGTGTGTCCTGTGTCACGTGTGTGCTTTTTCGTTAGCATCCACAATCAATCATTATCACTGCATTCTCTCTAATCACCATGACTTTGTTTCAAATTGTTTTTGCCCAGGTCCTTTTGGAAGATGAGAGGCAACATACTCAGAGGCTGGGCTGAACAGTTAATTATCATATACGCTTCTACTTGATTCCTTGATCTATAGTCATGGATCGGGTCATCCAGAATGTGGAGATTTGATATTGCTTGACTGGTTGACCACCGCAGCATTCACAATCACAACATGGACATCTCATGGTTACAACAAGTTACATCGGTTAATTTCTGAGGGTTGACCACCGCAGCATTCACAATCACAACATGGACATCTCATGGTTACAACCAGTTACATCAGTTAATTTCTGAGACCTATAGACTATAGACTGCAACAGCTCAGTAGCTGCTTCTGCCGTGGACGCTGTCCGTGATGGACTTGTTTGTCCCGTGTGATGTGAAGAGCTGCACGGAAAGGGTCGTGCAGAACCCGAAGCGCACGCTCCAGTTGTGCTCCAAACATGTTACTGACAGAGACGCAATGCTACTGCAAGCATCCAAATCAACGCCCGTGGAGTTGGCCACAGGTAAGGTGAATCTCAAAGATTTCCTCGAAGACATGGAACGGCAAGACAGGGATGCATTCCTGCAGCAATTGAACGAATTCTGCGAGCAGTCACTTGGCTTGAAGAGCTACCAAGCAAGTCATCACAATGTCAATGTCTGAAATTCAGATTTTCAACTTGAAGTCTTTAAGTATGTTTTTTTTACTTGAGAAGAAAAGAATGCAACATGAATTTGAACAGAACACTTGTGAAGCTGTGAAGGATACATTTTGCAGTTGCAGTTGCAGTTGCAACTTAAATATTGTTTTTTTGGAGCAGCTTGGAATCATGGACCATGGACCATGGCGCATGTGGAATGCACACGAATTCTTTGTGCAGGGCTCCGACGCCTGGGAAACGTGGTGTACCACGGCTCCAGTTCGACTTCGCTCATGTCCGCAAAGTGGCTTCTGAAGGGAAAAGATCCGAGCATCGTGAAGTTCCTTGTCATAAATCTTGTTTTCAGTTTCAACACATTTGCCTCAGACTGCCAGGCTGCCAGTGAAAGTGTGGTTGCTTTATGAGGATTTGAACTTTGAACTGTTTTATTTTTTTGTGTGAAGTGTGAAGCCAACATGTTAATGCACTGACACTTGAACTTACCTGGCCAAGGGCTGCACTCCCATGTGTTTCAATGACTACGTGGAATGGTGGACGCAGCGCTGTCCCAGATACATGAGATGTTTGGCTGCATTTCTTGTGGTGGGTAGGTCTTGAGTTTGCCATCAGTCACAACAGCGGGGGTTGATCACCATTGCATACATAAGGATTGTCAGAGGATGCGGCAGCCAAACGTTGGGACTTGGACTTTGGGCGGCTGCAGCGAGAGCAGCGGCAATCCAATACTCTTGATGGACAAGATGCAGGATTGGTTTCTCAGCTTCAACAGGGTTTGGAGCTTTTGCAGTGTAATTTTGATGTGATGATTCATGATTCATGATGATGATTATCCTTTCCCCCATGATGGGCTCGCTCCCATGCCCGCAGAACAGTGCCACTGTCATTTCTTGTGACCTGTGCCTGTGCCTTGCCTGTGTGTGAAATATGTGAGAAACTGGATGAGTGCACGCCTGAGCCACTGCAGGTCTGGGTCTTGTGGGTACCAACTTCTGAAGTGAAGGATACCATCGGCTATACCGACCACAAGGTTGACATGGAGACTAGCTTGCAAGCATCGAAGCCTACTGCAAGGCAGACCCAGGAGCTGAAAGAGCAGATAACACAAGTTTGGGACAACGAGGATTCCCTGTTCGCGACTAGCATGCTTGGGTTTTCCACAGCGCCAGCATCTTCGACTTCAGCAAGTTCAGGTGCTGCAGCAGGTAACATCAGCAAGCTTCCAGAAGTTAACGTTGGGAACAGAAAGGCCAAGAATCGTGGCGGTGGCAGAGGTGGTAAAGGAGGGAGCACGGCAGCGGCCAGGGAAGTTGCCGCACCCAGCAGTGGCAATGGCATGGCTGTGGAAGCCCAGAGGTTCAGAAAGAACACCATCAAGGCTTGCGGGCAGTGGGCCGTCAGTTACGTTTGTCAGTTTGTCCTGGCCTGTCCGTTCAGTAACTTCAACTCTGCTGGCCTGACTCTCTGACATAGAGTCACTCGACTCGAGTCCATCCTGTTTCAAAGACTCCTTCTTTTCTTGACTGTTTGACTTTGTATTGGTCAGAGTCTGATCTGACAGTCCTATAATGACTGCACTGCACTGGAAGGCATTGATGATTTTCAGATTTTTGAATTTTCAGATTTCAGATTTCATGGCTCAATTTGGAGACAAAACGAGACTGAAGTCAAGGAGTTTGAGTCTAGAGTCTAGAGTTTGCATGAAGCTATCAAGTCAAGGTCGTAGACCCGTTGACTGTCCAGTTTTTTTGTTTCATTGTGATTGAGACATGTGTTAGTGTTATTTGTCGTATGTGCTGCAGACCGCCACTTGTGATTACAACTTTGAATTGCAGCCCGCAGCCAGGAACTGGTTGCAGTGAAGAGTTCCTTGACAAAGGCAGGATCTGCCATTCAGAGTGCTTGCGAGAAAGTTGGGCACAAAGATGATTCCGAAATGAGCGAGGAGGAGAAATTGCTTTTCAGGCGCAAGCGCCTTTTGGCAGCCGGTTTTCAGCCCAGCACCAGTCCAGAGTGCCTTGGTTTGGTTGCTAGTAGTGGACATGTGAATTTGAGACTTTTGAATATGGAACTGGAACCGCCTGGAAAAGACACTTGACGAACTTGACGTGTAGATCTTTCTTATGATGAGTGTATCATGAATGATGACTGATGACTGCAATGAAATGACAATGATGTTAACTGATGTTATGATCTATTTTCTTGTGGAATCTCATTCGCCAACTCGCTCAAGATAATGAATGGGGTTCAGTCCAAGCTGGGATTGGGGCCTGGGAGGGCAATCAGTTTGCAGCAGATTTGTGGCCTAGGCACATGAACCTGGGCACATGGAAGGAAAAGAACAAAGAGTTCCAGGCATGCTTGGCCTTCGATCCCTACCTGAAGACGGAAGTTGAGGATAAGATTGATCAGTGCTGGACGTATGGCTTCATTGAGTGGAGCAGAAACGTCCCCGGGCTTGTTTGCTGCACAAAATTCTTTGTGTGCCATTCTGCACCATTCCTTTTGTTGCATTCAAACCAGCCAAACTGGCTTGATGTGGATGCAGTGAATGCAGTGTGTGCTCTTCTTCAAGTTGATGTTGCACCTCCCAGGTAATGTGGCCAATCTCTGGTTCTTTGGACCAACTGCAAACCCACGTTGACAATGCTACTGTTGCATTGGGGGTGCTGAAGGAACTTGCAGCAGCCTGTTTGGCCGCGTGCAATCAATGGGCACCTCGGCTTTCAATGCTCACCGGAATCAATGTTTTTTGTCATGTCTAGATTCTGCCCTTTAACATAGCTAACAGGATCCACCATTTTTTCACTGTCATTTGCATGCTGATGATGACTGCTGAGTTAAAGTCAAGTCAGCATTTGTGCAGGACTCTGCTTCCAAAGCCCTGGCCAAACTGATTGAAGATGAAAACAAAAATAAGAAAGCAGAAGAAGAGCGGTTGAAAAAAATTGAAGACAGGCTTGCTGGATTTTTGATTGAGCATCTTGATGTTTCTTTTGTGTTGACAGCCAGGGGGCTGCCAGCGTCACATGTTTACTGTTTATGTTACCTTTGTGAACTATGTCACATTGTCAAGACCCTTGGCTCCACTCTTGACTCTGCACGGTGAGACCAGTACCCCAGAATCTAGACTCCATATTGTTCATATTCATGATGCCTTTCATCATCCTTACAAGCCTTATTAGAGGCATTCTTTGTTTAGGATTTCAACTCGTACCCGTGACAACTCTCAGCAGCAAACCAATTTGTTGCAAGGGAAAAAGGCAGAGAGGAAAAGAAGTTGAAAGCCCAGCAGATGAGTGAGGAGAAGAAGAAACGAAAAGCTGAAAGCAAACAACAAAAACCAAAGGGTAGAGGCAGAGGCCGTGGCCATGGGAACCAGGCGGAATCAGAAGGCATCCAGAGCGAAGAGGACGCTGAGCAGGAAGCAGAAGGTGCAGATGGCAGAAAAAGGGCGAAAGCAAAAGTTCCCAGAACGCGAGGGCAGTTCGCACCTTCAGATCCCCCTATCATTGTCAATGGTCCAGGATTTGCAGCCAGCTTCAAGCCTGAGCCTACCGTGAAGATACGAGACTTTGTCAGAAGGGTCCTTGCCAATGAACCCGCCATCCTGCGATGCAAAAAGGGAGCAGTGAAGAAGGTCTTGAGTTTCTCACTGAAAAAAGCAGTTGCAGTAGACCCAGCTACTGTGACGTTCGTCAACGGCACGTCCAAATCCTATGCGATCAAACAGGCAGAGATGAAATCTCAGGTGAAAAAGTTTTCAGAGCAGATCAGAAAGAACTCGACCATAGCGCAAGATGATACGACGCCCAGCTTGCTCGGCTTTGACGTGATCCTGAATTCTGCTCTCGCTCTTCCAGATGTGTTTCTTGCAAAGGGCACGCAAGAGCCGTGGCTCATGGATAGAGGGCTTCTCTTGAAGCATTTGCAGAAGCTGCAGACTCTTGGCTGCAAAAAGCAACAGATCAGAATCGATAATTTTTTTTGCTGTTGAGGAGCTCAGAAGCCACTGATTGATGTTTTTTTTGGTATGGTATATGATGATAGCTGATTGCGCAATAAATGATTGCAATCACCCTGCCCTGCACAACATGAATACCTTCAGAACCCAGTTGCCTCACAGCATTCATCATGCCATCCACCGTCCCATCCGGACATCCAGCACTTCCATGGATTCAAACTCAAACCCCGTTGAATCCATTGTGTGCGTTTGCGTGCTGCAGGTCTGAGCATGGTTCTGGGTCTGGTGCCAGTGAGAAGCACCTCAACGCGATGAAGTTGCAGCTGAAGGGTGTGACATGGAGCGCCTTCAGCAAGGGCAACACTTGGCACGGTTTTCTCCCAACTGGCTTAGCCGGGTTTCACTACCAGCAAGAAGGCAACAAATGTGTCAGTATGGCATCATTCGCGGAGTTGCTGCAGGCGATTTGGCAATTTTGAGCTGCTATAGCTAACTGATCAGCTGGGTTTGTTGTGCTATTGGCTAGTTGTTTTTGGCTCTTTTTGCCTTTTGCAATTAGATCATTGAATCATATCAGTTTAGTGCCGGGCTAGTACTGAAGAATCCATGCTTAGCACTTATGATTACTACTTACTACTTGGCATTGTCATTCAGCATTGGTTGGCGCTGCGCATCATTGGATTGATTGAAAACTGACTCAACTTTGGGCAGGTGTGGGAAAAGGAACAAGAGAAGTCGGCTAGTGATAGTGCTGGCGATGGTGACGCCGAAATGGAGGTTCATGATGAGGAGGTGGATGTGAGTGGGAAATTGAAAGCCGTTTGGGAGTGGTTCAACAACCTCACGCCAGAAATGGTGCCTTGCCTTTGCCTTGGCTGGCTTGACGGCTTCATGGGGTGGCTATGGTAGAGCACCACTATCACAATCTTGCTCAAAGTTCTCAACATTGTTGTGTTGTTGTCATTGTCATTGTTCGAGTTGTTTAATGTGTCAAGTCTCAACATGTCTTAACACTCTTGTGGCAAGCATTCTTATGCTCATGGTTCTGGTGGTTGCTGATGCCACTGACACCACTGACACCTGCCGTAGGTAAGGGTAAGGCTGGTAAGGCTGGTAGCTGGTATCTGGATTTTTCTGGTTTCACAGTGAATTTCACAGTTTCACTTCAAGTTGACTTCAAGACTTCAACTTCAAGACTTCAACTTCAAGACCATTATTTCCTGGAGTATTGACTGGTACTGGCAGAATCAGATATGCAGGGCCTGCAGGGGTTTCTTTGATGAGATGCACTGATGAGTTGTTGGTGACTGAATTGTTCCTTTCTCAGGTTTCCAAGCTGGAAGGTGGCTTGCCAAGCTTCAAGTACATGTACCTACTCCCAGGGGACATTGTGTTTCTTGGATACAATTGTAAATGTTTGTGCAGTGCAAGCTGTTGGGAAATCCTTGTGAAATTCAATTGTCGTGTCAGATCAGGTCAAGTGACCGTGACAATTCATTTTCAGTGCAGTACTTGCTGGCCTTCTGAAATAGCCTCCTGAAATCCAGGTATATACCGAATGCCTATTGCTTGATTGAGAAGTGCATGAACGCTGATACCGTCTCTTTCCGTTTTCCATCCATGCTGGTCTTTGGGCATGAAGCAGATGAGCTGGATCTCATCGACCAGTATGTTCCTGTGAGACTTGGTCTTGGTATTGGTAAGGTTTAGCGAAAAAGAAGAATGATGCAGTGATGTGAAGGTTCGTCTTTAGATTCTAGGAACTCTAGACTCGGACTCGGACCTAGCGTTTGGATTTCCATGCCATCACCGTCACCACGAGTTCATGAGACCACCAAGAAACAGTACTGACAGTCAGTATACAGTACTGTAACTATTGATTTTGAAGCAGCCTTGTTTTGGGTACGACGCCGTGACGCCCAGGATTTCCATTCAGACGGGTTGGCAGCAGATTCTCAAAGGCATGAAGGCATCAGGGGATCGCCAAGAACTTCAATTCGCTCCCCTGGAACCGAAGTTTGTGCCGTCTTTTTCAGATTCAGAAGAGGTTGATGATGCAGCTGAAGAAGATGGCAAGAAGCGTGAGTCCCAATCCCAGGATGACACAGCCCATGCAGCAAAGCGAGTGAAAGGGGAAAAACCTACTTCCATGCAGGACCAATCCAGCGAAGTGAAGGGAGAGCAGGATGAAGTTGAAGAAGTAGAGCCAACCTTTGAGCAAGCCTTGGAGGCAGAGGTGGAACACTTTCTGCAGAAAGGAGATGAGGAGGCAGCGCTGTCAGGGTCGCCATCCTTTGTTTCGGACAATGAGGAAGTGAAGGAAATGAGGCCCACCATGAAAGTTGTTCTCTTGAGAGGCAAAGGTTTGGTCTCCTTGGAGAATGTTGTCCAGTATGCTTTGTACAAGGCTGGTTTGTACAAGTACTATGTGGATCGATGCGTGAGGAAAACTCTGGAGGCACTTGACTTCGAGGAACTGACAGCATTGATCGAGCAAGCCAAGAAGCATTCTCAGCTCATGTCGTTCATGAAACAGACGCACCAGCGTGAAGATGTCCCCGACGACTGGATTCATTGCTTTGGCTCTGCACAAGAGACTGCTGGTGACGAGCTTCGTTTTTTTGTGGTGTGGCTTGCCTATGATTCGCTGGAAGCCATGGATGGCAAGGATTCCATGGATGCTGAAGCTGCTTTGGAAAAGGCAGGGGCCCCTTCAGGCCCTTCAGGCCCTGAAGTTTCAGAAGCAGCCACTGTTGAGGGACCCAATGAGCCAAAGGAGTCGATTGAGAAGTCAGAAGTTGCCAAGGATGGCAAGAATTCCACGGGTGCTGAAGCTGCTTTGGAAAAGGCAGGGGCCGCTTCAGGCCCTTCAGGCCCTGAAGTTTCAGAAGCAGCCACTGTTGAGGGACCGATTGAGCCAAAGGAGTCGAAGGAGAAGTCAGAAGTTGCACATGATCCTGAACTTACAGTTCTTGCACAACCAGATGCGCCAAAGGAAACATGTGCCGGGGCAAGTACCGTTGAGGTTCAGGCTGACGCCTCACCTTCGGCCGCAGCTTCCCTTGAGAAGGAAACACGCAAATGTTCAGAAGTACAGGGTGATGTTGCTCCAAAGGAGCCAGTCAATCCGAAGAAGATGGAAAAGGAAGAGGCGGGTGAAAAGACAGAGGGCGCTGGCGCGGGCCGCGCGCATTTGGAGAACAAAGACAAAGGCAATGACAAGGACGCGCATGCAATTGGCTTGTGCAATGGCCAATGGTCACAATGTCAATGAGATGATTTGCAGCTAGTTTTCCAGTCAGATTCATTTTTCAGGCCTGACAACTTGACATTGAAATTGACATTGACATATATTTGCAGTTTAAAGTTTGCAGATAGATTTATACAGTAATAATACAGCCAACATTTTCCACTTTACAATCCGGTTATTTTTTCCTTAGCTCCTTTTCACTGCTGTTATTGAAATTCAAGATGGCAAGGACGATGAGATGCGCAAGCAGCAGCAGCAAGTGACCAAACCAGCTGATGCCAAGGCAGGACCAAACAGTTCACTTCAGACTTCAGACTGACTGACTGACTGACTGTTTACATTTTTGGCCACAAGGGGGCAATGATTGGGATTGCGAAATGTATGAAACGAGTTTAATTGCAATCCATTTTGGATACGCTAAACTGGGTATAGACTGCCTAGGCTGCGCTTGATGTCCCAGTCCCAGCTTCAGAAAAGCAAATAGATGATGCGCAGCGGCAGCAACCAGCTTCAGAGGACAGCAAGCCGAGCCGTAAATGGAAATTGTGGTGGTTGCTGCTGCTTCTGTCCATCATCTTGCTCTATATTTGCATTGGACGTTTTTCAAAACAGGAATCATGAATCACGACTCACCTCACGACTCAAAATTTATTGGCCCCTTTTCTTCTGGCCATGACAGCCATGGTTAAGAGTCAGCAAAGAAGGTTGAACATGACAAAGTTGCATCACAGGGTTACACTTTCCAGGATGGTTGATTTACTGACATGTCTTGTGTGCATTGGCGCTGCCAAGATGTTTTCCCTACATGTCACTTGTGATCCCAGTGCAGCCAGCGCAGCAACCGAAGGACATGGCAGAAGGGGCTTCTGCCAAAAGAGAATGGGCGTGGCGAAGCAGATCTTCACCTTCGCCTTCGCCTTCCCCCCACCACCCATCTATGGGGCCTCCGCCTGTACCTCCAAAAGCGAAAAAGAAGAAGGAGTGAGTGACCCGCTGGGCTGCCAGATCTTAGTCTGTTGCATTGGCCTCACCTGTACATTCAGCTGTTTTCCAATTTCCAAGACATTCTTTGTTCTTTGTCATCCCATCCCTTTCGACAGGAGCAAGAGATTGAAGCTGACCAGCAGGTTTTGTCTGCGTTTTGGTCAGCACAGCAGCCCCAGCAGCTGCCGATGTCAAGGAATGCAGCACTGTCAGGCAAGATATTGCAGACAGAGTCCCGAGTTCTGACAAGCTAAACTATAGGTCTGTAGGTCTGTAGGTCTGTAGGTCTGTAGGTTGACAGAGTTCCAAACTGCGAGCCGATGAGTGCAACCAGCACACTGAACTTTTGCTTGGTTTGTTGACACCTTCTTGGCCATGGAAGGCGCTACTCCCAAGATCAAGGGGGCTCCCAAGACCAACAGCTAAGTGACTTGGGGCGGCCGGGCAGTCAACTTTTGAATGCATGAGACTGGAACTTCCAGCCTGGAAGTAGGTTGAACTTGAACTGTTGAACTTCATCATTGCGCCACTAGTTGGCAAATATTTTGCACATGCATCATCATGAAGTTGGAAAAACATTTCGTGCCATTGGCCAGTGTCGCAGTTCTCTCAATCCATGTCACACTGGTGGCAATTTCCTTTTTCAGCTGGGCCGAGCCGAGCCACCAAAAGAAACAGCAGTAATGAATGATCAATATGACTGGTTGATTGCCAGGATCACCTGGCATTAAAGAAGCACTTTATGCATTGAAACCAGCAACATTGTGTTGTCATGTTGGAAAAGGTGATCGGCCAGTGGCCAGGGCCTGGACCCGGGAAATGAATCCTATGAAAAACGTTGGCGAAGTTTCTTCATTTAACATAGACCCTGAACTTCTGAACCTTAGAAGCGTTTGCCATGTTGAGAAAAATGTGTGTTCCAACTCCAACACGATTTTAACTTGGCAGTACTTGGCAGTCAGAGTCAGGGTCTATTTTATTGGCAGATAGCAGAGGGCCGAGGAAATGTAGGTTGGTGCTGCAAGCAGTATATGACTTAATGCAGCCACTGCGCACTTTACAGAACCCCCACTGTTTTGAAAGGGCCAGTGATGGCCAGGTGCAATAGAATTCTGGACGATTGCTGCATGCAGTTTCCCTCCTCAGACTGCCAAGCGAGACATCGCATCGAATCAAGGGCAATTGAAAAAATGAGTCTGAGTCTGTTTGGATTCGAATCCTTTTTGACTCATGCAATTTTCAGTGAACATGTGGTCAGCCAGTCAGCCAAATTTTTGACACACAACACAAACAATGATTCAGTGATTCGGTGGAGGTATAAACTTGATGCGGCCAGGCCTGGCCAGGCTGGGTTGCAGTCTGCAGGTGCAGCTCATCAAATGCGTTCAAGTCAGGAAAAAGGTCAGAGTGTCAGCTGTCAGACACACAGTTCTTGTACAAGTGAACAAACTGAGAATTTCTAGGATTGGGATCTTTGCCGCACTGCAAGCTGCACTGCAGGCCACTTCTTGTTCTGCTTCAATTCTACAGTTCGTTGGCAAAGGCGTCGGACCAATTGATTGCAATTCAATCCACTAATCCATTGGTGCCATTGCCATTCACCATGTGTGACGATGACCGTGAACACTTTCTTTGCAGGAATATACAGTGTATATACAGCTATTGATTAATTCTCAAATTTCCATTTGACATTTGATGCCTGCGCCTCGCCGTAGTTGGCATTTTGCCAGTCCCTGTAGGGGTGCAGGGTTGCAACTAAAGTCATAGTTTATATTTATGTCCAAGTCTAATTTCACCTGTATGATTTGGATTTCAAACAAATTCACATTGCGTGAATTGTGTGTGAAAAAGAAACCACTGCCAGACTGTCAGGCTTCCACATTTTTCTCGCTAGAGACTAGAGACAAGCTTGCAGAACTGCAGCACTCATGCACTAATGATTTCATGCGATAGTTCCAAGAACAGAGTTCCAGTTTTTTGCTTCATCTTACGATGCCATGGGGAAAAGGCGGCAGCCTTCGTCTTCTGTTGCTGATCAAAAAAAAGGTCTGCAAGCAGATTCGGAAGGCTCTGGCTCAGATGATACTTTGTCGTCTGATGATCCCAGCCAAACCTCTGAACCTGAAGGCCCTGAACCTGAAGGCCATGTAGAATCAGAGGATGCCTTGACTCAAGTTCAACAAGGCATCGGCGGCGTCAGTGATAGCAGGTGCATGGAGGAAAAGCAATCAGACATAGACCAGGCTGGGAAAGAGCGAAGTGCAGATTCAGACAGCAATGGCAAAGCAGACGAGGTTTCCAGGGAACTCCACAGCAAAATACGCCAGTTGGCTGCAGCTGAATCTTGGCCAAATGGGCCAGACAGCCCGCATGGGTTGTTTTTGTGGCCAGAGTGGAATTCAGCCCGACTTCTTGATGTATCTTCGATGAACCTCAAGAAGGAACGTGTGGAGAGGCTCCTGTACCTTTTATCATTAGATATCGAAATACACGAATGCTATGCTGGAACCGGCAATGGTGCCGTCACCCTTCACCGCCAACTTGACGCACTGCGGATGGAGTGCCAGAAGCATGCAGTCTCATGTGTCTTGTTTCAACATCTGGATCAGGATGCAACCCAGTCACTCAAGTGATTCGTTGTGAGACAAATAAGGGGCGAGGGCCAGGGGGGGTTCTATAAGCAATGTGAGATAGTAGTTGTTGGCTTATGGTTTTTAACTTTCAAACCAAAAAGGCAGAGTCCATCAGCCCAGTACTCTTGAAGTCCAGTGCACTCGGCTTTGCACTTTGTTTTGTCCTAAGGTGGGCTGTCCATACCGACTTTTGGCAAAGTGGTGACAGCCACAAGCTGCGATATTGATCCAATTTCCAGAAGCGTTTTGAAGAGCTTGCCAGAGGCCAGAGCAAGGGTCAAGCTGTCAAGGCGTCAAGCCAGTCAACATGTCCAAATGTGGTGGGGTTGAACTGTTGAAAGGGCTTTTAGGAAGAGAATCGCACATCTGACGCTCTGAAACTTGGGTTGACTTGACTTGGGCATCTTGTTTCAAAACGCCAGGATTGTCGACCTCAATGTGTCCAAGGCAGCCTTATGGATCGCATCAGTCCAAAAGCCAGGCTGGGCCAGATCTTGCTACAGTCTTGGTAACATGTTCCAGACTGCAACCAATGAGAATAGACCGGAAGTTGTTAGTGTCTGCATCATCAAGTCATCAGTGACCGTGCCAAGTTTTTCCCAGTTTCCCAGGCAGGGTCTTGCAAAGATCAGAGAAAACGTTTCTTATGAGATGGACCTTGTTCTGAGCACGGCGGCCCAGCCTTTCTATGCCACCAGCAGTCTTCACAAGCTGTGACCTGTACTGTTTTGTTGATCCACAGGCCACAGGCTATGATTAGATTAGATCCTGAATTGCCTTCTGCATTGAAGGTTGTCTCTCCCACTCATGTGCTAGCACACTTGGCTTCAGCTTCTCGCTTTCACATCAGTTTAATTTCTTGAGGTGGGATGGATGACAAACAGAAGCCAGAGGTGAAAAAGATATATGGAGACAAACTGTTTCAGAAGTACGTTGACTACTTGTGCAAGGAAGCAGGGTTCCAGACGTTGCACTGGGGACTGGGGACCAGACTTGGCTACATGTGGTCATGGTGGCAAGTAAAACTTGCACAGTTTGCATTTTTTTCATTTTTAATGAGTGAATATATGCTGCATCATGCGGGATGGCAGTGTTGCAAGCGGTTTTTCATTGGCGCCACAACCACGAGCCAGGACAGCAGTGTGTTCTTGAGCTATGTCCCGTGCTACAGCCACATGGTTCCTGATGACGATGAATGCTTGACGGCTTCGCTTCCAGATGCTGGCACTGGCAAGAGACAAAAGGTCAAGGTCAATGCGAAGATGAAGGCAAAACTGAAACCTGGAAATTGCCTATCGCCAGTGGGATTCTTGGCAAGATTGGTAAGAGAGCTGACAGGAATAACTTGAACAGAGGCCAATTCAGAGCACAAGTAATCCGAATATCGCACATGTCAACTTCAAACCTCCCAACTCTTTTCACAAGTGGCTCTGGAGAATGTGGTTTGTGACACATGGGCCTTTGCTCTGCTCGCTTCGAGGAAGAGCCAGGCAACTAAAGTTGCTCAAGGGCAACATCAGACTGGGAGCGCAGCCTGAGCGCAGAGAAGAGCCTTTGGGCATGGGCAGCCACATCCTCCGAGTTGGGGTGGCAGGTTCAACCTGCAAGGACATATCCACATTTGGATGCTTGGTGCATGTGTACGTCAAGACTTTTGTTTGGAGTCTTGATTTGGCTGGTAGGCCCTGTAGTCTGAGCATGGCATGAATATGCATGGGCATTTGGCATGTGTTATCAGTGCCAAGAGTTTCTAGGGCATGCTTTGGTGTGGGGCCGTGGGCCGTGGGGCTTACTTTATTTATCCCTGCAGCAGCCCGCCCATACTGAGGAGCAAAGAAAGGGCACTGGGGCGATTCTGGCGAAGTGCTTGCTGTGTGGTTCAGTGAGCGGTATTGGGCCATGGATGCAGCTAGGCGGCAGGTTGTGGCAGGAGCTGACATTTTGCATCATGGTTGTGCTTTGCTTCATCTTTCATCTTCCGCTTTAAGTCTATTGATTCATTTTCCAGCTTGGGCTTGAACTACTAGCTGCCCTTCTGACTCCGATTCACGGCCTTGTCACTTGTCTCTCTCAGGATTGGATTGCCCATGAATGCACATCATTGTTTGCGCGCAACTTGTTTCCATCGATTCTTGGAGATTGGGATTGGCGCTGGCCGACATCTTCAGGAGAATCTCCAGAGCCAATGGATCTCACGCCAGCGCAATTCGGATGGCCAGCAAGCAGAGGGCGCTGTTACACGGTTCTCTGTCAGCAAATGCAGCATTATTTATGATTGTAATTGTGGTTGAGTTGAGTTGAGTTATACATAAAATATATTCAATATAATTCTATATAATCTGAATATATATATATATATTTAGCATTAAACCAGATTATATATATATATTATTTATATAATATAATAGATTTACAATATATATTCAATAAATATATGATATAATATATATATATAAATATGTTCAATGTAATAAGTAAATAAATCAATAAATAAATAAATAGACAAATGACCAAATAAATATATATATATATAAATTTAATTGAATGTAAATATATATATATATGAAATAGATGTAAAATACAAAATCTATACAATATATAACACATATGATATGGAATAAATAAATATCTTATATTCGCATATTGTTTTTTTACCAAATATCTTTACTGTATATAAATAATATTTAATATATGCTATATATTTACGTGGTAAAATATATTATCTATATTTCTTGTAAAATATAGTATAATATAGTATAATACAAGATAATATAGTATAATATAGTATAATACGATATAATATGATATAATATAATATAATATAATTATATTATAATATAATATAATATAATATACCCTAAATCTATATATCATATGTATATTTAATCCCTAATGGGGTCACCGTGCTGAAATGGCTTACCAAGGGTCCAAAACCTGCAGTTTTCACGGGTTTAGGGTCAAAACCTGCGCTGAAATGGCTTACCAAGGGTCCAAAACCTGCAGTTTTCAAGGGTTTAGGGTCAAAACCTGCGGTTTTAGGGTCCAAAACCTGCATTTCTCAAGGGTTTCGGGTCAAAACCCTTCGTTTTAGCTGCTAAATCCATCCTTTTGGAAAGTTTTCGGGTCCAATCCATCCTTTTGGAAAGTTTTCGGGTCCAAAACCTGCATTTTTCCAGGGTGTCGGGTCAAAACCCTTGGTTTTGGCTGCTAGATCCCTCATAAATGCATCCTATGGGAAGGACAGCCGACGGCTCTCCCGGTCTTCGGTTCACCAAACCTGGCAAACCAGGGCGACCAGCCTCCTCTCAACGAGGATGCTGCCGGGGTGCCCCAAACCCCGGCCCCCGTCTTGTGCAGGGAGGGGTTGTCGCGTCGGTCCCCCACCGACGGACAAAGTTCAGGAGATAGGCCTGGCAGAAAAGGCGGAAAAAAACGATGACAGAACAGTTACATACAATGGAACAAGATCTTCGTGAAACAGGTCAGAACCTCAGAGGCAGCTATGCAGGCTGAGACGGCTGCGAACTTGAGCACACAGACAGAATGCAACGTTGCGAACCCCTTTCCAACTGAATCCGTGACGCAGAATGCAACGTTTCGAACTCCTTTCCACATCGATCCGTGCATTTGAGGCTGCTCGTTTCTCTGCATGCAGCATGGCATGTATCAACAATTCCAGATGTTTTTTGCCTCTGCGGTCCATGTCTCACGTGGGGTACAGCGGGGCTGCGCCATTGACCTTGAATCTGCATGCTAGGTGATGCCGCAGCCGCTGTGCTGTCTGTCTCCATGCTTTCCCTGCCCTCAGGTGAACAAGCCAGCGGTATCTGCAGCAACAATAGGGCTGCCGTGGCAGGCGTCCACCTCACTCTCACTCCTGGAGGCTTCCTCTTGGTCTGATTCATCTCTGTCCATGTCTTCGGGGTCGCCTTGGCTTGTCTCGTCCATGTCCATGTCTTCTGGCTCATCCTCGCTCTCTGGTGACTGGCTCATGGAAGGGTCTGACCTGCTGGTGGGTTCTTCCGATTCCGGCTGCTCACTGTCCGACATGCTGCGGATGGTCAACTCGGAAGTTCCCAGGCCACGATCATCTTCCCCGACCGGTCGCCAATCTGTTCGGCGGATGCTGCCGATGTGGTAGACATCCACACGGCGCCGCGCGCGCGACACGGCCACGTAGGCGTAGCCGTTGTCTGCGAGCTTGCGGTCGAAGCGGATTCCAATCAACTCCAGTGTGGCGCCTTGTGCTCGGCGAATGGTGGTGGCGTACCCGTAGGTGACTGGCATAAATTGACGGCCCTTCTGCCAGATGGGGTGCACCAAGAGCAAGATGTTGCTGTTGGTTTTGAGCACGAAGACATCTTTGCGCAGGACGCTCTGGATGGTCCCGACGGCGCCGTTGACGAAGCCCCGGTCTTTGTCCAGATTCTGCGTCAAGCGGACCCGCATCCCAGCTTCGAACCACAGCTGTTCCTCGCCGTAGGCGGGGTCGCCTGGCAGCCCTTTGCCCGCCGCCAGCATTGCGGCGGCGCCGGGGAAAGCTTGCTCGACCCATGCGCGGTTCAGTGCTGCTGCGCCTTTGTTGGTCACGGTGAGGAAGGTAAAGGTCTTCCCGGTGCTTTCTTCCAGTAGCCTGGCCTTTCTCACTGCCTGGTCCACGTCCTTGCTCCAAACTCGGTTCTCGAAGAAGCCTTCCAAGGTGGTTCGCGACGGCTGCCGCGTTCGGCTGTGCGCAGGAAGGCTAGCATGTCTGGGTCAGATGACCGGGCGGCAGCATGTTGCTGGAGCTGGATCTGTTGCACTGCACCAGCCGCGGCTTGAGCTTCCAAGTCCCGCTGCAGCTGGTGCACACCGTGGATGGGTTGGAGCTGCTGGAAGTCACCGACGAAGACGATGTAGGGCAGCGCGTGGAGTTCTCGGAACGCCACCTGCAATTGCTTCCACACCTCTCCGTCAATCTGCGAGACCTCGTCGAAGATGATCAGATCGAAGTGGCGAAGCCTGCCGGGGGGGATGTATTGTTTATCTCTGTCCCTGGTAATCTTGAAGGCGGAATGCACTGTCTCCACCGTGATGTCCAAGTCTGGCGGGATTCGCTGCCGGTGGGAAGTCACCAGCAATCCAATGGGCCCGAGGAGCAACACTTTGCAACCAGCTGTGGCAGCTTGGATTGCCGCTTCCAAAATCACTTCTGTCTTGCCGGCGCCCGGGCCTCCGGAGACTTGCAGCAGCCGGCCGGCGACGCGGACGTCGTTAGCGTCCACGACGGCAGTTCCCGCTTCCACGGCGTCCAGGACTGCTTGTTGTTGCGGGGACCACAGCCGCCTGGGGCGTTCGAAGATGCGGCGGGCGCTCCAAGCTGCTGGGTCTGCTTCGTTGCGCCGCACGGCCTCCAGAAGCAATGCGCAACTCAGAATGCGTGCGTTGAAGGTCCTGATGCGGGGCTCCTTCAAACCACGGAGCTTCAGTTCCGGCACGATTGCTTCCAGGAGCTGTGTGGGGTCGTTTCCGAAATACCTTTCCATGATGTGGCTGAGGTGTTGACAGTTCTCTGGCACTGCGTCAGGCTGCGGGTGCACCAAGTCCTTTTCTTCGGCGCCTTGTAGGAAGGTTGCGGCCCACTGCCCCACGAAGATATCCAAAAGCTCGAAGGCGAAGGATACTCCAACGGCGCATTTCTTTCCACGTCCTGGACCTGCGCGGGCCAGCCGGTTGTCGTCGGTGACTAGCATGCACTTTGCATTACACAGGGGGCACCTACCAGGACGAATTGCATCGACAGAGGGTATGTGTCTGGGCCTATATACTAAGGGCCTATATACTAAGAAATTTACTTTGTGTTTTCTATTATCTTCTCACTCTAAACTGCGTCTCTACCGTTTGCCACACCTTTCCCAAGGCCATGCCTGCCAAGTTGCGCTGCTTAACCTCGTAGGTAAAGAGCACCGGAAGGTCACCACCTGCAGCTGGATCTTGTTGCACCAATGCCTTGCTCTTCACTTGCCAGCCGCGGAACCACTCCAGGAAACTCTTCGGCGCACCTCTTGACGGCGCATCGTCTCTTGAAGCCTCTTCCCCTGATAATTCAACACATTCGTCCTCTTCCGGGGTTTCCTCCTCGGCTTCCTCCTGCTTCTCCCTGATGATGTACACGGACGGGTGCTTCTTCTGGAGGCACTGCTGGAAGGCAAGGTACGCGTGCCGTGAGTTGTTGACGGCGGGGCTTCCGGGGACTGGGGCATAACAATGATCACCTGTGAAAGACGCCTTGACCAGAGGAAGGCAGGCAAACTCCATGCTGATTTCTTGCTCTAGCGGCTGCCTCTTGCATAACATGCGGTAGATCTGAGCCCAATGGCTTTGTTCTGTTTGGCTGCCTTGCTCTTGTGCTTCACAGCGGTGGAAATGCAGCGCGTCTGAAGCCTTGGTTGTGTATCCGACAACATATTGCAGTAGGAGGTGGTGTGTCTCGGTCCTAGTGCACTTGACATCGACGGCACCACACCGAAAGGTGTTCTCGAGGAATGCCACGAAGGGCGACTTCAGCCCTGGCTTACCGCTGGTTCCAGTCAGTAAGTCCACATTCTGCCCATCCAAATATTTCACCCATGCAAGGACGTGCACATGAAGCGTACCTCGGCTTTGGAATTCAAACCGGTACACGAACTCGATCACCTTCTCAATGCCGCACTCTGTCAAGTTGGCGCCCTTCTTCCCCTTCTTCAGCAAGGCATGCTCCAGGACGGCCGACAAGCAGTTGTGCAAATGCGCGGTGAGCGATGCTTGATGGGCACTCAACTCTTCTGCCTCCGCAGCGGCTTGTAACATGCCGTAGTGGTGGGGAAAGGCCCATTCTGCTGGCGCGATGGTGAAGAACAAGTTGGGGAAGGCATCCATCTGTCGGCACATATCCTCCAAACGCTGCGTTTGCTGCAGCCAATAGGCTTCGAAGTTGTTCATCCCTGAAGCCATTTCATCGGGGGCCACGCGCTTGGAGGCGGCAACTGCTGCAACCTGGCTAAGCTGTTTGGCCAAAGCCACGTCATGCATGTAGCTCACCAAGGGGAAATCGTTCTGGTAGTCCATGCACCGGCTGCGAAGCTTCCGGTGGAAGCTGGTTCGCAGGCTTGGCTTGGAACCGGCCGGCAGCAGGCCAAGGGCATCGAGGCGGCTGGCAATGTCCGTGTTTGCGAAGGAGGCCCGCGGGTATAGCCACGGTCTGGCGGCCACTTCCAAGCCCGGCGAATGCAGCAGGAGTTCAGCTGTGCGGATGTAGCGCCACGAGTTGTCTGCGGACGTCGCTGCGGCAAGCAAAGCTTTGTGATGCAGCACCCATTTCTTGTAGGTCTCGTTGTTCGTCATCAACCAGGCAAACGCTCGCCGCTCCCCGTCTGACGCCAACGCCGCCTCCACATCGCTGGCTTTCCAAATTCCTCGAACCAGGGATTGCTTCTGCTTGCTGGTGATCGATGCCCTGCCGCCTCTTCGTGTTGTGTAGTTGACCTTCAGCTCCAAGGGTGCCAGCGCGGCCCAGTCAATCTGTGGCAGGACGGTGTTCGGAAGGCGTGCGCCCAGGTCCGGCAAGTGTGCCCGAAGCTCATCCCAATGGACGGCTTGTGGTGTGATGTATGCCATCAGCTTGCGTGTTCTGGGGCGCGGCTGCTCTTCCGTCCATGGCGTCTCCAGCTCGACAGGGCTATGGTCGCACCCGTTGGTGCACAATTTTTCGACCTGTGCCTTCCCACGAAAGCGCCAGCCTGGTGCCATTGGGGCCTCGACAGAACGAAGCCCGCAGTTGGGACAAAAACTCCAGGATGGAACTTGCATCCACTGGCCCAAAACATCCAGACCGGTTGGGAAGTTCCTGGGTTCCCGTCCGGCTGCTTGCAGCAGGCCAAAGGTCTGGACAGCCTCGGCTTTCCAAGCTTGCGCGGCCAAAGGCGCGTCTCGCCTGACCGCCCCATAGAAGGATTCGTGTACGCCACATGTTTCAACCACAGATTGCCGCGTGTGCCCGGCAAGTATCAGGCGGATAGCTTCTAAGTGAGAAGCTAGAGACTCTTCTATTGCCCGAGGTGCTTGTTGCCAATGTGCCAGTGTTCGTTGTGGCACCCCAAACTCCTTGGCCAGGTGTGCTTGCGACTGCTGCCTTGTGCTGAGCTCGTCCAGACAGTGTTCTAACCTTTCCGGCGTCAAAGCTACCATGCCCTGCTTGAGTGCAATGTTGTATCGCCCCCAAGGACCGTGGTAGTAGATCTCCTCCGCCACTCTTGCGGGGGTTTGTGCACCGCAGCTGTTGGGACACGGTTGTCCGGCCACTGGTACGCCGAGCCAACCACAGCGGTCGCAGCGCCGCAGCCTGCCTTTGCCTTTCTCCTCCGCCTGCTCCCTGGGCTGCTCCTGTGGTGCTTCCTCTTCTGCCACTGGCGCTGCCGATCCAAACAAGCCAACTGGTAGAGGTGCTTCTCCAGGAATGACTGGCGCAGCGGCGGCCCTCCCCACGACCTCCAACAGCCCAGCCGCCGCTGCTGGACGCTTGCGGCCTGGTTTGTCTCTTGGCTTTGGCGTGGCTGATGTGGGCGCCGGTTCTTCCAATACCTCGGGCATGTGTGCTCGTGCAAATCCGCGGGGGAGCCTTGCTAACGCCTCAGCGCGTTGTGCTGCCCCGGCCATGCGTCCCAAGGACTCCTTCAAAAATGCCCGGCCGCCTGTCGTGCCACAGACGACGTTGAGGAGGACCGGGTCCTGCAGGCCGAGGCATGAGCGGGGGATGTCGAGGACCTGTGGAGATTTAATGCTATGTTGGTCTGTTCGTATCGGACTGGAGGTGTATACATTCTTTTATCTGTTCTCACTCTTTCTTTCTGTGTGTCTCTATTTTTTAAATACTTATGGGTGGAATACATATATATGCATCTATAAACATATAAAGGATATATATATATATATATAGATGTCAATTGCAAATGTGATATCTGCAGCCGAGGCACACACCAAACGCAGCGGTCATGACCCGACTGTGGTTGCACCGCTCCACCGGAAGAGCTGAAGATGCAAGGAACACCTTCTTGCAGGCCACGGCAAGCGCGCGGCATGGCAGGCGCGCTCAATGATGCTACCGGCTAAAAGAAAAAAACCGTTTGACTGTGTTGCTCCTCTTGCCGTCTTGTTGTTGCTGTCTATAGCACTGTTCAACTCTAGAGCCATCGGTATACGACCGGATGAGCCACCCTCCTTGCCTCGCCTGCTTGTGCGTCTGTACCAATGCAACATGCCTCAGACCCTACTCCTTCTTTGCTTTGTGGCTGCCAACTTGACCCCTTGCGCGTGAGACACGCAAGCCTTTTTAACCTGGCGCGGTGTCTGCAATCTTTGCGTTTACGGCTTTGTGCACGTAAACCAACAAAAACCAACGTGAGCCCTACGTCCAGCACTCACACGGCGCATCTGTATCCCTGCGCCCGGGTGCTGCCTCTAGAGGCGACGTTCTCCTCAGACGAACAATCCGGTGGTGTCCGGTGCTGCGGATCCGGCTGCGCGCGGCGGCTCACTGGTCTTGTTCCTCTTCACGGCAGCGGCTGCCCACGCGGCCTCGTTCATGGGCTTGTGTTGGACGGCGGCGCGGCAGGTTTTCTCGGCAACGTGGCCTGCGAAGAACGCGCCGTTGCCGGCCATGAGGGCAAGCATGGCGCGCAGGGGGGTGTGCTCCTTCTTCAGCCACTTGTGCACCTCGGCGGCCGCTTCCTGGATCTGTTGGTCCGTGCACGGGGCCGCTGCGGCGTCTTGGTCCACCTTGCGCTTCTTCAGCTGGGCAAGGCTTGGCTGCTGCGCGCCTTCCTGGCTGCCCTTGCCTCGATTCAGGCGTTCCAGGTGCGGCTTCAGCTCCGCCGCTTCGGCCAGTGCCGTCCCCAGCGGCACTTCTTTGAGCAGCTTCTTCATGTCATCTGACTCCAGCACTTTGATGGCCGACAGCAGGGCTTCGGCGGAACGGGACACGCCCACGCCCTGGCGCCACGGCTCCTCTGAGGCCAGCTCCGTGTGGAAGGCGACGCGCTTGCTGCCCTTGGCCGCTGCACGCCACACGGCCTCGGTCGTCTGCTCTGTGAAGGCGCTCTCGCCGTAGGGGTTGAGCATTTGTGCAGCCACCGAGTCGTACCAGTAGAGCTTGACACGGCGGGCTTGGCCGGCCACCGTGCTGGCCTGTGTGGGCGATCCCGGCGCAGAGGCAGAGGCAGCGAAGAGGCCACGGGTGTCGGCGGAGCTCGAAGCCATGGTGCGCGGCAGAGGACGGTTCCCGGTTGTCGGCGCTAAGGTTTTGGATCAGTCTTGCTGCGGCACAAAAACATCACAACTGAGGCGAACCCAACTTCGCTACTGCAATGCATTCTACTCTAACTTGCAGAGGACAGAGCCCTAGTAGCCCTACACACGCCCATGACTGCATCGGTACAAGCTACACTTCCGGTGACAACATGTCTGTGTTGCTACTGTGTTCAACCGTCTCCGTGTGCAAAGGGGAAATGTGCAATGTGTAAACCATCCATGCAAGGCTCTTTGTTTTTCACCCACGCTTGTGCCTCAGTTGCAAAGACTTCCAGCGGCTCTTGCCCGCTGTGGCGCGCGCCGCCAAAAGTCGCTGGCGTAGATCTTGCCGAGCCGTCTGCCAGCATTGATTGCATCGCCACAGTGTTGCATTACCTCAAGCGTCGAAGCAAAGGAATGTTGACTGTTATATACCTTTGTGAACCTATGTATGTATGTATGTCTGTATATATAAATTATATATATATATATACATGTATATATGTTTACGTGTCATCAATGATCATGTCCTTCCAACATCGTAACACATGTCGCTGTTTGTATGACAAGATCATCTGAATCTGAACACTTGCTCATGATGATCCCAGACGCTGAAATCTTGCCAAGCATCTCATCCCGACCACCACCCCCTAAACATTAGGGACCTGTTGTCTTGAGGGGTTACAAAGCGCCATTGCGGCGCGACCCGCCGGAGGTGAAGAAAGGGGACCCCGAAAAGGAAACCCAAAACTTTTGGCGGGCCGCCGCCGCCGGGCGGCATACTATGTGTAAAGTGACTAATCCCGGCCCCCGCCGCACCCCCACTATATATAGGGCGGTTTCCCCTTGCGTCGGGGCTCCGGTCCTTAGGCTCTCGGTCGGGTCGTCCGGCGCGCCTCCGCTTGGCGCCCGCGGGCTTCCTACTATATAGGGTTCCTTCTCCTGCCCTTCGGTGCTTTCCTCGGCGGCGTCCGCGGGCAGCTGCCCGCAGGAGCTCCCCGGCGCCCGTCCGGGGAAGCAACTTTAAAAGGGAAAACCCTATTCCAGGAGGGTACCGTCCATTTTACGCGGGTACCGTCCGTTTTGCCAAAATGGACGGTACCCCCCCGGGGTACCGTCCGTTTTACCCTATTTCGGACGGTACCCCCAGGGGTAAAATGGACGGTACCTGCCCGGGGTACCGTCCATTTTGTCAAAACGGACGGTACCCTGGTAAAACGGACGGTACCCTGGTAAAACGGACGGTACCCCCGCAAAATGGACGGTACCCCCCCGGCCTGTCTGTCTGTCAGCCTGCCTGCCTGCCTGCCCCTGCCTGCCTGCCTGCCTGCCCGTCTGTCTGTCTGTCTGTCTGTCTGTCTGTGTGTCTGTCCGTCCTTTTGCATGGATGTATGTATGCAGGGCGGCATTTGTTTGGTTTTGTTTGCTTTGCACACCTCTTATGTACGTGTATGCATCGGGCTTCGTTGTCTGTGACAGGACAAGCAAGGTGTGAGGCATGCAGCAGCTGAATGAATGAAAAGGTGTATGGCACTAATGAAAAGGGAACCTTGGGCGGGTGGGATGTAAACATTTGTATATGTTGCATCGCATAATATCTCTCAATCATAATGAGCTTTAGACCCTTAACCCTAAACCCTAAACCCTAAAACCCTCAACCCTAAACCCTAAACCCTAAAACCCTAAACCCTAAACCCTAAACTTGACATAATATAATTTAATGTAATACAATTTAATATATTATAACTTAATTATTGTGATATAATATAATTCAACATGATATAGTAAAATATCATTTAACATAAATTCATGTTATGTTTTACAACATAATATTCAGATATCTTGATACTTGATATATATATATATATATATATGGACATTTCGATGCATTTGGGTGGCCAAAATGAACCGGGTTTCCAAAATCATGGCCCAATAGGCCCAACATGAGCACTGTCAGACACCAAATTTGTGGGGCACCAAAACCCTTCCTGCCCCACAAATATGGGAATATCTGGCCCAACATAGACCTACCAAAACCTCCATATGGCCCAACATGGGGCCAAACATAGGCCCAACATGGGCCCCAAATGGTCCAACACAAGCCCAAGACATGAAAAAGATTGGCTTTGGCAACCCGGTTCGTTTTCGCAACCCAGATATTTATAATAGATGTTTACATGTTATATACTTAATATATATTATTGTATATTTCATACTATTTCATACATACACATATATAATACTGTATTTTTATTTGAAATAGTTTGCAACGACTTGCACTAAAGCTGTGTGTGGATGGCACAATTACAATTTCAACTTGAATTCAAGGCGCAACTGCTAACAAGGTTGAAGCAGTGATGTTCAGTCCGAAGTCCGAAGTTCCAAGTTCCAGGCTCCAGGACTCCAGGCAATCCACTCACTCCAGGTTCCTTTTTTTTTCCACATGCATTGCGCCCTTTGCCCGATCTAAGGCAGGGATTCTTCGATGCAGGGGTGTTTTTCCAGACGATGGCATTGACTTGATCAAGCAGCTCTTCCGGAAACCGGTGCTCAGCGTGCACCACTTCATGGTCGCTCCAAAGGCTTGGTTGGTAGCAGAACATCTATAAGATGTGTATCTGTGGACTTGGACTTGGACATGACTTTGTGTCTAGACATTGGGTTCAGATTGGGTTGCGTGGATGCATGCCCTTGCCATTATTTGCCAATGACTTGGTGCTTGTGGCCCATGGCCCTAATCCTAATGCAACGGTTTGGTTGGGCAGGAGGCTGTGGAGGAAGAGCGGCTTCGCACTTGCAAAAGGCTTTGCCTACCTCCGACAACGCCCTTCAGCAAGCTCCTTCAAGGACAGAATATGGGGACATGGGCGCCGTGTTCAAATAGTTTAAAAGCTAGAGAGTTGATTTGATCCTGGACAACTTGCAAGTTGCACAAAGTGGATCCTCTTTCTTTTAACGCATCCACTTCCACTGTCCAAATCCAAGTCTTCTCCTGACTCTCCTCTGTCATCTGTCATCTGTCTGACTGTCCTCCCCTTTCCTCCTGAAAATCACTGATGCCTGGCAGGAAGCCAAGCTGCATGGCTGAAGGCATACAAAGGACTTCCGAAGCTGCAAGCCGGATGGAAGGCCAAGGAGGAGTCAGCCATGTGCAACCTCTGCCAGAATCCGTACAAGATTCCTGTGTGTGGCATCTGGGCGCCGGCGCTGCTTCGAGGTGGAAAACTCTGGGTGCTACGTCCAGGTCCACCAGAGAATGATGCAGTTGAAGAAAGGTGGCTTCTCCCCGATGAGCACCTCATCATCATGGGGATCCCACAATACGCTGCTCTCTGTGGAACTCATGACCGTCACCCCCACATCGGAGTTCAGCTGGCAGCAGGCGCAAAGCGAAGCCTGGCCGGAAATGTGCCTTGCTCAAATATCTCATGAGTCATCGTGATTTTCGGAGTCATGAGTCATGATCTCCTTTATCGTGCACAATTCTTTCACACACAACTTTCTCACACACAATTCTTTTATTCATTGATCCTTCACCATCACCATCTCCTTTGTCTTTCCTGCTTTGTCTGTCGGTCCTTTAATTTGATATGTGTATGTTTTTTTTGGTGTGTTCATTGAGTTATTTTTACGTATGTTTTGCTTACAACTTGTGAGTGTGTGTGAGAGAGAGAAGGAGGGAGAGAGAGAGAAGGGAAGGACAGGGAAAAAGAGTGAAAAGAAGGAGAAACAAACAGAAAGAGAAAGCGAGAGAGAGAGAGAGAGGGGTTGACGGTTGACCATGTCATTGTTCTTTCAGAGAACTTCTGAATCCTGTGACCCTGAGGCCATGCATGCTGCAGTGATCGGTTCCTTTTGGTGCACTTTCGCTTGCAGTGCTTCTCTCCACCAACAGCAGCGCTGGCGAGATGGCGAAGAAGCTGTTTGTCCATGGCCCTCGTTCGCACCTATGGAGTGAAACCGCAGCCCAATGTGCGGTAATTTTCAAACTCGACTCGAGCAGCGACTTTGTCGTGGATGCAATGCCAGGGGATGCGCAAAACAAATAACTGGCGGCCTGGTGGCAGCCTGGGCCTCTGGGCGCTGGTGTGGTGAACGGTAAAATTTCCAATGAACTGTAACTGTGACTGTGACCTTTCTCAATGTCTCAACTTTTGTTTTCATGGGTATCCATTGGTTTGGAGCTTGGACCGCATTCCTGCTGAAAGATTGTCTTGGCATGCCTTTGCAATGATTTCACATGGGAAAGCCGCAAAGCATCTTGCTATTTTGCAATACGTTGAACTTGGCAGGCTGACGATTTGGCACTGAGTGCGGCTGAGTGGCTGTAGATTAGCAGCGTTCAAACTTTGGCTTTTGGTAGTCATGTCAACCAGAGCTTGGGGCGAGTGACCCTCCCAACGGGTCTTGAAACTGGTATGTTTGGTTTCCACTTCGGGCAGAGCTTAGATCAAGTGTTCTTGCCAACCATTCTTCAAACAGTGACTTTCGGAGTGTTTACTTTACACCAAAGCTTGGCTTGGAGCGAGTGACAGTGCCAAGTGGTCTTCAGACATTGGCTGTTTCAGAATTTCCACTAGGGCTTCGAGCAAGTGACACTCCAAGCGGTCTGCAAACATTGTCTTTTGGTTTTCAAGTTTCAAGTTTTGATGTTTGGTGTTTGCTTCAACCAAAGCTTGGAGAGAGTGACACTGCCAAGTGGTCTTCAGACTTCAGACATTGGCTGTTTCAGAATTTCCACTAGAGCTTCGAGCAAGTGACACTCCAAGCGGTCTGCAAACATTGTCTTTTGGTTTTCAAGTTTCAAGTTTTGATGTTTGGTGTTTGCTTCAACCAAAGCTTGGAGAGAGTGACACTGCCAAGTGGTCTTCCAAGATTGACGGTTAGTGGGGTTTGAGGCAAGTGACATGTCCAATTGGCCTTCCAACTTTTCCAACATTGTCGTCGTTTTGGTTTTTGAATGTAGGCACGGCTTGGCAGGTGATCTTGCCAACCAGCCTTCAAACGTTGACGTTTCACCAAAGCTTGGAGCGAGCGTGGAAACTTTTATTACTTTTTCTGAGAATTTCAACCAGAGCTTGGAGCGAACGACCTTTCCGCAAGCTGCTGCAAACATTGTGAATTTCATGCGTTGCAACTTGCAACTACTAAGAATTGGTTTGTTGCATTTGTTGCCCTGTGCTTCTTCCCTTTATGTATATGTATATGTATTATGTATATAATATATATATATATACATATGTGTGTTGGCTGGGTTTAAGGACGGAAACGGATACCGAGACCGAGACTCGAGACTCGAGACCCAATGTTTTCGTGTTTTTATGTTTCATGATGGCGGGGCTGGCGGGGAGTCATGGTCATGGTACGATGTAGGCTGTAGGCTATGTAGGCTATGTAGGCTATAGATATGCAAGGTCAAACTGGTCAACCTGAGTTTCTGAAGCGTGGGCGTGAGCTTAGGCTAAGCGGCTTAGGCATAGAATGCGAGCTGCCCAATTTGAAACAAACCAAAACCAACACTTGTGAGATGTGGTACCAAAACAGAGTGTTCAGTGTCAGTGTTTACAAATAATATTGAGTATTGAGTATTGAGTCATTTTTTATAAACTGAGATAAAACTTTAAAACCAATATAAAAACAGGATGCTGATGTGGCCCCCTGCAGGCTGTGACACATTTTTCAGATATCAAACCTCATGTTTTTGTTCACTAAAACTCCGTGTTTCATGGTTTTTAGCATGTTTGTGCATTTTTTTGTGGAATTGTTTCATGTTTTAGCTTCAAAACAGGGTGTGTTTACCAAATACTAAGGTAGGTTCTAAGTTGGGAACCTTTTTTCTATGCTTTAAACAGTACAAAAAATAATTTTTTGGCCTATATAAGCCTATATATTGTGTTTTTTTTAGAATCTGGGATAAAACCAAGATAAAAACAGGATGCTGCTTTGGCCCCCCACAGTCTATGCCACATTTTTCAGATCAAATCTCATGGTTTTTGATCGGTAAAACTATGTTTTTCATGATTTTGAGCATGTTTTTGTTGTTTTTGTTTTTTTTTCATGTTTTAGCTTCAAAACAGGGTGTGTTTACCAAATACTGAGGTAGGTTCCAAGTTGGGAACCTTTTTTCTATGCTTTAAACAGTACAAAAAATAATTTTTTGGCCTATATAAGCCTATATATTGTGTTTTTTTAGAATCTGGGATAAAACCAAGATAAAAACAGGATGCTGCTTTGGCCCCATGCAGTCTATGCCACATTTTTCAGATCAAATCTCATGGTTTTTGATCGGTAAAACTATGTTTTTCATGATTTTGAGCATGTTTTTATTGTTTTTGTGGCATTTTTTCAGGTTTTGGCTTCAAAACAGGGTGTGTTTACCAAATACTGAGGTAGCTTCCAAGTTGGGTAGCATTTTTTAAAAACCTTAAATCCCAAAAAAACCTTATTCTTTTTTAAAAATTCTCAGCCCTTAAACCCCAGGACCCACGAAATTTAGCAGTAACATCTAAAGATTTGACGAACAGCTGTGACCCATGTGGGGTGGGGAGGTCTCGCATGTGCTGGCCGGATGGTAGCAGCCGTCAATAGCCGCATAGCACGGGTGATCAAAAGCTTGAGGTTCGCAAATCTGTCCGGCAGAAATTCCTTCCATGCACTCCATCCCACTGCAGTGGAGAGAAGCTGGTAGATTGCATACTCATGCGTTGTTTTGGTCAACCCGAGTTGGGTGATGCGCTGCTTCCAATCATCCGTCATTGCCAGCGAAGGGCCATCCGCTTTCATTTGCGCATGGTTCTGGAAGAACAGGTCGTAATCATGATCAGGGCTCAGCAGTCCACCTCCCAGTCCACTGCAATGTGCGGTGAGAGGTCGATCTGGCATGGGGGAGTCCTCTTGCCACAGGCTATTCATCGAGAAAACCCACTGTGCCCATCTCTTCGGCCGGTCAACCAGAGAAAGAGGAGCTTGCGACGTGTTGGCTGCCTCTCCCGTATAGATCCGCTGGGAGCACTGTACGAGATCAAAGACTTCTCCCTTTCCTGATGTTGTCCACTCCTCTGGTGCTCGAAAGGCTGTTAGAAGAGCAAATGCGAGCACAGCAGCCTGGGCGAGAGCCCGGCAAGGAGTTCCTAGGGCAGGTCTTCGCTCCCACAACCCCAATAACGCCACAAGTTGCTGGCTTTGCATGGACACGCAGTCCCATGACTGGGAGAAAGTTGTGGTGGAGCCATTGTGGCTGCCACTCTGCTGTTCCAAAAAGGGCTGCTGCTGGTGGTAGCCAACCAAACTGCGCCAAGTCCTCAAGTCGCGATGGCAACCGTTGTTTAGCCCTTCCAAAACCATGCAATACAGTCGAGGTCCCTTTATGGCCGCCATGTTTCTACTAGTTTTTTGGATCCTGTTTTCGGGGCCATGATGAAGCAGGCTTGTCGCCAAACACTAAAGTCTTTGGCTGCTGAATGTCTTGTTGGCGTTCGTTTGGGGCTGCTGAATTTCTTGACTCCTGTCTGCGTGGACTGATTGTTTTGGTTGCTTGCATTTGGTACAGGTGGCTGTTTGTTTTGGACTGATGTCGTTGACACACTTCCTGGATCTGGGTTGGTGGGTTGGTGCCTAGAAAGTGTATTTTTTGTTGATACGAACACAGCTACAATTTTTATCCCGCACCCACTGTCAATTTGGGAATAGACTGAGAGGGGACAGCGAAAAGCCAAGACGGTCAACAAAAAGGAACATTGGTTCATGCAAAGCGTAAAGTTTCAACGGCCCTTTCAATGAAGGTGAAACCTGTCTACAAATAGACATTCATGTGCATTTGCTCCAATCTCAGCCGTCGAGGCTTGCCTCGAAAATTCTCCCTCATCCTTACATTTTTTGTTTTGTTGCACTTTCTATAGCCTCGAGGCTGCCTCGAAGCCTGCTTTGAAGCCTGCCGCCAGGCTCATCCTGAAAGATTGTTTGTTTTGCTCCAAGTTCGCATGGTCGAGAACCGGAGTTGCAACAGAGGATGCAAATGCCTTTTTCCCGTCTTGCAGAAAGCGCGCTGTTTTGCGCTAACTTTGCTGTCGCCCCTGCGGGTTTGATTTGCCTGGCATGTGCAATACTTCTGGCAGTCACGGTGTGAAAACTGACAGCGTTTAGTGCAGATTTTGGTGGCAGGTGCGGTATTTACGGCGTGTGTGACACTGAACCTACAGAGGGTGAGCGTTTAGTACGACAGTTGTGGCACTACACGCCTTTTACCGTGGAAAAAACCAGCAAAACAGGTCCAGCGTGTAGCGTGTAGTGGCTCTTTTTTCTAAACTATATTGATCTTTAAAAAAATAATTACAACCGAACGCCAGGAAACGGCGAAAATGTGTCTCCGGCCACAGCGCGGAGCGTTTAGTGGGGTACTACACGCCCAAACGGTCGCATCTAAAAATCGCTGTTTTACCACAGTGCGAAGCGTTTAGTGCCGATTTTGCTGGCAGGCGCAGTATTTGCGCACTGCGTCGCGCCAAAATCACAGAGGGTGAGCGTGTAGTGCCGCCAGTTGCGGCACTACACGGCAGGTTTCTGTGCACAAACCTTGGCAGGCGCAGTATTTCAAAAGGAAACATGGCCACCCCACAGCTTAAACCCTGCCGTGGCTGAAGCTGTGAGGTGGCCACGTTTGTTTGTCAAATACTTGCCACGGGCTAAGCTGTGAGGTGGCCATGTTTGCTTGTCAAAAACTGCCCCTGCCAGGGTTTACGCTGTGTAGTGGCCATGTTAGCTTCTGAATTACTGCGCCTGCCAGCGTTTAAGCTGTCCAGGTTAAGCTGTGAGGTGGCCATGTTTGTTTGTCAAGTACCGCAGTTGTCAGGGTTTAAGTTGTGAGGTGGCCATGTTTGTTTGCAATATTTGCCACAGGTTGAGATGTGTGGTTGTTTACTTCTGAAATGCTGCGCTTGCCACGGGTTTAAGCTGTGATGTGGCCATGTTTGCTTCTGAAATATTGTGCCTGCGAAGGGGTTGTTAGCTGCCAAAGTACTGCGCCTGCTACGGGCTTAAGCTTTTGAAATATTGGGCCTGCCGCTTTAAGAGATCTGTTGAATACGCCCCGCTCCCCAGTGGCAATGCTGCGTCAGTGTGAGATGGACTGAAGCTGTCATATGCTTCTTTACAGCGTTCCACAGCAGCATTGCCGCCGGGGGTGTGGGGGTTCTGCGCTGCCGGCGCAAAAACTATCGGGAGAAAAAATGCAGGATCACATGGAGGTGAGGCCATGGCGGCCACATGGTATGTTCTTTATTTCGCAAGAGAGACGGAACATATCGAGGGACGAAAATCTGCATGTGCTTTGAAGTTAAGGTCCCACACGGGGCATGTGTCCTCATTTTGGACTGCAGGCTTTCATGAAAGCAATGGATATCTTGGCTGGTGATCATCGCCAGCGTTTTTTGGTTTCAGATCATTCAGTCTTGACGTGTTTTATATAGATTCGAGTCCCCGTGAGCCTCGCTTTGTCCTCGTGCCATTACGTTTTGCGTCCGAGGCCTGGCCTCGGGCAGGCCTCGGTGAGCCTCGGAGCGCCTCGAATGCCAACAAACCTGCTTCATCATGGCCCCTAAAACAGGGCCGAAAAAAGTGCTCAAAACATGGCTGCGATAGAGGGACCTCGACAGTAGCAAGCGGCCTTGGGACGCACAAAGAGAAAAAGGTATGTGTTGACATTCATGTTCAAGCTGCTGGGTCGCAAATCTGCTTGCAAAACATTTGCGGGCAGCAACGAAATTCTCCGATGGCTGACCCCATTTTTGGGTCCAAATATGGACCCCAAAATGGGGTCCAGAATTGGATCACATTTTCATTCCTTCTTTTAGGTCTTTGCTTGGGCCCCGTTTTGGGGTCCAGATTTGGACCCAAAAGTGGGGCCAGCCATCGGAAAATTTTGCTGCTGCCCGCAGATGTTTTGCAAGCAGATTTGCGACCCACTAGCATGAGCGTAAGCGTTAACGCATGCTTTTTCTCTGTGTGCGCCCCAATTTGTTTCTTGTACAGTCGAGGTCCCTTTATGGCCGCCATGTTTCTACTAGTTTTTTGGATCCTGTTTTCGGGGCCATGATGAAGCAGGCTTGTCGCCAAACACTAAAGTCTTTGGCTGCTGAATGTCTTGTTGGCGTTCGTTTGGGGCTGCTGAATTTCTTGACTCCTGTCTGCGTGGACTGATTGTTTTGGTTGCTTGCATGTGGTGCAGGTGGCTGTTTGTTTTGGACTGATGTCGTTGACACACTTCCTGGATCTGGGTTGGTGGGTTGGTGCCTAGAAAGTGTATTTTTTGTTGATACGAACACAGCTACAATTTTTATCCCGCACCCACTGTCAATTTGGGAATAGACTGAGAGGGGACAGCGAAAAGCCAAGACGGTCAACAAAAAGGAACATTGGTTCATGTAAAGCGTAAAGTTGCAACGGCCCTTTCAATGAAGGTGAAACCTGTTTAAAATATAGACATTCATGTGCATTTGCTCCAATCTCAGCCGTCGAGGCTTGCCTCGAAAATTCTCCCTCATCCTTACATTTTTTGTTTTGTTGCACTTTCTATAGCCTCGAGGCTGCCTCGAAGCCTGCTTTGAAGCCTGCCGCCAGGCTCATCCTGAAAGATTGTTTGTTTTGCTCCAAGTTCGCATGGTCGAGAACCGGAGTTGCAACAGAGGATGCAAATGCCTTTTTCCCGTCTTGCAGAAAGCGCGCTGTTTTGCGCTAACTTTGCTGTCGCCCCTGCGGGTTTGATTTGCTTGGCATGTGCAATACTTCTGGCAGTCACGGTGTGAAAACTGACAGCGTTTAGTGCAGATTTTGGTGGCAGGTGCGGTATTTACGGCGTGTGTGACACTGAACCTACAGAGGGTGAGCGTTTAGTACGACAGTTGTGGCACTACACGCCTTTTACCGTGGAAAAAACCAGCAAAACAGGTCCAGCGTGTAGCGTGTAGTGGCTCTTTTTTCTAAACTATATTGATCTTAAAAAAAATAATTACAACCGAACGGCAGGAAACGGCGAAAATGTGTCTCCGGCCACAGCGCGGAGCGTTTAGTGGGGTACTACACGCCCAAACGGTCGCATCTAAAAATCGCTGTTTTACCACAGTGCGAAGCGTTTAGTGCCGATTTTGCTGGCAGGCGCAGTATTTGCGCACTGCGTCGCGCCAAAATCACAGAGGGTGAGCGTGTAGTGCCGCCAGTTGTGGCACTACACGGCAGGTTTCTGTGCACAAACCTTGGCAGGCGCAGTATTTCAAAAGGAAACATGGCCACCCCACAGCTTAAACCCTGCCGCGGCTGAAGCTGTGAGGTGGCCACGTTTGTTTGTCAAATACTTGCCACGGGCTAAGCTGTGAGGTGGCCATGTTTGCTTGTCAAAAACTGCCCCTGCCAGGGTTTACGCTGTGTAGTGGCCATGTTAGCTTCTGAATTACTGCGCCTGCCAGCGTTTAAGCTGTCCAGGTTAAGCTGTGAGGTGGCCATGTTTGTTTGTCAAGTACCGCAGTTGTCAGGGTTTAAGTTGTGAGGTGGCCATGTTTGTTTGCAATATTTGCCACAGGTTGAGATGTGTGGTTGTTTACTTCTGAAATGCTGCGCTTGCCACGGGTTTAAGCTGTGATGTGGCCATGTTTGCTTCTGAAATATTGTGCCTGCGACGGGGTTGTTAGCTGCCAAAGTACTGCGCCTGCTACGGGCTTAAGCTTTTGAAATATTGGGCCTGCCGCTTTAAGAGATCTGTTGAATACGCCCCGCTCCCCAGTGGCAATGCTGCGTCAGTGTGAGATGGACTGAAGCTGTCATATGCTTCTTTACAGCGTTCCACAGCAGCATTGCCGCCGGGGGTGTGGGGGTTCTGCGCTGCCCGCGCAAAAACTATCGGGAGAAAAAATGCAGGATCACATGGAGGTGAGGCCATGGCGGCCACATGGTATGTTCTTTATTTCGCAAGAGAGACGGAACATATCGAGGGACGAAAATCTGCATGTGCTTTGAAGTTAAGGTCCCACACGGGGCATGTGTCCTCATTTTGGACTGCAGGCTTTCATGAAAGCAATGGATATCTTGGCTGGTGATCATCGCCAGCGTTTTTTGGTTTCAGATCATTCAGTCTTGACGTGTTTTATATAGATTCGAGTCCCCGTGAGCCTCGCTTTGTCCTCGTGCCATTACGTTTTGCGTCCGAGGCCTGGCCTCGGGCAGGCCTCGGTGAGCCTCGGAGCGCCTCGAATGCCAACAAACCTGCTTCATCATGGCCCCTAAAACAGGGCTGAAAAAAGTGCTCAAAACATGGCTGCGATAGAGGGACCTCGACAGTATGACGGGTCGCATAAAGTCCGGTTCAATCTCCATAGCCTGGTGCATCTTGTCTCCTGGGAGCACTTTAATTGCAACTTCACCTGGGAGGAGACTGAGTGTTGGCAGGGCTCCTTGCTCATAGGCGGGGCGGGCCCACTTGTGAAAATTGGGCTGTCTGCCTTGGAATCCATCAAGAATTCCTCGCAAGTGCCCATGCCGAGGCCACTGCCCCGTTGCCGGCACTGGAAACGTGACCAAGCCTGACCATTTTCCCAGTATGCTCCAAGCATGACACCAGTCAGCTGCACATCGAGTGGCCGTGCCTAGAAGCGGCGATCCTAGCAGTCCACAAGAAACAGCTGTTTCAGTATCACAGGGCGGTTGGGTGGTCGATAGGAAGCTGTCAACATGGTCACGGTGGCACTGCTGGCAATAGTGGCAAGTTCGTCAGGGTCACGATCAGGGTCTACCAGGTCAGACTCTGGAATTGGGCTGCGATGCCGAGATGCCAACACAATAACCAGTCCAGCATTAATTTCCGTGAAGGCTTCACTAACCAGGATGATGCCCTTGATGGCAACCGATTTTGATGTTTCAGCAGCAGCTTGCTTGTCAGTCGATCCTTAGCACGACTAAGCCGTTGGCGTGGAGTTGTGGCTCCTTTCATCTTCACCTTCTGTTGGGTGTGGGCTCGATGGTTCGGATCCCCCGAAGTCAACCTCATCAGCTTGGCTGATTATCCATCGATACAGACTGTGCCACACTGGTCCAGGAGAAACTTCCACGCCATCCACAACTTTTATCTCACAGTCGTGTCGATCAGGGTCCCCGGATTTTTTATGGGGGTCTCCAAACCGCCACTGTTGATGCACAGACTGATTCAGATAGGTTTAAAGATGTTCAAGTAGGTTCAAGGTGCTGAGGAGGACCACTTTTTGGAGTCCAAAAAGCCAATGTGTTTACGGCCCCGAAAATGAGATTGCTGCAGTGACCTTTTTTTGCGAAAAATGGCGCAGCTTTACCAAAAAGCAATACTTTTGCAAGTGTAACGGAATGGCAGGATTCCGGGGAACACGGAGCTGATTGAAGGTCTCTAGCCCCGCCTGCATGTCGCCAGTCTTTGCCAAAGCATCATGTTGTTTGGAATTGTTTGGGTGTTGTTGTCGCAGGCTTTCGTAACATGGCGTGGGTGAGGTGCTGATTCCGCTGCGACATTGCTGGCGGGATGCTTTTTCTGTGTTTGCGTTTGCACTGCTCAGTTTTGTTTTGGTCTCTTGATGCGTTGTTTGTTTTTGGGCTCCTCCCCCTTCGCCCCCCTGACTCCTAACGCGGGAACTTTGCGGGTCGGGTTGTGTATGTCGCCCGGAGTTCCATGTCATCCAGTTAAAGAATAATAGTATATTTAAAACCGGATGATTCCTTTGTTTACATTGGGGGAAGAGTTTCGATTTCATGACTCCAGCAGATTCCGTAAGAAGGCTGGAGATGCAAAACTTCGATTTTACCACAGTTTTGTGCCAGTTTTGATGTCTTTAGCTGCAGCAAATGCACATGAATGTCTATATTTTTAAACAGGTTTCACCTTCATTGAAAGGGCCGTTGCAACTTTACGCTTTACATGGGCCAATGTTCCTTTTTGTTGACCGTCTTGGCTTTTCGCTGTCCCCTCTCTATTCCCAAATTGAAAGCGGGTGCGGAATAAAAATTGTAGCTGTGTTCGTATCAGCAAAAAATACACTTTCTAGGCACCAACCCACCAACTCAGATCCAGGAAGTGTGTCAACGACATCTGTCCAAAACAAACAGCCACCTGCACCAAATGCAAGCAACCAAAACAATCAGTCCACGCAGACAGGAGTCAAGAAATTCAGCAGCCCCAAACGAACGCCATCAAGACATTCAGCAGCCAAAGACTTTAGTGTTTGGCGACAAGCCTGCTTCATCATGGCCCCGAAAACGGGATCCAAAAAACTAGTAGAAACATAGGAGTCTAGGGGGGCGAAGGGGGAGGAGCCCAAAAACAAACAACGCATCAAGAGACCAAAACAAAACTGAGCAGTGCAAACGCAAACACAGAAAAAGCATCCCGCCAGCAATGTCGCAGCGGAATCAGCACCTCACCCACGCCATGTTACGAAAGCCTGCGACAACAACACCCAAACAATTCCAAACAACATGATGCTTTGGCAAAGACTGGCGACATACAGGCGGGGCTAGAGACCTTCAATCAGCAACCGTGTTCCCCGGAATCCTGCCATTCCGTTACACTTGCAAAAGTATTGCTTTTTGGTAAAGCTGCGCCATTTTTCGCAAAAAAGGGTCACTGCAGCAATCTCATTTTCGGGGCCGTAAACACATTGGCTTTTTGGACTCCAAAAAGTGGTCCTCCCCAGTTGCGTTGAAGCTTGCTGCTTGAACAAAACCCTACTTTGATTTACTTGCGTAATGTAAGAGCTTCGTGTTTCGAGCAGGTCGCAAAGGTTCCACACTGCCAAAAATAGGATTGCCACGCGCTCCGCTTTTCGCTTTGGACAGGGCCATTTCGAGGCTGTTTTCAATTTCTATTTAAAAGCAGGCGAGACCAAAAACGGGCGCGCCAAATCCACGCGTTGGAGCGTGTGGCAATCCTGTTTTTGGGGTTGCAACATGACGCTCGGAACGCACCCAGCTGCTTCAAAAGTTCGCCAGAAAACATGAAACCACAGGAGGCAGGAAGGATGACACAAACATCCACGTGCTGAACTGGGGAGGACCGCCTTTGGGAATCCAAATTCTATATACCTTTCCAACCCCAAAAATGGGCATCAAAAAAATCGAACAGTTCAGTGACATCATCTTGCGCATGTTGCGGTTTCTTGCGGAGTCGTCTGGAGTCACAAAGTTGGAACTCTTTCAACTTTTCCCCATTGTAAATGGGGTTTCAGCAGGTGTACCGACTCCGCCCGACTCCGGCAAGACTCCCCAATTTCAGCCGTCGAGTCGCCCGGAGTTCCGTGTCATCCGGTTAAAGTCTATCTATCTATCTATCTATCTATCCCCGAGTCGCCCGGAGTTCCATGTCATCCGGTTAAAGAATAATAGTATATATTTAAAACCGGATGATTCCTTTGTTTACATTGGGGGAAGAGTTTCGATTTCATGACTCCAGCAGATTCCGTAAGAAGGCTGGAGATGCAAAACTTCGATTTACCACAGTTTTGTGCCAGTTTTGATGTCTTTAGCTGCGGAGTCTTGCCGGAGTCGGGCGGAGTCGGTACACCTGCTGAAACCCCATTTACAATGGGGAAAAGGGTTGAAAGAGTTCCAACTTTGTGACTCCAGACGACTCCGCAAGAAACCGCAACATGCGCAAGATGATGTCACTGAACTGTTCGATTTTTTTGATGCCCATTTTTGGGGTTGGAAAGGTATATAGAATTTGGATTCCCAAAGGCGGTCCTCCCCAGTGGTCCTCTCACCAAACTTTCACAGCGGAGAGTACAGCCAGTTCCTCCGGCCAACCATGAGACCTCATGTTGACTGGTAACACCCATGACGTGGGTCTGTGAGTGGCAACCGTAGAACCTCACGTTGCCCGCTTGCACTTATTGAAAGTGTGCGGCTGCGCTGGGAGTGGCTGTTGCCTCCAGTACACCTTTGACCCAGCAGAGGTGGTGATGAATTTAATGCACTTAACTGGTAGACTACGCGCAAGAGTAGGAGTGAGAAGAAGATTGGTATGTTTTTTTTTCCGTCCAACGCCTTCATGGCTTCCGCCAGGTCGTTCAACATGTTTCAGAGCATGTTGCAATTGGGATTAATTGATGAATTATGCCACGCAAAGGCCGTAGCTGTAGTGGCCGCAAAAGTAAACTGGTGGAGGACTGATACATAGTCCTATCCCCTGTCACGCTCAATCAGAAAACCAAGCGAAGCACCAAGAAACAAAGACACAAAAACCGAAAAAACCACCAAACACGAGAAGACCAAATGGAACCAGTTTGTGCATGGAAGAGCTTGGAGATGGATTTTCGTTTGTTTTGGATGTTGTTTGACCCATGTCTTAGGAACTTGATGTTGTGAACTTATTTGGTAGGAGTTTTGTAGGTTATTTGTGAGTTTGAGCTGAAGACCGTTTTATTTGGAGAAGCTGGAAGAACGTTTTTGAAGCTTGAGAACTCTTTTGAAGTAGTTTGAGAAGTTTGAAGACGTTTGAGTGTCACTGCGTTTTACTCTGCACGACTCTTCTAAGAAGGAAGAGTGACTGAGCTGTCAAACCTGTGTGGTTTGGCTCAAGTCCGAGCTGTGAAAAAGAGCTGCCACGCCGCTCTCGTGTTTTCACAACATTGGGGGAAGAGTTTCGATTTCACGACTCCAGCAGATTCCGTAGGAAGGCTTGAGATGCAAAAATTCGGTTTTACCACAGTTTTGTGCCAGTTTTGATATCCTTAGTTACGTCTTGCCCGGAGTCATTTACAATGGGGAAAGAGTTGAAAGAGTTCCAGCTTTGTGACTCCAGACGACTCCACAAGATGCGCAAGATGATGTCATTAAATTGTTCGATTTGTTTGATGCCCATTTTTGGGTTGGAAAGGTATATAGAATTTGGACTCCCAAAGGTGGCCCTCCCCAGTTCAGCACATGGATGTTAGTGTCATCCATCCTGCCTTTTGTGGTTTCAGTATTTCTGGTGAACTTTTGAAGCAGCGAGCGTTATGTTCCAAAAAACAGGGTTGCTACACGCTCCAACGTGTGGATTTGGCGCGCCCGTTTTTGGTCTCGCCTGCTATTGTTCTCAACACCCTCAACTCAATCCTCCCTGGCCTGGTTGCCCAATTCCGCACGGCACAGCAAGTGAAGTAGCGCTCCTCCCCCAACTGGTTGACCATGAACTGCTGGAAGGCACCACCGTTAATTTCTCGCGCTCACTCATACGTCTTGCCTGGTTGCTGCAACATGCTGAGACGATCCTACCTGGCAGGAGAAATCCAAGCAGACTGCTGGAGTCAGCGACTCTCATGCCTGGGGACTCATGTTGCCGTCCAGTTCACGGGTCAGCCCGATCACGTACCATTCGGTTGTCGCTGTCAGGTACCCTGGACTCTGCCGACTTATCAATGGCCGCTGGGAACTTGGCAGTTTTGCGTCTGGTGGTATCTCTAACAGACCCCCTGGCTTCCAGTTCGTCCTCTGGAACACAAATGCCAAGATCAATGGCCTAGTGGCAGCTGACATGGACACTTTAGTCTCCCAAGTGCTGGCGAGTTTCTCCACTAGGTCTGGATTTTCTGACGGACTCTTCGTGATGACAACAGCAACGGACCACAAGAACAACCTCAACCGCTCGACCATTAAGAAAAATTATCCCAGAACCCTTCGAGTGGAGACCATTGCTAACTCGGCAGGAGGCACTGCTGCAGTAGGTATGGTCGCCCAACCCAGTACAGGCTTCCTCAATGGACGATTTCTACCTGACGGCTCCCCTACTGACGACACTGAGGACTGCCTGGGACGCATCGCGGTAGGATTGACAAGGTCCAAGTCCCTTACCATAATTGTCTCCCCACTTGACATGATGGGGTTAATAGGAATGGCACAAGTGCTTGCAACATTAGCATATGGTATTACAGGACTACGAAGAGGGGAAACCACGTGGGACTGGCCCTCCTTTGATGAGGATCCACAGCAGGCTAATGAGAGCCAAATGGACAGATGGTCCCTCGATCAGGCCCCCTCATGGACTGTCCCCCCGCTTGCCATTGCCAACCAGTATTACGACTCACGAAGCAAAATGACCAAGAGCATGCGATACAGGCTCATCCTGACGAAGAGCTCAGACTACAATTGTCTGATGCGAGACAGGCATGCCCTACGTGACTTACGTGTGGTAGCAACAGACGGCCAAAATCACTGGGTACCTCAGCAAGATCTCCCCTTTGAAGAAACCATACTTTTTGCATACGCTGCTGACCACTCAACCCGCCCTACCTACGTATGCCTCCCGTCAGGCCTGCACAATGCACGCACTGGAAGGGTCCTCCAACCAGCTGGGCCATATCGAGAAGTTCTACCCCTCCCGCAATCCTCTTCTTTGATGCCTGGAGAGAAGAACCCACCTTAGCTATCCCCTCCGACCTTCCTAGCGCACAAGACACACCTGAAGAAGACACTGCGGCTTCGTCCCCCACCTCTCCCAAGATCGATCAAGCCAGGGCGCGCGAGGAAGAGGCTAGAGACATACTTGCCAACGCAGCCCACAACCAAGCTGATGATGGACCCAATACGCGCCGGGCAGCCATTCGAGCATACAAGTACCTCTATGCAATGGTCAATCAACACGGGCAGCTCATCCAGCAAACTTATGAGGCGGCCAAAGAACATGCTACACGCAGCAAAGGCACAGCAGCCCAAGACCGTACGGCATATCGACCCCGCCAGCAAGAACTCCCCGCAGTGCCACCAGGACTCACATCTGAACTGCTGCACTGCTTGTCGACCCTCCGCGACCCGTGGCCCCTCGCCAAGATAACAATCAACATGGACACTCCCAGCCAGTGGGTATCGAAAATGGGCAGACTTTTCTTTGCAGACGAGTATGTGAGGCATGCAGCCGAAGCAGGTGCACACAAACAACAGCCTCAACAACACACTGCCCTGAAAGCTGTACAGGATGTACTAGCAGACCTCGAAACACGAGTAATTGAGTTCTTCTCCGAATGGCTTGTAGCACTCCTAATGCCGGCAAAGCACGTCCTAGATACCAGGTCACCCCATTTGTCCTTCATGTTGCTTAAAGAATATTGGTTCCGAGAACTTTACCTTGGCCTTAAGGTAGCTGCGTCTGTTGACCGAAATGAGTCCTACACCAAGACAATAGACGGACAGATTCGCTGCATCACGGCTGAGTTCAAACCAAAAGGGGCCAATGTTGCCTGGAATGTCAACTACATCAATGTATTCATCCCAGCGTGGATGGTCCCCCCGATGTACCACAGCCTGCGCCGAGAAACCATCAGGGTAGCCAATTCTCAAAGTGCGATAGGTGTAAAATCCCTCCGCCCCACGTGGTTTGAAGATGAAACCGTTGCGAGGGTAGCCACAGAGGGCTCTACCGCCCCCATGACACCAATGCATGGGCTACGACTCATTTTCAAAGAAGATGCTCTCCCTCTCCAAGAGCAGCCAAAGTCCGAAGCCCTAGCGCGGCCTCCTGGCAGCTGAAACGTGGCAAAGCAATCGGCCACACATCAGCCTCAAAACCACAATTGATGTCCCACTGCTGGGAACGGTCATTGAACAAAATGGGGACGGACTCCTTGAGGACTCCCTAATGCCAGTTGGATGGCCACTCCACCTTGATGGCGCGGTTAAACAAAGATGCGTCCACCGCACGACCACATTGCAAGAGTTAGATGACCTCCTCAGCGCCTACGACATGAAGCGCGATTTAGTGGAACTCAATTACAAAGCAGCTCAGTGGGCACACAGAGCGGTCTGGAACCAAAGGTATATGGAACCCAAGCGGGGCTACACTCTGGGCCAACTGTGGGCAGACCATACTACAGACATAATCCAAAAAGTGACAAGCCCACGAGAGATCACGACTGACGACATACAGCGTGTAGCAGCCGTTGCAGCAAGCAAACCCACCGCCCAGCTGCCGCAAAGCATATTTCTCCGCGCCCTTGGAACACCAGAGGCTCTTCGGGCTCCACCTCAAACAGGATCACACTCTCAAAGAGCAACAGAGGAGTATGAAAGGAGTATCTGTGAGAATAAAGTTTTGCTATCTTAAATAAAAGTCAGGCAGGAAAGACGGAGATTATTAAAAAAGATGGAGGAGAAATGCTGGCCGGCAATAGCCCTCGACAAACCGTTGGCTGAGGTAAAAGAGCTAGTCGAGAATCCTACAAGGCTGATTGCGGAAATCATACAAATTCTGGAAGGCAAGCAAGCACACCCAGTCTTAGCTCAAATGGTCAACCATGATGTGCGCGATGATTTACCCATTTCCGAACTTGCTCCAGCCTCCTCAGCCAGTGGCAGCAGCCACCCGCGGAGAAGAACCCAACCAAACGAGCCATATGACAGATTTCAGTGAACCCACACGACAACCTAGATATTGCCAACGTGGGAGACCCACGACTGGCTCTATCTTCCAACATTTCCCTATTGCCAACCACCGCAAATACCTCCCCTGCAAAAGCCAACCAACATGGGATACCCATGGCTGGTGTGGTGCCCGAACACACGCAACCAGTACCCAACAGTCCGTGTAACACCGGTCCCAGGGAGTGACTCCTATGCTGTGCTCCCAGTAACCTATGAGTAATGGGCTCTTTGGGGGGGGTGAGGGTTCTGGATTTGTAATTTCATAACTTGTAGTGTGTAGTGTAGGACGATGTCAAAGTACATCTTTGCCATGGCGCCCCGAAGTTCCTCAATACAGTGCTGTACAATATTCAGAAGAAAGCTATGTCAACGTTATTGACAAAGCGCAGTTCTTTTCAGCTCTCAGACGGCCGCACTGGTCTTTGCGCAGGCCTTTTGATAGAAGAAGCTGCCGTTCATCGGCTGGCCACATCGATCACCCAACTGACATTGTGCCAAGCCTCCGCAGAGGAAATCGACACTGCCAAGCTTGTCGACAAAGCGTGCCAAAAGCTCCGCGGTATTCCAGATGTCCCGCCCCAGCGAATCACCGACCTGGAAAATATGACACGTCAACTACGCCAACTGAGCTGCATCTTGGATAGTTGCACTATCTGATCTCTGCAAGTTATGAAGTTAGCCAGGCACAAAAAACATTATTGCTCATGCCCCGCACTGCACAAGGTGCCAGCACCTCGTCAGAAGAACTCAATGCACAAGTGTCATTGCCAACTGATGAAGAAGAGCCGAATCATCAAGACCAACTCCAGGAGCACTAGCGGGCTACCTACAGATTATGATGATTGGAAAAGAACATCTGAGCGGACTCTGAGAGGACTCTGAGAGCCGTGGTAGTGATGCGTCCATCACCTTCTCACCCTAAATCTGTTTCACACTCTGTTTTACTTAGTTTTGTATCACCTTTCCATTGGCTACATGGCATTGCCATTGCTAGCTTCTGGATTGCCCCAATTCTGTGAGATTTGTTGCCCGTGCGGCTTCACTGTGTGATTTCGGGGCTCCTGGCTGGGGGGGAGCCCTGGTTTCCGCGCAGTGTTGTGTTGCTTTCCCTTCTCACAGAGTTCGCTATGGCGGCCTTTGTGATCGTTGACGGTTTTGTTTGGTTTTGTTTGACCGCCATTTCAATCCTGAGGATGACACCATGGATGATACAATGCTATCACCACTCTTCCAGTTACCTGCATCATAACTGAGCAGCTTATCACCTTGCCCTCTTTTGTTCGTTTTGTTTGTTTTGTTTTGGGTTTTTGTTCGTGGTTGGTTTGTGTCTTGTTCTGCTTCTTTGTTTGGTTTGTTTGGTTGTTTCTGTTGGCATCGTGACAGCTTATAGGACTTTGTACCGGTCCTGCCTCAGTTCACTTTTGTAGCTCACCGTCGTAAAGATGGATGACTGTTTTGCATCAATTAATTGAATTTTCTAATATGCAACTGGCTTACAGGCATGATGAACGACCTGGCGAGAGCTATATGAGGCGTTGGACGGAAAAAAATGGTCTCGCCTGCTATTGAAATAGAGATTGGAAACAGCCTCGCAATGGCCCTGTCCAAAGCGAAAAGCGGTAGCGCGTGGCAATTCCATTTTTGGCAGTGTGGAACCTTCCGAGCTGCTCGAGGCGCACGAAGCTCTTGGCATGACGCAAGTGGATCAAAGTTGGGTTTTATTTGAGCAGCAAGCTTTCAACGCAACTGGGGAGGACTACTTGTTGGAGTCCAAAAAGCCAATCTGTTTACGGCCGCGAAAATGAGATTGCCGCAGTGACCTTTTTTGCCAAAACTGGCGCAGCTTTAACAAACAGCAGCGCTCTTGCAAGTCCAACGGAACGACAGGATCCCGGGGAACGGTTGCTGATTGAAGGTCTCATAGCCCCGCCTGGAGCAAAAGAGCATGTTGCCAATCTTTGCCAAAGCACAATGTTGTTTGGAATTGTTCGGGTCGTTGGGGCAGGCTTTCACAGCATGGGGGTGAGGTGCTGATTCGCTGCGACATTGCTGGCCGGATGCCTTTTTCTGCGTTTGCCTTGGCAGTGGATCGTTTTATCATGATCGGGCGCACTGCTCAGCTTTGTTTTGGTCTCTTGATGCGTTGTTTGTTTTTGGGCTCGCCCCCTTCGCCCCCCTAGACTCCTAACACGGCAGCTTTGCGGGTGGGATTGTGTATGTCGCCCGGAGTTCAGTATTATCCGGTTATTGAATAATAGTATATATTTGAAACCGGATGAATCCTTTGTTCACATTGGGGGAAGAGTTTCGATTTCACGACTCCAGCAGATTCCGTAGGAAGGCTTGAGATGCAAAAATTCGGTTTTACCACAGTTTTGTGCCAGTTTTGATATCCTTAGTTGCGGAGTCTTGACGGAGTCGGGCGGAGTCGGTACACCTGCTGAAACCTCATTTGCAATGGGGAAAGAGTTGAAAGAGTTCCAGCTTTGTGACTCCAGACGGCTCCGCAAGATGCGCAAGATGATGTCATTAAATTGTTCGATTTGTTTGAGGCCCATTTTTGGGGTTGGAAAGGTATATAGAATTTGGACTCCCAAAGGTGGCCCTCCCCAGTACGGCGACGACCAGAATGGCTCACAAGAGGCAAGGGAGTTTGGTTCAACATTGCCCAAACGCAACAACGAGAGGTGTATTTGGAAACGTATGGAAATCTCCGATCAGGAAGACGCTTCTTGCGTCTGGAAGCCATTCTGTGAAAGTCCATTTCTGTTCTGACGCGTGTCTGACATGTTCGAAGAACTCGCAACATACACTTGTTGCCAAAGATAGTAATATCCTCACCTCTGGAATCCAAAAGTTTTGTATCCGTTGGCAAGTTGATCAACACCACCTTCATGCTTTGTGAACCTAGGTTGCAACGAAAGGCAATCCAGAGCTCAAAACTGATTTGAAGTGAAGACCTCGGGGCGCAATATCATATGAAAGAGGTTCAAAGAGGTTCAAAGTGATGCAAAGAGATTCAATGAGGGCAAAGGTTGAACAGTCCATGCCCGTGCGGTGCTATGATTGTTGCATATTGTTCTGTCACGGAAGGCATGGGTGCGTTGCATGATGTTGACTCCATGATGGTTGGGTTCTCGCGAGTCGTGGCAATGTGGAGAGGAACAGCATGTCAGAGAGAATGCCAGAAGATATGCGAGAGAAAATGCGAGAGGATATGCCAGATAGAATGCTCTACCAGCATCATAACATGCCGCGTTTTTCGATGCAACCCCACCAACACTTCGTCGGCCGGTCCAAGCTGATTGGCCAAAATGGCCTTTCTGGTTTCGTGTGGACTTGCGTGGACGCTGCATGTCTTCTGCCTCAGAGCCATCTGAAGATGATGAATCCTCTGATGAGGAATTGGTGCTGTGCTCTAGAACTGGGTCCCCCGGTTTGGAGGGCTTGCACATCAAAGATCCATTGAGTTGGTTTTCAGTCTTTCTTGAACTGCTCCCAAATGAAACGCGGTTCAGTCAAAGGAGCCTGGCCCCCCAGGTGACTGGTCGCCAACCTTGACTTATTTGAGAACTCAAAAGCCGTCTGCAAGCAGAGGCTACCTATATGATATCATCCCTGGAATACAACTGAACGCTCATTTGGGAAGCCTTATGTTTGCCATGGACTCGGCGGTCCTCTTCTGACACTGCCTGAGCTGCCCATGACAGCAATGTGGCCTTAAGGCCATGCACCCAGTAGCTGGAGGAATCCACCTGGGCAGGATTGTGTTCACACTCCACGGCAACTGCATGTAATGACGGACATCCAATGTCTGCAAGAATTTGTGAACCATGTCCATGTCCTCGATGGGAACAAGGGTCTGACTTGAACCTGATGATCCATTATTTGGAAAGTGGCCGCCAAAGAAGCTTATTGGAAGTTTCTGGACTCTTCTTGCCGAGATTAATCCCCAAGCGGCCACCGAAATTGAGCAGCCGGTTTATTGGCCGGTCGATGGCACCCAATTCTGATGCTGAAGGTATTTGTGCTTTCCTATTGAGACGGTTGGCTGGTCTTGATGAGCACCAACTGGCACAAACAGTGGAACCCATTTCGATGATTACTTTTGGTTCCTCATCGTCTCTCTGTGTTTAATTTTGACTTCTTACATTTGACAGTTCCTATGTATGCATGGTATTCCTTTGAGTTTGTGGCCGTTACACTACACTACAGTATTTTGCATAGTATATGGCGCCCTTTTTGGGTTTTTCGTATAGTCGTATAACAGTTTATGGTATGGCATTTATTTCAATCTGCCGCATTTTGGCCGCTTCGTATATGGCATTGATGTTCTGCCGTATTTTGATGATTCCGCCGTATATGGCTTTGACCTGCTGTATTGTCGCATCTGCCGTGTCGATGATTTCTGCCGTATTGCAGCTTCTGAGCATTCTGCATAATGCGCCTGAGTGAGTGACATTTTCTGTGCGATAGTGTTGTACGCTCGTATTGAATATTGTGCTGCCTGTGTGGTGGATGTTTTTCAACTGCATGGGATGCAACCTGTGATCAAATTGTGGGTGTATAGATGCGCAAATTTTGCAGATGAACGAGAAGGAAAAGCAATGAGCGTAATATCAAATGGGACAGATCGGTTTAAAAAAAAAAAGGTGAATGAAAGAAAAGAGCACTTGAGGAACTAATTAAGTTTTGCAATGCGTTTGTAGTAATGCGTGCGTATTGTGCACTAGTTGTGCCATAATACCCACTCAGCAAAAGGTTTGGGATTTTACAGGGCCAAAAGCTTAGGTGCATTGATGATTTTTCTCGGTCATCTATCAACAGCTGCGTTCAAACTTGCGAGAGCCCCAAACCTCATACGTTGGATGTCTTCCACTTCCAAGGCCCACCGGTGGAAAGGTCGGACGTTCGACTTGGTGGGGGCTTGCAGGCAATGTCCAGCGCGGCCCACATCAAAACCGTACGCCCACATAGTTGTGCAACATCCTGTTTCTCATCAACTGTTTGCTTTCAGCTCCCTTTTGGAGCTGTACGATCGGTCCATTCATTTTTACGGGCCTCATTTAGCCTGTGGTATCTCCTGGTCAGGAATTCTTGGTCCTTTCCGCGAACTGTTTCGATGATTACGTTGCTCTTGCGACAGAAGAGGAGACAGGTGCAGTTGCGTCGCGCATTCACATGTTTTTCAGACTGGTTGGTTGAGACTTCGCTGAGACTGGGACGAAGGCCCCAGCCTTTTCTGATTTGTTTCAAGCTTTGGGCGTTGTGTTCAATGTCAGTGCCTTGCATGAAGGATTGGTTACAGTTGGAAACACAGAGAGCAGGCATACTGAGCTGGTGCAGGCCTTGTTAGCGATTCTGGAAGCGCGCAAGTTGTCGCGCCATGAGGCACTGAAGTTGAGGGGTCGCTTGCAGTTCGCTGCAGCAGGCAACATCTTTGGACGGGTTGCCCTGCACTAGCTGTTGTGACGCAGCATGCTTACAGCGGTCATGCGTCCAAGCTTGATGACAGAGCGTTGTTGGCTTTGAAGTTGCATGTGAAACTTTTGGAGTTCACCAGACCTCGTGAGTTGCGCCGGGCCCGTCCTGCCTCATATGCAATTTGGTTTATTCCAACAGATGCGTCCTTTCGGTCATCAGATGACTCTACCTTTGCTGGCATTGGTGCAGTGCTGTTCGACCCTCCACGGAAGCCTTTGAAGTTTTTCTCCAAGCAGTTGCCGTCCAGCATGATACATGTGTTGAACCCTGCTGGCAAGAAGTCTGCAATATATGAGCGCGAGTTCTTTGCACTGTTCTGTGGCTTCCTTGTTTGGGGTAAAGACCTTTCAGGCGTTGTGGTGATTTACACAGACAATAATGCTGTGAGAGATTCTTCTGGTCATACAACAAATGTTTTGGCAAGGAGAATTCTCATTGCCACGCTTGGCTTGGAGTGCGAACATCAGCTGACGCCGTGGTATGCACGGGGGTCCCCACGGACTCGAACTTGGCCGATGGGCCGTCGCGCTTGAGGTTGGAACATGTCTTACAACTTGGTGCTTGCGCATGTGACATTGATGTCTTGCAATGTTGGGATGCACTGTTGGCCTATGCTGGAAAATGGGGAGAAGAACAGGCCACAGTTGCATCCCCTCGTTGCAAAAAGGTGTGAGTGCATTCGTTACAGCTTGATCACCGCAGCATTTTGCATCCACTCAGATTGGCATGTGGCATTTGCATTCACTTCAGCTTCATGTTGCACTTGACCACCAGCGGTTCCAAGACCCATAATTTGATATAACTTATAGTTGTGTTGGTGGTGGCCTATGTTTTAAGACCATGTGCGGATGCCGTCCATGGCGATATTCTAGGTTCTGGGTGTCTCATTTTGGAAAAACGGGCGATATTCTAAGTTCAACCCGTCGATATAATATTTTTCCCGTACAATACAACAAACAATCATTTGCGAAACGCAAATTTAGCAAAGTAAGGCTGCCACTGCCAATATGAAAATTGGAGGCCGCCATGTTGTCGTTGCTGAGCACAACGCAGGCGACAACAACTTTGGACCTCGAATGCCCCCGTTGTACCCACGCGCCCTGATGTCAAATTTGTGGTTTTCATGTTTTTTGAGGTGGTGGGTGAGCCGCGTGCAAAACCGACGATGTCTAAACTAAGCGGTCTAAACTAAACGGTTTGTGCGATAACCCAGGTGTTGGTTGAAAACATATGCAAAATCCATGTCTGACAAAGAATCGCGTTGACAGGGATCGAACGTTTTTCCATCTGCATATCACTTCTGAAACCATGTTGCGTTTCAAACTGCCACATTCCGAAAACGTTTCTGATTTGATCTGAAACGAAACACACAAACGTGTTACATACCAAACGGTTTTTCGAAATAAGATGACAATCACCCGGAGCGAACATGGTTTGAAATTCAAGGAGTGGTTGCAAATGTTTTGGCCTTGTCCGGGTTTTGCGGCGACAATGAATGTGTCATTTGCAAATACGTGCTCATTCAGAAACAAATCACTACACAACAAGGTCCGGTTGATCGTTATTGTCATCATTGGCATTTTCATACAAGAAACGACAAAACCCACAAACTTTGAAACATATTGCATCCAAATTTCAGTTGCCGCGGCAAAAAAAATCCAATCACCAACCCTTGGAACCGGCAAACAACATTTTCCTATTCCTTGTCCCACACATCGAAAAATGTTTCTTCTTTTCGCTTTGTCACGGTCCATTTACTGCTTGTTTGGCCCAACGATTTTTGTGGAGCAAAGGAATGTACTTTCCAAATTTCAAGATTCCAAATATTTTTTCTTGTGACCAAAATTTGAAGCCTTTGTGGGGGTTCAAGAAATCTCTTTAGCTTGACAATGTAAGCGGTGCAAAAATTTGACATGCAAGCGGTGGAGGCCAAAAAACAGACATTACTTGGTAAATGTCAGATTGTGTCGCGGACGTTTACCTGGTATAAAAAATTATATATGGAATTTGTGTGAGCATTTAGGGTTGTCACGACTTTCGGTTGCGATGATCTGTCCATCGTTGTGCGGAAACCCGGTTATGAAACAAAAAAATGTGCAAAACTGGATTGTTTTCGGCTGTTCGTGGTTTGTGTTTCTGCGACATCATAGCCGCTGGATCGCCCGTAGCCAAATCTAATTGTAAACGTGCTGCTCCGATATTTGCAGGCATCCTAAATAATCGCAGCATCAAAATACCGAGTTCGTGCATTTTTTCCTCGACAATGGGGCATCTAACATATTGGCCCTTGGCTCGGATGCAGTGTACGCAGACGTATTGTTGCATCCGGAACGCCAACCACGTAAAAGAATCAGACGAGCAATAAAGGATGGACACAAACTATAAAACATGATGGAAACCCAGTCTTTTACACTTCGGTTCTGCAAAAAAAACATGTCTTACAAAGAACACCAAATACAATCAATACAATCGAACAACTGGAACAAACTGTTGTACAAGCAAAAGGCGACTGCGACCAACATGAGCGGTTTGCGCGGCAACACGTCACCCAAACTTGGCAACAACTTGATATTCGATTGTTGATAGAATAGCGGAAACATACAGTATCGCAAGAGGAAAAACAATGCTTATACGCTGGGGCCCTTGGGTGTCTTGAACTTTGTGGGATCTTAGATAGCATGGACGTTGTTAAGTACTCTTGGCCGAGATCAGCAATCATGGGGACCAAACAGTTCACGAATGTCTTGCACAGCACTCCTGTTACATGGACATCTCTGTTTGACGGTCCTCACCCACCACAGCATCACATGCAATTCCTCCAGAATTGCTGAGATTGTTTCGCATGGATTGATCATGCTCTTCAAAAGAGTTGACAAACCTGTGGATTTGAGGCGCTGCTTGTTTCACGGGCAAAGTGACAACGCAGCGAAAAAATGTAAGAATCAGTGTTTGGTTCGACATCCTGCAGTGCAAGTGGGATTGATGAAACTGAAGGGTGCCCTTTGGGGTGCTACGAACATGGATTCAACGATCCCCTGAATTGTGGACACCCCTGGACTTTCAGCAATGCTCGCAATTGACAATCCTGGTCACCGTCCTTTCGAGAAATACCAAAATGATTCGGAAAAAATACCCCAATGCATGCGAACGAAGCGGAACAAACGAACTGAAACAGTACTAACTGAATTCAAAGATTGGGATCGGTTGCATCTGGGTCATGCGGACCCGCCATGTTTCAATAAAAGGTTCCTGAACCTGTTCCATCCGATATTGAATTCGCAGAGTTTTTGGGAGATATTTTTGCTTATGAGTGCACTGGCATTATCTAACTAAATTCAAAACCGATACCCTGTAAAAGAACTGGAGGCACCCAGCCAGGCATACACAAAAAAAAATAATATCGGAACGTATGTGAAACACAGAACATATCAGAACATATGTCAAACGTATTTGAAACATATGTCAAACATATGTCAAACATGTGTCAAACATAGGTGAAACGTATGTCAAACATATGTCAACTATATGTTTAACATATGTCAGACATATGTCAAACATATGTCGAACAAATCTCGAACATATTTGAATAGTTATTACCAACATATGGAAACAAATGTCAAACATATACCGACACATGCAAAACGTGTGTGAAACAGCATGTTTTTCATATGACAATAGTATGTAAGAGATACACACGCACACACACACATACGCATACATGTTTGTTGAATGATATGAATACGTTGTCGCCTTATTCAAAAAATGCGGTTAGTTTTTGCTGCAAACCCATGGTCAAGCATTCTTCATGGTGCAAATTTCACCGACCCTGGTTCAAAAAAATATGCGCACTGAAAACAGCCTGGCTTGACACATTCGACGAGTCTGTGCATATTTCACATGCTGTCCTTGGAACTCGCCCGAATTTTTGGACACGTGTTTGTGGCCGAAAGAAAGCCACATGGCAAGGACGCAGGAAATTAGAACAAGGAAGCGGTGTTCAAAGCATTCTCTCCTAGAGATGGACGCGCGTTGTCCCCCAACATTGGGGTTTTGAATCATGTCTGTGTTGACAAGAAAAGTAACGGGGTAGCAAAGAGTAGGTTGACTTGCGCCGACGTAAAACAAAAACAAACACCAGAGCAACGGTTGATTTCCCAGGGTCAATCCAACTTTTGTCCTACACCCCATCCAGTGTCGTTGAAAATTTTGGAAGCGTATGCCCTTTTGCACAAGTATCCGCGCGCAAAAACCGATCTGGCAAGTTCTTTCCTGATTGCCCGTGACAGTGGAGATGACCAAGGTCAATCCACATGCCTCAAACCACCCTAAGAACGGTTGAACGAGTATGAGGTTTGGTTAGCAGTGCAAGACCAAAAAGTGCAGCCTGAATTAGCAAACGTTCGGAAACAACACATCTTGTGGCAAGTAGATGGAAACATTTATGGGAGACAACCCGCCGCAGCCGCATACAGACAAGAGTTGGAAAACATCCCGTGGAACAAACTTGACCCTGCAAAGCACCAATTTCAGCGTGGTAGGATTGGTGCATGTGTTTAACATGGCAAAGTTTCTGGAGTCATCTTGATTCATCACATTGATGATTTTGATGTTTGTGGCCCAGCAGAAGCCGTGAAACATTTGTTAGAAAACCAACTACCGAAATTTGGGGGCAAGTTGAAAGTGGGAGAACTTGAAGGCATGGAAGGTGAAGCTGGGACTTCACTTGAGTATCTCGGCAGAGAAAAGTAGGCCATTGATGGTTGTTTGGTGACGAAACCAAACGACAAACATGTTCAAAACTTTTGGGGAAATTCGGCATGGAAAATGCAAACCCAGGAATTTTACCGAGAAAAAAATTTTGAATTGACTGATCAGTGCAGGTAGCACGGATTCCCTGACCATTGAAGAAAAGGGCATTTATGCATCATTTGAAGAAAAAACATGGTCCATTCCTGCTCGACATACTGCCTTATGGCGTTCTTTTGAAAACGAGTACGTCCAGTTTTGTCGTGAAACGTTTGCATTGTAAACTTATAGCTTTGATTTGTTTAGTTAAGTTTTTTAGTTTCGCGTTTCCTCCCCGTGTCCTGAAAGGACCGTAGTCACTGACTCGGACGGGCGAAAGAAAGAAGAAAGCGTCAGTACCGGGCAGACTTGAAATTTGCGGTGAAAGAATTGGTTCGACGTTTGTATGCACCTAGGACCTAGGCGATGTGATTTTCAAAATTTAAAGGTGTTTGCGGGGTATCTGGTTGCGACAAAGAATTACGGACACGTAAGTAGTTGATGGTTTGGACCCCCGTGACCCATTGCCATTGCATGCTTACACCGATAGTGATTGAACTGACTGCGCCGAGACTCGAAATTCAGTTCTGGTGAGGTGGTCGTTTTGGGAGGTTGTGTGGTTGAGGCAAGCAGCACAACACAGGCAGGTGTTCCTGCGACCAGTTCTGGAGAGGCAGAGGCGCGAACCTTAACACGTTGGGTCTGGGTGAAATTTGCGTGTATGTGACAGATTTGGCCCAGGAAAATTTTGGGTTGAAAATTGATACACCCCGTGTTTGGTGTAATTCTTCAACCGCATTGCAAGCTGCCAAACGCATATGCTTGCGGCAAGATCGAATGTGGAACGTAACGGTCTGCCCACGTTCCAGATGTATGGATTTCGTCCGGACATTTTTGGGGTTGATAACCTCCGGTGTTCACAATAAGTGATGGGGACTTTCTTGCCCAGCACATTGTTTCGCGACAGGGCTCCCGAATCCCCTCGCATCCTTTTTGGATTTCTGCTTGGGCTTCCCTTGCGAGCTGCGCCTCTCGCCTGGTTTCTTGGATGTTTCCACGTTCCAGCCTCTCTGCCGCCCTCCGGGGCTGCTCCTCCCAGCTAACCTTGTCCTGTCGAATTGCGCTTGTTCTAGAATATTTTCAACTTGAAAAAAAAAGAACCAGTGAAAAAAAAATGGGACTGACAAATGCAACTCGGAGAAAAGCAAAAATGACAAATGCAAAAAAACAAATGCAAATGAAAAATGCAAGTTTGAGAAAAGAAAAAAAACAATTGGAAAAACAAATGGAATTGAACAATGCAAGTTTCAGAGGGGCTAAACTAACAATTGCAAAACAAATGAATTGAACAATGTAGGTCTGAGAGAGGACACGGTAGCAAATGAAGACAACCTGGAAAGAGGCACAGGTGACAAATGGAGAACAATTGAAAAAAAAAACAAGGGCAAGTTGGAAGAAAACACACATAACTTGTGGAAAACCATTGCAGGAAAAACAACTTGGGAAAAGGGAACATGCCATATGCAGCACTAATCGAGAAAACAAATCAGCTTTGACAGAGTAATAAGGCCTGCACAAAAGACTAGGGAAACATGAAATTTTAAAAGGGAATGAACAGCACCAACAAGAATTAAAAAATATGCAAGAAAAAAAGTGAAACTTGCAACACGTCATGACAACCCGACAACAAAGGAACCTCAGTGCATTGCGCGGTTACGTTGTGGCTGTGGCAAGACATACGTTGCGTGGAACTGGCGTGCAGCTGGTCCGGCAGTGACAGACCTGGTTCACTCCAAGGGCCCCCGCCTTTTACATAAAACATGCGCAACGCACAGTTCTCGAGCAAGGGGGTTTGAAGTGAGGAAAACCAGAGCGCGCAATTTAGAGACCTGTGGGCGAGGGGGAGGGCCGGGGGAGGGGTAGGAGGAGGGAAAGGAAGGGAGGGATAGAAGGAGGAAGGGGATGGGGGAAGAGGGGAAGGGGGAAGGGAGGGGAAGGAGGTACAAGTGGGCAGGTTGCCAGCCGACCGGGGAGGTCCCCGATCCAAATTGGGGACCTTCAATTTGGGATACTTCTGTGTCAAAAATCGCAAAAAACTGCGGAAAAACTCGCAAAATAAAAAACGACACAATAGGAATGGATGTGAAGGAGGGTCAGAAACGGGCACCCCCTTTCCCGACTAGGAATCCCTCGGCCTTAGGCTGGGGGCTGATCCAACCGCCGGGCCTGGCCTGAAAACCTCTCTGCTCATCCGTCCATCCACAAAGAAAATTGATACAGGAGCAGGGATTCATGCCAAATTGGATTCATGCCAAATTGAAGCTTATGTTCGCTGTGCCTGCGCTGGGCTAGTTGAAGTGTTGATCTGTTGTGAATCTCAGGCGGCTTCAGGTTTACCAGGCCTGAATGCTCATGTTTTGCTTTGCTTATCATTTTCGACGTTTACTTTGATTGGTCGTTCCTCTTTCATGTTACGTGGCGTCCAGACTTGTTTTTTTTGCAGTTTTGACGTCCACTTTTTTGGTGTGCGCCTGCATTTTCTGCATTTTTGATTTGCATTGTTTTGCGTTGTGTTTCTACACTTGTTTTTTTTGCATTGTTGATTTGTTTTTTTTTTGCACTGTGTTTTTGCCATGGCATTTTCTTTTGTAGTTTGCATTTTTTTTTTGCATTGTGCTTTTGCCCTTGCATTTTTTTTTGCATTTTTTTGTTTGTTTTTGCATTGTGTTTTTGCCCTTGCAATTTTGTTTTGCATCTTTCATTTGTGTTTTTGCATTGCATTGTGCAATTTTTCAACATTGCAGTTTCTAGACAAAACCTTACAAGGCGCCAACTCAAAAGTAATCGTTGTTGCGGCTCGGGGCCGCGACCATCACAGCTCATCACAAGGAGACGAAAAAATTAGCTTGGCAGTGTCACTCAGAGGCCTGCGGTTCCCAATCGTTGGCCCCGCAAAGGAGGATTTGGACTTTGTGCACCGGCTCTCTCCGGGTTATGTATCCAGTGCCAGAGTCGGATTCGGCGGAGGTCCCATCTTCAGCACCGAGTTGTCCAGCTGTTTTTCCTGCTGTTTGTCTTTGCCCAAATAACGTTTTGGTTTTGTCCACCAAGTTGTCAGCAGCGAGCATCCTGTCACCTTTGGAGCGAACCAAACGTGCTTGGACTTGCGGGGTGCAGGACAGGGCGAAGTTGGAGGGAAGGCCAGTTCCTCAGGAACCCATCATCTCCATCGACCTGCCATCCAAGTACTTTTCGGTGGTCATAGCCAAAGGTGTCTCAGAGCCAAGGATCTTGCGAACTCAGTCCGGGCACAAGAAAAACGAGTCCCCTTCTGAGACAGAAGCGGGGGTCTACATCACAGCCCTTGGATTTGGTCACTTTGCAGGCGTGTAGATATGACGGAAGAGGAGGTGGAAGAGCATCAGCATGTCACTCCTTTACACTCCGATTTTGGGATCAGCGGTTTCCAGCCCCATGCGCTAGATCTGCATACTTCAAACTTGGGTGGCGAGGAGGGCAGTTTCACAATTGCATTGGTCATGATGACCAGACCGGAAGGCCGTTCCAGCCGAAGTGTCTAGGAAATTAACTAGGGCCTTCCACCAAGATAGAAGTTCAAGCAGCCAACATGGATGTGGATGCGATCACACGCTTTGGAGAGCCGGACCATATCAATTTTGCTTGTGGATTCTTCCACTTTGGTTCTCAATCACTTGGGGCCCGCCATTCGACCGTCCGGAGGCCGTGGCCCCCTTGCCCTCGGAGTTGGTGTCAAAAACGCTGGCTTGGGCTCGCAGTGCGGACGACTCAGCAGAGCGCATCCAGTTCCACTCAGAGGAGGATGTGCCAGAAACTCCTGCTTTGAAACCCCCTGCAAGAAGGCGCGCTCAAGGAGTTGGCTTAAGTGGGGGAGATCACTCAGAACACAGGCCCAAATGGCAGGCCGACTGTGGCGCAGCTTGCGGAGTCCTTGGCGATGATCTCATCAGTTTCGCCTCAGGTAACCAACAAGCTCTTCAGGAGTTGTCAGAGCGGACGGCAGCCATCGAGTCCCAAGCGCCCCCTTAGCTGTGGCGGGAGGCCGTCAGCATTGAGAAGGCCACTTGATCAGATCCCAACTTGTCTGCAGCTCAGTTTGTGGAGGGCATGCCTCCCTGGAGAAGTTCCTCAGCCCCTACGCGTCAACACTATACGTTTGGCGGAGATGGTTTTAGGTTTCCCCCAGGGCCCAAACCAGTGTGCCCAGGCCATGTTGGAGCAATCCAGAGCCTTGACACTGCTGGTGCCGCAGCTAGCTTTGAGCTCCAGCGATCCCACCAGCGAAATTGCCAGCGCTTTATGGGGGGGTCCTTCCAACAAGGGAGCATTGCAGACGGAACTTGCCTTGCACAAGGGGATTTTTTCTTGAGCGTTCTGCAGGGCATGGCAAGGAGAATGCAGCCGGCCCAGAGCGGGGTGTTACTCCGACCCAATACCTCGAGCGATTTGGAGGTCTTGGGAGGATCCGCGATTTGGGCTTCACAGCATGGCATGTGGCGATGTGCGTGAATTACACGCAGGAGGAGGACTACATGGCAGCCCGCGACACTCCGAGTCTTTTTTATTGTGTGCTTGGAACAGGCTGCGATGGACAATGGCAACATGCAGGTTGGTCTTCTACTCACCCTGCAAGAAGATCCTCCACAAACTTTGTCGGCAAGGTCAGTTGCCACCATGACACATCCGAGGCCCTTTGCACCAACCGCGCGTCAAAGATGGGCCACGACGGCGCTGCAGTATTTCAAGGAGATGGATGTGATCACCACTCGCCGCAACGAAGTAGCGGCGCCAAAGAGTTCAGGAGATGCGGGAGGAGGAAACCATGCAGCAGCATCAGCAGCCCCAGCAGCAAAGAGAAAACCAAAGGCCAAGGGCGGAGGAAAAGGGAAGCTGAATGCCCAGAGCAACCAGGCCGCAGAGGAGGAGACCTAGATGAGGCAGATGAGAAAAGGTTTGAAGCGACAATTTCCTTCCGTGGTGCCCTTGCTGCTCTCCCTCGCTGGATTTCACGTTCCAGGACGAAGTTTTCGTCCTTTCTTGACCAAATCTTTCCACATCGTTCGAACGGGCTCGTGCCCTTCCTCCCATACCTGCTCCTCGACTTGAACTTTTCACCAGGCAGTATGTCCCAAGCTCAGTGCGAAGAGGTGGAAGAAACTCATCCCTCACAGAGCTATTCAGGTCTTTGTGATGGCCTTGAACTACATTCACAGTGAGCTGAGGCCGACCCCTAGCCCTATTCACCATCAGAGCTACAGGCGTTTGAGGTCTTTGCTGACTGCGTGTGACCGACCAGGTGAGCATCCTTTACCATCAGGTAGGTCTGGACTTGAATTCATTGCCCGACTTGTTGCGCTCGAGCATTCTCTCACCATGAGTTCAACCCTACCGCGTATGCTGGAGCCAGTGAAGAAGGCCCAACCCCTATGCTACGTATTGGGGGTATCGCCCAAGAGCACAAACTCAAAGTTAAGGAGAAATTTTCCCCAGTCAGCCCTTATTGTGGTCTTGATGCGAGCAGTTTGAAGCTGACCGGCACTGGAAGATGGCCTTTGGAGTCTTTCCTTGATGATGTGCTTTGGCTACAATTTGTCGAGCCTGCCTGGACCTGACTTTAGTAGGGAGTCGTACGATGAGAATCTCAAACTTGCTAAGCTTTGGGATGCCAAAGGGCTTTTAGCTCTTTTCAGCGACAAGCACCCATGTGGTTTGTCATGCAGAGTTTTGAACGCGGACAAGAATGCCAGCACAGAAAGGCAGATTGGTGATCGCAGGTGGATCAATGGTGCTGAGTTCCACACCAGAGGAACTTCAGCTTTTTTGCCTTCTGGTTATCACGTGACCTCGATCCACTGCCCCTCCAAGTTCAAGCTTGTTGGTTCAGCCTCTGATAGGAAAGATTTCTATCACCAGGCATGTGGTAGCAGAGCCAGGGCTTCCACAAACTTGCTGCCTTTGGCATTGAAGATTTGCGGGAGATCCTGCGCTTCAGGATTTGCTTGAGACTTTTGGTAGACCAAAATCCCGGGAGAGCGACGGTGACCACCTTGGAGTTGAGTATGCCCTTGCGAGTCATTGCCAAATGTTGAGAGAAGCCGGCCTGTTACGACCAGAGCATTGCGTCCTGAGGCATCAACCTTTTCCACGTGGTCGTGTCTGGGAAGGGGTCGTGATTGATGACTTCTCTGTCATTTCGGGAGAGCCAGCATCTTCCAACAACCATCTCCCTGTCTCTGTGCAGCACCTTGAGCAGGCGGAGGCCACCTATGCGTCTGAAGAGGTTTCTGGTTCTGATGAAAAGGCAGTTCGTGGAGCCGAGGCCTTCAAAGTCATTGGTGCTGAAGTTCTCTCAGATGAAAAGGCGCGTGGCAGCAACCTTGTGACTGTTGGAGCCCCTTTGTCTGAGAGCACACATGTGCATAGGAACATGGGGAGGTAGTGCTGAACTGCCAACGGTGCAGCTACAGAGGCTCAAATAGCCCAAAGCACCCTCCCATCCCACACCTAATGAACGATCCACCAGCCCCGTAGTGGGCCTATTGCTGATGGCAGCCACTTCAGCGCTGGACCACTGGACGCTATGCGGCAACAACCCAGTTCGGCACCTGAGCCTGACTCTTGTCCAGATGATGGCCATCATTGGCCCCTTGGCCTGTGAGTCGACAGCGGCCATGGCAGAGGGGGACTTTGTATGGACAGAGGGTCCAGACCATCCCACTGGAGAGGAGGTAGCCCGAGAGATGACCGCGCTCAGGGCTGAACTGGAACTTTCCATGGATCATATGATTCGTTGGCGCCTCGCCAAAGACGCCGAATCAGGGACCCGGGCAGACCGGCTCCTCTACTCTGCGGTGCTGGCCATAGAGGAACTTCGCTATTATGACATCTTCCCGTCCCTCAACCTGATCCAAACGGCCCTGAAAAACTATCAGTGGCGCATGCAGACGGCGCTCCTGGAAAGAACTCAGGACAGGCTTCAGGAAGCCATGATGGCTGGCCAGCAGCCCCAGTGAATGCACAGGGTACACCTATGAGATTTCGAACACCATGACAGTCGGGCTAAACCAGGGCCTCATCTCCTCTGTCTACTTCGAGACCGGACAGGGGACAGGCTCTGCTCATTTTGATCATTGCGCGGGTTGAAAAAGGGACCGCAGAGTTCTGCAAGTGCCTGCAATCTGGGCTTCATCAGCCCTTCTCATCACTCATAGCATGTGACTTGGAGACATTCTGTTTCTCCAACGTGAATGCATTCAGCGTTTCAGTTTTATCTTGCAGTGTGTAGGGTTGACGATGCACGGAGTGATTCTTGCTGTGTGTATTTCACTTGCTTTGATTTCATTTGATTGCATGCATTTCTTTACACAGTTTCGGATTTCCACCACAGTCTGGCTGCTCTCAGATGTCCAATTTAGGAGAGTTGTGGGACTCCCTTCGCAGGGCTGGGCTTGAACAACTTGCCCCTGACCTGGTCCGCCATGGGATCGTCAGCCTCAACCAGCTGGTGTTGAGGTATGACGCACTGCATGAGGCAGGCATGCCCCATTGGCAATTGGAAGCCATCCTTGCCTCCTCGGGGACCCCGGCAGCAGGCCCGGGCGCTACCCCAGACACAACAAACCGGATTGATCTTCCGGTGCGTCGCATGGGCAAGAGAGCCTGCTTACAGGCGGCGTTGGAAGCGGCCTTACCGAACCAGAGGCAACGGTCTTTGCAACTTCTGGACCAAGATGTGTTGGCGAAGTCAACCAACCCAGCAGTCGAAGCTCGAGTCCGAACCTACATGGCCATCTGCCGTGCTTGGGAGATAGCTGGATTCCCACTGGGCGGCAACAATATCAGATGCTTTGGTGCATCGCTCAAAGCGGGTGGGTACCGCAGTGCGGCAGTGTACTTTCAGGCCATATGCGGCCACCAACAGAGAGTACTCAAGACACCAGTCCCAGCCATTGTCAAGCTGGGCATCAGAGATTGCATCAGATCCATCCAACGTGGGCTTGGCGAGAGCAAGCTCAAGGATGCCTTTAACGGGCTACTTTTAGGAGGCATACAGCCGACCTCAGATGAAGAGCCTTTTTCGTTTGACAATATCTCCCACTGCCGGGACATGGCCATGATCGGGTTGTGGTTCATGCTCCGTGAGTCTGAAATGGCAAGTGCACGGGCATGCGACCTCCGCTTAGATGGCAACGAAGTCTGTCTGAGCATTCCCATCCACAAGACGGATCAACGAGGACGGTACACAGAACGGTCCTTGACATGCTCCTGCACCGTGAAAATCCACGGGATGTGTGTTTGGCACAGTGCCGAACGTCACCTGGTCCGACTGGAAGCCCTCGTCAATGAAGGCTCACGGCAACACCTTCCACTGTTTCCAGATTCAGACGGACGCACAGCATCCAAGAATACCTTCATTGAAGCCGTTCGAAGAGTCATAGCAAGAACGGGAACTTCACTCACACGCCCAGGTCCAGAGGGGCAAGAGACACAGAGATACCACGGCCACGTGCTCCGGATCTCAGGTGCACAGATGCTGTCGAGCTCTGGGGTCGAGCTCTCCTTGATCCAGTTGCTCGGGAGGTGGACCAGTACAGCCGTACTGCGCTACACCCAGGACAGCGCCTTGAATAGGGTGCCCCAGATACCCCAACAAGTGTTGCAAGACGATGCGGCTGGCACATGCAAACTACAAATACAAGTGGTTCAGGGAGCCGGCAAGGCATCATCGAGCCAGGCGTCGCCTCAACCGGCTGCACCCGCAGCCAGACCCAAGGCCCTGGCAGCAGCAGTCAGAGGCTTGAAAGCTGAGCTCGAACAAGTGAAGCAGGCCGTGCAGGCGCCTGCACAAACCTATGTTTTCCGTCCAAGGGCCAGAATCCTCCACAAAGCCTCACATCATGAGGACAGCAATGAACCCGTCAAATGGCGGACACCGTGTGGCTGGAACTACGGCAGTCGCACATTTTTGAGAACGTCCAACGAGTTTGACGGAGCCAGACGTTGTAGGAAGTGTTTTAACTTGAGCGAAGACTCAAGCTCAGATAGCAGTGACGGGTCCGCAGGCCTCACTGATTTAGCCAGCTCCTCTGCAAGCAGCGCAGAGGCAGACTAGGCGGCTCCAGCAGGCGAGCTGACCACATGCGGAGATGGAAAAACAAAGCGGCCACAACATATTTCACATTTCTCACGTGCATTCCAACAATGACAGCGTGACCGAGACATCTTTGAAGTTTATTTGTGTTCATTTTTCATTGTCATGCCTCTCATGCCGGATTGTTTCCCACGTTTGCTTCATTTGCAGGTGCGATTGACAGTGCTTCGTTATTTTATTTTGCTGATTTGATGTATTTTTGTTTATCCCTCAGTCTGGCTGAGCACAACCGGTCCCAACGAGACTTCACGACCATGGTGCTCTCCCTTGCACCCACGTCGCTGGCAGACCTAGCAAGAGACGCGGCGGCTGGCGACATAGTCAACGAATACCTCGACGCCAGAGGGATCAAGACTCCGGCCACTTTGGCCCTTCTGAGTCGAGACGAAGACAACCTCGACCTCACCCTGATACAGCCTCTCCTACAGGGCTGGCCTAGACCAGATGGCACGACCATCACCGTGCGAGAACAGGACAAGCCCATTGCCAAGGCGGTATTGCTGCACATGTGGATGATGGCCAAGCAGGTATGGGAAGCGACACAACATGCAGCCATGCCGAAGGCCACACCGACCCAGAGCACGTCTTCCACGGCAGCCTCAACACCAGCCGAGGACAAGGTCCCCAAGGCACTGGCTCCAGGACGTTGGACAGCACTGGTGCATGAATACCAGTCACAGCAGATCGGAGGCCAAGACAGAGTCTTCCCAGTCCAGGAGTTACTGGGGACAGAAGCTGTCATCGCCCGGGTCCTACACGAGCATGAGACCAGCAAGAACTATACCCCAGTGTTGCTGGGGGAGCTGATCTCGACCAGGACCTTTCAGGCCAATGGTGAGCCGAACCCTCTCGCAAAGAGAGAGCGCAATGTGACCAAGCTCACATTGACAGGTGAGCAACTTGTGGCCACCCCTGAGGAACCGTGGCAACCTCGGAGCGTCCTTGCCATCCTGGACGGCTTGGCGAGCATTCGATGGTGCTTCATCCTATGCAAGCTGGGCACCGAGCAGGCGGTCCACGCCTTTTTCGATTGGCTGGTCAGGTTGGTCCGCAGCAGACCACAGAAGACGGACCAGCTTGCGCAGTTCTGGATGACGGTCTCCTGGAAGCTGGCCCTTGAGATGAGAGGAGGCCGCACGTTCATGGAGGCCACGGCGCTCATCATGAAGGACTATGATTCTTTCACTGAGTGCATGAGTCGTGAACCCAGCCAGACCACCAAGAAGCCCATGACATCAGCCCCTGCCAAGGCTGAAACCAAGGGTTATGGCAAAGGTAGCACAAAGTCAGGGAAGGGCACGAGACCTTCTCCTTACAGCCGCCCTACAAAACAGGGGACATGGCACAAGGACGACGGCTATGACAGAGCCGCCCACCCATGGCAGGGATCGCAGAAACAGGATGACAAGCCGAGGTGGCAGAAGGAGCCCTGGTCTTCCGATTGGAAGACGCCGTCCAAATAGGGACAACACGGGGTCATGAGACAGGTGGATCTCGTGACACCCGACAGCACTGGGTACCCGCCACCCAGCCAACCACCAACGGCCGAGCGAGGCCAAGTTTTCCAGAAGTTAAATGAGGAGGTCATCCTTGTCAGCCGTTTCGACGGCATTGGGTCTGCTGCTTTGATCCTCAAAGGGCTGGTAGCAGCCATTTCGCTGCACATTGTATGGGAGGTGGACAGCGATTGTATGGAAGTGCTGAAGGCCCGTCACCCAGAGGCGGTGACCCGGGGCGATTTTCTCAAAGATGACCCTGATGAGGTCGCCAGAGTGATACACCGCCATGACCCTGAGGGCACCAAGCTGGTGCTCTTAGCTGCTCCCCCATGCCCTGACTTCTCACGCATTCGTGCAGATGCACCAGGCTCAGCAGGTGAAGAAGGCCACAAATTCACAGCATACTGTGAATTTATCAGGAAGGTGGAGATGGGCATACCTCACAGGAGGATAGGCCACCTTACCGAGAACGTGGTGATGGACAAGGGAGAGGCTGACCATTTCTCCAGCCTCCTGGACTGCAATGCGATCTTGTCTGACGCGCAAGACTTCGGCCTCATCAACCGCCCTCGTTTGTGGTGGACAAGAGTGAACTGGAGCAGCATCCGGACAAATCCCATCACAGGGAAACGGTTACGGTTGTCCAAGAGCCAAAAATACCACCGTCTCCATCACGACACCACGTTCCAGGAGGAGACGGATCTCCAGCTGGAAGGCCTTCGACTTCACAATGCGGTGGCATCTCATGACAAGCGCATCCCGTGTCTGACAACTCCAGCACCATCGGACGATGGCAGACCAGCGCCGAAGAAGCTGAAAGGGAAGATAGACCCTGAACAGAAGGCGCGATGGATGAATGATTGGCGGCTATTTGCTCCATGGCAATACTCCAAGGAGGCTCTTCTCCATGCAGCCGATGGGAGCATGGTGGTCCCGCCCCCGGAAGCCAAGGAACAGCTGCACCAGCTGCCGAAATGGTATACGTCCGTCCCGGGAGTGTCGGAGAAAGCCAGACACAGAATGCTGGCAAACGGTTGGCACATTGGATCAACACGGTTCATCATGATGCTGGTCCTCCAATCCATGTTGATGGTGACCGCTTCGTCACCCGTGCCACAGCCACGGCACACCGCGCTTCAGACCATGCTGACCTTCCTGCAGCCAACGACACCGCATCTGGGCCCAGGGACATGGCCCAGCGAAGCAACGTGCGTGGCCCAAGCCGGGTCGATGTGGGAGCATTGGCAGATGGCCGTGGCTTCCAGTCACCCAGTACAACGGCCCCCTCGGCTGGAGCCGGGGCTACAGCAATGTGTGGACCTCCGCGGCATCATTGGAGGCAGCCTCGCACGCATGAGGACAGAGATAGTGGACGAGATCGAACAGTGGGCCCTCGACAGCATGGATGCGACCGAGACCTGGTGGAAGTCACTTCCACCTCACGTGGCCCAGGTGTACTTCAACAAAGACCACAACCAAATCTCACAGATTCCACTTCTGTTGCGATTGCTCGACCTGGCCAAGATGCCAGGCCTTCCAGAGCTCACAGAAGACCTCCAGTCAGGGTTCCAGGTGACTGGCGAATTACATGCGGGAGCGGGCTGGCTCCCACAGGCTGACAGCAAGTATGAGTTCCCAACGTCGGCCGAGACCTTCATGAAGCACAACCAACACTATACCAGAGCCAAACTGCGCAGCAAACGCGTGGATCCAGAATGGTCATCCATGTTGGATGAACTGCGCTCTGAGCTGAAGAAGGGCAGAATGTCAGGACCCTACCGAGCTCCTGATTGGTGGCCGACTCAGACCACGACCATCGACGAGATGCCCTTGCTCCAGCTACCCATTCAGAACATCTGCACCAGCTTTTGTTTTAGTGTGGTCCAAGCCGACAAGATCCGGCGGTGCGAAGATTTCCGTCGGTCAGGCCACAATGCAACAGTTGTGGCGTATGACGTGCCACACCACCATGACATCAGAACGTTCACTGACCTGGCATTGTCGGCCCCACAGGGAGGAGACACATCTCTGGTTTGGGCCCAGGACCTGGACGGAGCATACAGACAGTTTCCAGTACGTGACCCAACAGATTGTTTCTGTGTCCTCATGACACCCAGAGGGCCAATACTCCTTCAACATCATGCGATGACCTTCGGCGCAGTGAGCTCAGTTTGGAACTTCAACAGGGCTGCAGACGGCATCATGTTTTTGAGCCGCCGTCTACTGGCGACGCCGCTGGGACACTACGTCGATGATTTCATTGGCGTTGAGCCTTCAGCCCTGGTACACAGCAGCTTCTCAGAGTTCACACGCCTTATGAGGGTACTTGGACTCCGCATGAAAGAAAGAAAGGCTCTACCACCAGCAGCCCGACAGAAAGTTTTGGGCATCAATATGCACATCACAGAGGACGAGGTGATTTTGTCGCCACACCCCGAACGATGCGACAAGGCCAAGAAGGTCATCCAGAATGCATTGGAGACCAACAGACTGACAGATGAGGCAGCTCACCGACTCGCAGGAAAGTTGGTTTTCCTGACCTCAACTCTGTTCGGCCAATTGGGTCGCGCATCACTCCAACCGCTCTACGCAAGAGCGCATGGACTTTCAGAGGGCGACCATGACGGCCAACTGAACGGACCACTCAGATCGGCACTACGATCGCTGATGAATCTTCTTCGAGAGATCCAACCCAGGGTGATCCCCAAGCAGATGGACCAAAGTTGCATCGTCCTCTATTCAGATGCGTACTTCGCGATTGATGGCACACACCACTCACCAGGATCCAAGACTATCCCGAAACATTGGCACAAGACAAAGTGCCATACCTATGAGAATGGTTGGGGAGTGGTGATTCATTTCGAAGGCAACACTTGGTTTTCCTCCGGAAGCTTACCTTCACGGCTCATCAAGAAGTTTTGTACCAGGAAAGCCTACATCTACTTCCTCGAGATTGCTGCCCAACTCATGGGATTCTTGACCTGCCGTCAATTGCCCTCGAACCTGGTGATGTCCTTCATTGACAACACGGCAGGCTTCTTTGCCTTGAGGAAAGGCTATTGCCGAGACCCTGCCATCTGCAATGTCCTGGCATTGGTATGGAGGATCATCGCCCTCGACGGCTGGCACTTACATCTCGAATGGGTCCAGTCCAACCTGAACATCAGTGACAGCGTCTCTCGCTTCCAGTATGACGAGATGCAGAAAATCAACGCCAATTGGACGGAAATACCAGTGGAAGGCATCTATGACATTCTGGCACGCGTGGCAGTCGATTCGGACTATGCTCACGGGAAAGCACTCAACGACATGATCGCGATCCAACCTGCTCCACTCACTATGACTCACACTGGAGGAATGGGGAACTGGCGCCAGTGTGGGAGAGATCCAGCAGCAGCTCCAGCTGTCAAGCAGACAGGACCAGCTGTCACAGAGCACCCCAGGCCAAAAGAACCAGTGCGAGCAGCTTTCAAGTGAGCAGTTTGGAAACGCACGACACATGTTTGAGAGCACACATGTGCATAGGAACATGGGGAGGTAGTGCTGAACTGCCAACGGTGCAGCTACAGAGGCTCAAATAGCCCAAAGCACCCTCCCATCCCACACCTTTTTCTAGGAAGTTGGCCAACGAGCACAGCTTGTCTTTCGACGCTGGGCTGTTGGGAGAGATTGGCTCCAGCAGCAGCTCCAGCTGTCAAGCAGACAGGACCAGCTGTCACAGAGCACCCCAGGCCAAAAGAACCAGTGCGAGCAGCTTTCAAGTGAGCAGTTTGGAAACGCACGACACATGTTCAAGAGGATTCCTATGCCTTGCCTTTCTTTGAAGGTTGCTAGCCTCCCCTGCGTCAGCAGGGCTCTGGCTTGCTGGAAACTGGGTCTCTGTCTTTATGTGCAGGAGGCCGTTTTGTTGTGTCCCCTCTGAAGTTCGGATTTCGAGCAGCAGCAGATGATTTCGAGCAGCAGCAGATGATGATGATGATGATGATGATAATGAGGTTTTGCTGTTTCTTCGACGTCTTGCAGAGGAGCTCACGCTGGACAGTGTCTTCAGCTTCATCGCTGTCAGTGACATTTCGGTTGACTACGACTCAAAGGTCTATGCAACAGATGCCTCCACGAACAGAGGCGCCGTCCCCTCCCTTGAAGTTGACCCGGAGTTAGCTGAGACACTCTGCCTTGACTTCAGCTTTGATGCGGTTGAGATCTGTGGTGGCTCAGGTGTTCTTTGATGCTATGGCAAAGGAGGGTCTGAATGTCTGCACCCCCATAGACCTATCCAGGAGTGAGCACTTTGACTTGAGAGACCTACGGCTCATTGACTGGATTTTTTACATGATTTTGACGAGGCGTTTCCGCGCTGTACTTTGTGAGCCCACGTGCACGACCTTCTCCCCAGCACAGCATCCTGCCAGCAGATCGTATGACCAGCCGCTTGGATTTGATCGGCTCAATCCCAAGACCTTCCTTGGTAACTTGCTGGCAGTCAGATGTTTGGCGATTGTGTGGTATGCGGCTCGACATGGTCTTCTCGAGCAGCCTCACCTCGGCCTGGTTGAGCATTTGGAGGTTTTTGCTTCAGATTGGTTTCTCAGAGGCTGTTGTTGACTCCTGCGTTTTTGGGAGCATCATTCATAGAAAGCCTTTCCGACTTCTCTGCCATGGACTTCACGGATGAGATCACCTCTGGCTGCAAAGGGGGACGCACGCATGTTCGCATTCAGGGGCGATAGGCCAGAGACAGTGCGGTGTGCGGTGTACCATCCTGGGTTTGCGAAGTTTTTGGCTGGCGACATTGCAAAGGCCCTCAGAGCAGTAGATGTCCCTGAAGAGAAGAAGGCCATCCAGATTGAGAGCGTTGTTGTGAACGACATTTTGTCCAAGGATGGGTGGAAAGTTGAGAAGGAGTGGGAATGGATCAAGGCCTCCCATGCACATCATCATCCTCGAGAGCAGATCTCTTGTTTCTTTGATGCGTATGCTTGTGCTTGATGGTGGCGATCGCAGATTCAGTGCCTTGCTTGATTCCCGAGTTGCGAAAGGCGCTCATGCCAAGGGCAGAACATCAGCTGTTGCGTTGAGGCCCTCACTTCTGAGCGCGCCTATGCTGCAGCTGGGAACTTTTACCCAGCTTATGGATTTGCACCGACGAGACTCAATACAGCTGATGCGCCAACAAGAGACGAGGCATTGCCTTCTACTTCTCCCTCTCCATTTGGGATTTCTTGTCATGCGCTGAGATTTCTTCTCTCCACTCTCACCGGTTCTGAAGGGCCACTGCAGGATGGATTCAGCTTCTCATCCTTGTAGTATGCTGCGCTTGCCCTGGCGAAGCATGTTGGAACTTTGAGCTGCCCTACTGAGCCCATTGGATTTTCCGATCTCTTTGACTTTGGATTTTGGACTTGTCTCCATCCTGCCCCTCTTGCACTCTGCATCCTGCCAGTCCTCCTGTGGATTGCTGTTGCTCTGAACACCGGAAACCCCAAATAAGCATAGGCTAATTTCGGGACGTAGGACTCGTTTGCTCTCGCTCGTAGCTCTTTTGCCATGTGTCACTGCAATGCCTTTGCGGCCCACAGGGGCGGGTCAAGCTGATCGCGCTGCGAGGCGCGCTGGAACAGTGTTGCAGGCCGATAAAGTAGTCCTGCAGTCTGCGCGCGACAACCGTGAACAGCTCTGGCTTGCGGGGAATCTCAGGACTACGCTGTGGGATTTGCTTGAACGTCAGGTTCCCGATCCTGAGGCGGTCTGTGATGCTTTGGTCGCCTACGGAAAGGACCTCTATCGATCTGGCAAGTCATATCGGAGGTACCCGGAGGCAATAAAGCAGTGTCTGCCCGTCGCCCTGCTTCGCGGCGGCAAGTTGGAGCTGCGTGGGACCTCGCATTTAACTCGGTCGTTGATGGGCCCCAGGAGCCACATTCTGGCCGCAGTTTACAGAGGATGCCGAGTATGTCAGGAGAAAGGGCAGATGGCTTAGCACAAGAACTTTAGAAATCTACCTGCAAGAGGCTTCCGTTTGCACTTTTTGTGACCGATTGTTTTGTGAGACCAGAAGCCGAATCGAGAACCTCTGCAGCCAGTTCCTTAGCGGTTTGAAGAAAGTGCAGCTTTTCCAACGGAGTGGAATCCCCGTACCCAACGGAGTGGAATCCCCGTACAGATTTGGCCAAGACTATGGTGATGCTGGGTGTGTGGGGAAGGTGCCAATTTGCCACCATTACTACATGTGATAGGTTCACCAGAGCGCATTCCTGCCAGATGTGGAAAAGTGCAGTGCGCCGTGAGATCTAGCCTTGGTAAGATCGAATGTGGAACGCAACGTTCTGCTCAAGTTCACCCTGCCCATAGTACGTCCCGCCCTTGAAGCACACCGTCCTGGCCAATTTGCAACGATCACTACATGTGATAGTTACACCAGGTAAAATGAGACATGTTGCTCTTGGCCACATGTACATTCAGGAATTGGTACAAATAAAGCAGGTCATTATTGGTAAAATCGACGGGAAGCAGAATCCAGCAAACACTTTGACGAAACACTTAGCGACTGCAAGTGACATGTTGGGATCGTTGGATGGATTAGGCGTGATTGATTTGACTGACAAAGGTTTTCAGGAACATGTGCGTAAAACAAAACTGCGAGTTGTGTCAAGCGTTAATTTCAAAAAGTGGAAACCGCTCATGGCATTGAAAACAACATTGCGAGAGCACAATGGAGCGATCTTGCGCAGACATAAGGCGCTACCTACACACTGGCGGGAAACACCGCACCACGAGTGAAAACAGTACAGTTGCAAGCTTAGATTCGGACCCCGTAGTTGGAAACTTAGCTTTAGCAGACCCAGGTACTTTGGTATAGTCTTGACAGGTACTTTCCTTTTCAATAAACGGCTGGCAAAATTGGAGAGGTTTCGTATGTGTGGAAATGAAACGCAAACATGCAAACAAGCAGCAAAACCACACTAGGCTGAAACTGCAAGGGCGCAATTGCACACTGAGTAACGCCACGTCAAAACGATTTGATTATACTTCTCTGTCAAAGTTCTTGGTGACAAAACCAGATGCAAAGCATATGGCAAGCAGAGTGCGAACGAAGTGTTCCAAAGGGGGGTGAAAGAAATTCCCTTAGCAAGATTGGAACACTTGTCCTGCACAGATTTGAGCCCAATACGCCTTAGCCCCTGTGGTTCAAGAAAAGTTCTGCCAGGCTGTAATGATTTTTCCTTCATGCCAATTTTCAATGGGGCTGCCTGCGGTGTGGATTTGTTCATCGGTCAATTCCATAAACTGATTCTTGTTGTTGGACTTGGGGCCTTTGTCTCTGATGAATTGGTATCCTGCGCTGCGGGCTGCATTGTCGATGGTTTGTTTCTTGGTGAATTTTGGTTGAACTACCCAATGCCGCATCTGCATGCCACCCATGAGGTCAAACATATAGTTCATAGCCAATAGTCCCACCCTGAAGTGCCTCCCATAGTCCCACCTGTGTGCTACACCTTTGCATGCCTCTGTGCACATGTTTACTGGCAACTTGTTCTTGTTCATGTAGATGTGCTTGATGATGTTGATGGGTGAGAAGTATATGGGTGAAAGATTGTGGGTGAAAAGTCCCTGGATGAACAGTATACGGGTGAAAAGTCTGTGGGTGAAAAGTATGTGGGTGAGACGGGTATGGGTGAAAGTCTGAGGTGCAAAGTCTGTGGGTGAAAAGTCTGTGGGCGAAAAGTGTATGGGTGAAAAGTCTGTGGGTGAAAAGTATACGGTTGAACAGTCTTAGGTGAAAAATACATGGGTGAGAAGTATATGGGTGAAAAGTCTGTGGGTGAAAAGTCTGTGGAAAAAGAGTCTCTGGGTGAAGAGTTTCTGGGTGAAAAATATGTGGGTGAAAAACCTGTGGGAGAAAGGTCTCCGGGTGAAAAGTCTGTGCAAGAAGAGTCTCTGGGTGAAGAGTCTCTGGGTGAAAAGTATATGGGTGAAAAGTCTGTGGGTGAAAAGTATGTGGGTCAAAAACCTGTGGGTGAAAAGTTTATGGGGGAATAGTCTGTGGGTGAGAAGTGTATGGTGTGGGTGAAAAGTACACGGGTGAAAGTCTATGGGTGAAAAGTCTGCGGACGAAAAATCTTTGGGGGAAAATTGGGTAGATGGGATGCTGGTTTTCGTTCCCCCTTTCTCAGGTTTTTTTTTTGAACAATCGTGATGAAGGTGCTTGGATGGACCTTGATATTATAGATATGATATGTATTTTTTTTCCCACGCGTGTCAAGATGGTCCTTGAGCAGCCCATCCCCTCTGTGCTTTTTCACCTCCTTCACTCCTCCCGCATCCTCCTCGTTTCGTTTTGATGGCAGGCCTGCAGATCACATTGTTCGACTGGGATTTCGTGTCAATCTAGTAGGGTCTCATTGCGCACTCACCGATGATGTGTGGCCCACTCGCCTTTGACCATATGCCACATTCCCGGAATCTGTGTGATTCCGGAATACGTGTCAAAAAATAGATGGTATAGTCTAGTTATTGTCAGACCACATGTCAGACCACACGTCGGAAGATGTGATGTATCAAATTGGTATGAAACGATGTCGGAGTACATGTCAACACATATGCCACACGAAATTGGCTAAATCCAGGTTATGTTTTTGGTATGACAACATATGCTCGCCTTCATGTCACGCTGAACACCAGAATCTGTGACAAAACATTAGCCATCAGACCAGGATAAAACTTTGAACATATGTCAGCATTTATTCTCAAAAAAAACAGGATGTTGATATGTTGATATTTTGGTGCCGGTCACATGAAGTAGGGTGGTTCCCCCAAAGTAGAACCAGAGCGCTTAAAAATTATGTTTCGGGTATGGCATTACAAAAAAAACACTACAGTATATTGCGTGTGCAGCGCAGGAGACGCCATGAAATTTCAACGCGGTCGCGTGGACAGAAGGTCGGCAGGTTAATGCCGGAGTTTTGTTTTGATCGCTGCATTACCGCGCAATGCTCACTTGTTTATTTTGACACAAAAAAAATCAATTTGGTGGAAGGTGGGAACAGTTCACTTTCCTATGCATACGTTTCGGCGAACCCACAGCTCAAACACATGTCCAGCACAGGTGACAAGATGAAATTGAACCGCAGCCATGCTATAAAACCGTCAAGGTCAACGGGTCGACCCGAAATGTACCCACATTTCCCACGATTTGTTTGCATATTGGCAGGCAGGACTTCTACAAATACGCAGCAAACTACACTTTTCTGCCATGTTTGCCTGACTTCTTGTGCCCTCCAAGCACATGGCTTCTCGTGTCATCGTCAAAAATCTTCCGAAGCATGCGTCTGACGGACGTTTGCGAGACTATTTTGGGTCAATCGGAGAAATCACTGACTGCAAAATCCAGCGGCTCGGCTTCAGTTGTTCTTTTTGACAAGTGCTGTAATGTAAGATGGTAATTGCCCAAACAACGGCAGGATACTGCTACCATCTGCTACCAAATATGGCAGGAAGACAAAAGATGGCCGATCCAGAAACTTTGCCTTCATTGGCTTTAGGATCCTTGGCACGATTTTAATTTAGTATTGAAGATATTGAAGTGTGCTCCGGGGTTCGCCAGGATTGCTAGCTTTTTGGCCTTGGCGTACTGTATCCGAGCCCATCTGAGGAACTCTTCTGAAGCAGAAGCTGCTGTGAAGCAGTTGCACAGGAGTTTTTTTGATACATCGCGGGTCAGCAGCTTGCCCAGACAAAACAAATGGGAATGCATCTTTGGTGAGCAAGTTCTTGTACACATGCACAAGGTCAGAATACTGCGCATTGATGTTGGCAGCTGTGTTCAGCGTGCATTCGTAACAAATAATCTAGAATCTCAAATAGCGGCCCGGCACGGACTCTTGAAATACCATGAAATTCCCGTTAAGTAGAACCTGGTCGGATTGGCAAAGTGTGTAGACTTGAGGTGTTGAGATTGCTCATGCACCTGGGTCCGATGCATTGGCTCGTCCATGGAGCAAGTGTCTGGGCAATCAAAACGGTGGCGCCTACATTTGCTAATAAGCAAAACTGTAAAAAAGATCGAACACGGTATAACGATGTACAGTACAACGTATAGTTATTTTTTGTGCTTGCTTTTGCACAGTGCAGTTACAAATATGCAAGAAAGGAACAAATATGCAATCCAAAGCAAGCGACCTGAAGTCGAGACATTCTAATCTCGAAACATGGAACGCGAACTTCCTTGCAACGGTATTTCCTGCCATTTAGAAACATGCTGACTGTACGTGTAGACGGTAAAACTAGTCAAAATGCTAGCAATGCAGGTATGCTTTGGGGTCCTCGGCTTATGAGAAGCGAACTGCCCGCAAAGCTAACAAGAAGGAGAGCTGGCAGAAAGGACTGGCAGAGTGCATGGGATTTTGTGCAGATTGGATCAGAGGACTTACAACAGGATGGAGACGTGGCACTATCAGATACATTCACGAAAACAGTTGTGCATTGTGTAGTTTGGTCAGGGGTCATGTCAAGTTCTGTATTGTCATGTGTTGGGACCTCTGTTTCAGGTTGCGATTAATCTTGTCCGAGGAACCAATCCCATCATTGGAGCAAAACTGACCGTTCGTTCCATTTTCTTAGTGAAATGCAAACAATCGCTCCAAACTTGGAATGCGACTACTATGAGCTATCCAAACTAGTAGCAAGCTGTCACTGCCAGCAACCATGTGCCATGAATTTTCACTGTGAGGCTTGCTCAGGGTCAGGAGGGTCATGCTTTCCAGTCTGAACTGCGGATGGGTGCTTCATGAGGGAACCACTAGTTCCAAGATACAAATGGCGATGAACCCACGTGAACCTTAGCTAGAAGACCAAGCTTGCAGCACGGTGAATTGCACTGAAGAAATTTCTGTGTGCTTGTTCCACTTCAGGGAACGAAGCTGAAGAAACCCATTCTTCTGTAGAAGTTACCAAAGCGGAGGCCACATCGCCATTTGCAGATTGTCGCAAGCATAGAATTCCATGCTAGATCCTAAACAGGACACATATGAGACATATGACGATGATTGTCAAAATAATATCTTCAGTGCCAACAGTCCGGCAGTGATGTCAGTCGACAGGGTTCATGCTGCATCTTTATTGCCTCTGCAGTATGTTGTTCTTTTTATCCTTGATCTTCGGTGAAGGCGACCAAGAAGCAGGAGGAAACTAGAGGCCTCGTATGGTGCTTTCCACGTGACATGGTGGCAGCAGTGATGTCCTGTCTGGCCAGGACGCCGAAAAAGTGCTGTGGTCAAAGGAACCAAAGCCGTTCGAACTGCAAATATAAAACCCACAAAGGCTGGGGTCAGTGACACCAGAACGCTCCTTGGGCTGATATAGTCCACCAGATTTTTTCTTTCTTGTGGCATACCCATTGTGGAGATTCATTCCAAGCTGGCGATCAATGGTTTCAGGCAGATTTTGTTGCAGATGGACCCATAAACCATTAGCGGATTTTTGGGAATTCAAGGCATATGGAATTTGCATCGAGCAACTTGTATGCAGCAGCGGGTCTTGGGTGCCAGCTTGTCCGACCAGGAAGGGTTTTGCTGGCCGCAGCTGGGATAAAGTCTTATTTCGAAATCATTTGGATTTCACGGGATTCCGCAACTACATGGTCTGATTGCGCAACTACTTGGTCGTATTCTGCACCTTATTCTTGTGCAACCATTCTCTTGCAACTGATCGTATTTGGAAACTAGTGTTGTCGCGACTAGGAGGATTCTCCCACTAATCTTGCCCAACTTGCACATGCTATGGCTGGGGTGGGGCGACAACGTTCGTGTCTACTTGAGCATGCCTTCCGGGAATTCAGTTTCAAAATGCGAGTTTCTAAATACAATGTTGACCCTAGCAGCTGGAGGTGATGAAGATGTGCAAGGATCCACGCCTGGCCCAGCAGAAACCCATGAGCGCAGTCAGCAGTCTTTGGCGTTTGACGATGAACTGGATGATTTGCAGTATCTCAAGATGAAGGAGGGACCCTTTTAGTTTGTTTTTTTGTCCTTCTATGAGGGTTGCTTTCATGGCATGAGGGAATATCCACATGGGTGGCCTCTTCTATGAGCATACGGCCGGCAGGCTCAAAAGAAAGTTGAAGGGCTACAAGAGGAAGCACAGGAAACCAATCTGGAACCAAAGGCATCGCCAAAGAAGCGAAGCAAAGGCAAGCGAAGTAGCCTGGAGATGTCGTTTCATGAGTTTTTGCTTGTTTACATATGGAGACTCAAGTCTACCACTCCTTGGGTCGTTCAGCAAGTATGTTGCAGTTTTCTTTCCTCTCGGGGGGCGAACAGGAGTCGTAGATAAGAGATGATAAGAGTTTGTGATACCTTTTTGGCGCTCCGGACGGCTGTTTAGATCTCTTTCTGGTCTGTGTTCTGTGTCTGGCTGGGAGGTCTAGACATGCAAATGGAGTCATGGCATGGGTAGAAAAAGGTTCTAGATTCGAAATCAACTCCTCCAATCATCAACTGCCCCAAGCCTGTGGTGATTGATTTTGTTTTGGCCGACCAGTGGTCCATAAGGTTTGAAAAGAAAAAGCGAAGGCAGGAGTATGATGCCACCTTCATAGTGGCAGGAAGAAGTTGTATCATCCTTTTGGGAGTTTGCACCATGGGCATTCATTGCCCCTGCGGGGGATCCGCAGGTGTAGAGATGGCAGATGAAATCGCTGCTGCCGAATCGGTAGATGCTGCAGCTGCTGCTGATGCGGAAGCTGCGGCAGAAGGACCTGAACCAGGCATCTTGCTTGTGATTTTGGCGAATGGGATTCACTTAGGTAAGGTACGTCGACTAGTGGAAAGGGGGGGCCCGATTCTTGCTTCTCAAGAGACGTTCATGAGGCGTAGTCACATTTAAGGGTGGATTCCTCGCACATTTTAGTTGGTACATCGTGATCTGTCTTCAGCTTTTCTCTTCACTGACCTTGACTTGTGAGGCAATGAAGGCGTGGAAGACTTGGAATCGTCTGGCCGCTTCTTGGATTCAATCTGCTGGAGTAATGTTGGCATTGTTGGGTTGCTTCGGCAGGTGTTGGCTGTCGACTTGGGGTTCTTTACCGGCTGCTTTTTTTCATTTCATCAATTCACTCGACATGCTGATAGAGGCTCGGATTGCAATTTGGGACTAGTGTTCAATTACATCACTACGAACACATCATTTTATGCTTGTATTTCCTCAGGGAGCTAGACAAATTTTGCATTAAGTTGCACGCAGATACTTTGGTTGCTCAGATTGTCATTATAACGGCCAACACCTAGACAGGCTAGACTCATGGGTCTCATGGGCTCATGACCCGAGGCTTGTACATAACTAATCTCCCTTATGGCGCCAGCGAAGATGAGATTCGAGCGCACTTTGAAACCCTTGGAGAGGTTGAGACGGTAGTTGTTTGCAAGGATGGCAGCCGTGGCCGAACAAGGGACTTCTCGACTTGATGGACTTGATGGACTCAATCCTGAATTCTTTAGGGCCAGGGCTAAAAATAGTGGGAAGCCCAGAAAGCCTTGTTAAACTTGTTTCATGACAAAGCTGTTAAAGATGGGGCGGCACAGTCACATCAAAATTCATTTGCAGTTCCAGGACGAGGACAGCTTGAAGTCCCGCGGCTTTGGATACGTAACATACACGCAGCTTGACTGCAATATCTTCTGTCTACCTGCTACATTGACATGCATCACGCATGGCTTTCAACCCAGTGGTTGACTGGTTGAATTGAGCACTTCATTGTGGCTGTGGATGAACAGAACTGTTGGCCTTAGGTTTCCTGAATGCGCTGTGAGATGCTTGGATCACGTTAAGGTAGATGTGTTTGTAGTCACCATTGTGTTGCCAGTTTGCCACATTGACATTCGATCTATGGCAGGCAAGCACTGACATGACAAGACTGTTTGAGAACACTTGGTGGAAATCAAATGAAATCAATCAAGGCGACAATAAGACAGGGTTCAGATTCTGGGGTTCTATGAAGTCAAAACGATGAAGTCAAAACGATGATGAGACACTGAAGCACTATATAACTTCCTCCTGCTTCCGCTTTGACAAAGCTGGTTTGCGGCAAATGCTCGTGACAACCGTCGTATACTTGTATAGCATTGTCTAGCAAGAGATATACGGGTGCTATGGGACTTTCAGCTGCTAAGGAGCGTTAGCAGAGCTGGACCTGAAGTCTTTCCAGGGGCGGTTGCTGCGCCTCTGTGCTGCCAAGCAGAAGCCTGCAGTCGAGCCTTCTGAGCAAAAGGTGCACCTGTACAGATGCGTGCAGAGTGCGGATGTAGGGAGTGACAAGGACCAAAATCTGCCTGACAGTTGTTGGCAAGCAATTGGTCTCAACAAATCTAGTGACTTTAGCTAGGCGAAAGGCGGCACAAGCTCCTACAAGCGCCTTTTGGCTGCAAAATCATACAGATTTGGCCTAGGATCCTGTATGCAGATCCATCCAAACATGACCATTTCTCCCTTGGCAACAGGCAAGCTTGAAGCAACTTGGACGCATTTGTGCGGACACTCCAGAATTTGTTTCTCGACAGGGATGGGCAAGATGATGTGAAAGTACTGTTCGGTGAGGAGAGGAAAAAGAAGGTGGATGCGCACCTGGAACATACCTGGAATTTACTCTACGTCTCTGCCAATGCTGCAGCAGATGCTGCAAGTGCCCAGCTTGGTGTGTCCAAGAGCGAGCTGTTTGGAAAGGATGCCGAGAACGCTGCAGCCACTTGGAGTGGATGGGCATTTGCAGCAGGATACTGCAGGTATGTTCTCCAAAAAGCGGATGCAATGGAACTTGAAGTTGCACTGAGGTGACTGCTGCATTGACGGAAACCTCCATCATCCAGCAAACGTGCCTTGTATTTCCATACGGAGGGAGTTCTCAAAACTTCTGCATAGGGATCTATTTATGCCTCATAGCAGAATTGTTTTCCTGCCAGCTGAGCGAATGCAACATTGGGACACCGATGTGAGGAAGTCGTGGCTACAGCGTGAGGGCATTCGAGTGGATGCCTTTGAACAAAAAGGCACTGCTCTCACCAACAGCAAGGCTGTGCTGCCAGAAGATGCAAAACGCCGGGATGACACTCTAATTGCACCATGGCAAAAACTATGCTAAGCCACTGTTAAGTGACACATAATATGGAAACTATTCTTTTGGATGCTAATGCACTATCAGAATGTGTCAGATGCAAAAACGGTGAGCTCGTCTCTTAGGTAAAGCACCTTCCAGCGTCTGCTACCGCCGCGGAACTGCGCGAGAGGTTTGCACGCTTTGGAGCGCTTGTTCGCTGCACTCTTGCGCCTTCCAACACGGCCGGAGGGGTAGTTTGGGGAGGCAACACAAAGAAGACCGGAACAACTTTTGGAACAACCATGGACAAAGTGACGCTGCCAAATGTCAGCCAACAATCCAGCAACACCATTTTTTCAAAGCTTCACTTAAGCTCCTTCACGCTTGACTTTGAGGATAGCTTTTCAACTGCTAGATGCTAGGAAGCATACTCTAGAAGGCAAGGGGTCTTTGTCCAGCTGCCCCTTCAAGAGCTCGCCTCACGTTGCTGCAGGTTGCGATTGTGCAGTACAGCGACAAAGGCAGCTTGAAGAATCTGAGAGTGAAATCGGATGCGGATGCGGGAGGAAGTGCACGGGGGGACCTAAAATTCATACTGCCAGCTGCTCCTTCTCGGCCAGGGGCGGCCACTAGAGCATTCCAAAAATTGGCTTTCTCTCGGTACCGCTGCTTGGAAGCAAGGAGCAATATTTTATTTAAAACAACAGTTGGCATTGTGCACCCACCCCGCTCCAGTGCCAACACCTGAGTTAGCACGATCAGCATCATCAGACTTACTCTCCACTCCTTATCTCCCAATTCCTCAAACAATGCTCTTTCATCGCACCATCCTCCTTCTCCCTTTACCTTGCCAGCTAGCTTTTGTCCCTTGCCCGAACCTCTCTCCTTGCCAAAAAGTTCTTGAACTTATTTAGTGGATACAGCAACGGATTTTGGTGAGGCCATGTCCCGCTATATTTGGAGTGGGCGCCCGAAGATGTGTATCTTGGCCTGTGCCAGGGTTCAATGTTAGATGGACGTACTTCTGCAACACGGAGTTTAGCCTATGAAAGGGCAACTGCAGAATACTAGGCAGTGCCAGTGTCTTCAGAACTGAAATCCAGAAACAACATCCCAACTAGGAAATACGAAATACTAGGTTTTGAGATGCTTTGAGTAGCTTTCGATCTAAGGTTTACTGAGGGTGGTGTTGTTGCTGCAGACGCAGAAGTCGGAGCAGAGGAGGAGGTTGATGAGGACTGCCACGAAGGGCAAAATGCCAACGGATGCCCTGGGGCCAGGGAAGTTATGCAAGTTATGGACTATGGCCGGCCAGTTATTTGATGGCTGTATGATATGGAGAGTCTAGGTACCAACATGGAGTGTCAGCATTTGTGCTGAAGATCCATCGGGTACATTGTATCTTATTGCACACATCTCGCAGGGAAGCAACTTCTTGAAGCGCGCAAGCTCCTAGCAAATTTGAAGCATGCGAACTTTGAACCCTTTGAATGCTATTGGCACAGGAGTCGCGTGGATATCTTTTCGCTTCTTTACTGAACTTGGTGAGCCACAGTAGGTGCATACAACTGGAAGATCAGCTTTGCCTGTGTACTGTGTTCTTGGCGGAGTCGTGACCCACTGTATTGCAACATGGGTTTGACTTTCTATGCCTGAGGTTAAGAACTTGAATTTCAGCACCACGGATGACTCACTAAAGGCCGCATTCCGGAAGTGTCAAGGCTTCCGCTCTGCAGTTGTGATGCGCAAGAAGTCAGCTGTCAAGAAGGGCGCAAAGAAGGACCGGGCCCCGGGGGCGAAGCACAAACGTCCACAAAAGTGTCCTGGGCACGGAAGTAAAAATTGCATTAGTTGGTTGGAGTCCAAGTAACATTTTCAGATTTTCAGTACGTTCGGATGAGTTGAGTTTACGATAGTGCTTGACAGGTTCGCTTTTAGTTGAAAAATGGTTGGAATGAGACGTCGACAAGTTTTGCAGAAGCCTTTTTGCGAACATGTGTGTCAAGACCTTGGGCTCATGAAGAATTGTCGGCTTTCCATCACCCTTTTGGTTTGTTCAATGGAGCTTTTTCACTTTGACGTCAGGAAGACAAGACTACCCTGTCCATGGGATATGGCTTTTTGGAGTTCGAGAGCGCAGCACAAGCCCAAGATGTCTTGAAGCGAAAGCAAGGAGCTCCTTGGTGACAAGCGCTGTATCGAAATGCGCGGTTGGCAGGTTAAGAATGAGCCACCTTGACTCCCAGTGTGGGCCTTTCTGAATCGAGTTTCTTACCCCCTGCTGGTTGTCCGTGCGAGGGAGGATAGGATCATGATGGATCGTGTGCTAATGTGCTTAGATGCTCGAGGTTCTGGTTGATGGACATGCTGTTCAACTCCAAGTCAGTCAGAGAGGGTCAAAGATGTCTTCGGGCAAAGCAAATGTCAAGAAGGCAAAGGCACAAGGCCTGCAAATTGAGATCACTTCACCAAAGGGGCATGGGCGATATGGGGGTAGATTGTGCACACAGACAGAGCATTCCGTCCCATTCATGTTGGGAGGTCCCTGGTTTTCATGGATGGAAAGTCCCCTTGGGCATGAATTCCCGTGCGCTCTTCTGACGTCCGGCTGCGCAGGCATCAAGTCCTCCAGTGTTTGTGTCCGGAACGTCGCATTTGAAGCGACCAGAACCTCGACACAATGTGCAAAAGTCACGGCAGTCTTACGAAGTCTTAACCGATATTATTCTTTTCAAGTTTCTGTGAGCAGTTTCGCCACCGATTCACCAGGAAAAGAGCTATACCAGCTTTTCGGCGCCTATGGCACTGTTGTTTCTTGTCGTTTGCCCAAGAAGGCGGACTATAGTGGACATCGAGGCTGGAAGGAACGGAGTTGGTCACTGCTGAAAGTGCAGCCCTGCCAAGGGTACATAGTAGGTAGGTTCTCGAATGTTCTTCATGTACTTTTGCTCAGATTCTTGTGGGCTTCCTCGAAGTCGAACTAATTTAATGCCAGTGGTATCGTTGCACACCCTTTGGCAGCACAAGACTGGGGGGCGTTTGGCAGCATGTTGTCTGAAGCCATTCCCAGAACTTGCAGTGCACTCTCTTCTGCTGCAGGTTTCGCCTTCATTGATTTTGCTTCCAGGGCTGAGGCTCAAGCAGCCTTTGAAGCACTGCAGCACAGTCATCTTTACGGCCGGCGCCTAGTGATTGATGCTGGGCAACATTGGCAGCACGTGGTGAGAAAGGGCTGTAGTTTGAAAAACCACTGAAGAAGCGGGGATGGGATAAGTGCCTTGAGATTGAGATGCTATACCTGAACACTCTGGATGACCTAACCACCTAACACCACTTTTCACACACATCCTGTCCACCCTCCATCAAGGAACCTGCAGAGGAGAAGGCTACCGATGTCCAGAATGTGCAGATGGCAGCTGCGAAGAAGCAGCAGTCGCAGGCCACGAATGTGAGCTACGCGAGTACGGCACTTGATATCTTTCATGTACCGGCAGCTATGGCAGCTATGACAGCCATTTCCTTATGAATTTGGAACTGGCCTGATGGCTAGTTGCAGGGGGTCCTGAATGCGCGGATATCGTAGATAGGAGGACGGCTGAGGACGGTGTTTTTTTCTGCACATTTCTGCCCGGAGGCACGAGCCAGCGAGGCAAAGAAACGGCGGAAATCTGGAGCTGCTTGGCCAGAGAGAGAGACGGGTGAGGAGTCCGAACTTGTACAGCTATCTAGATACCCCTAGCATCCCCTTGCTATCTGGGTATCTAGCTGAATCTAGCTATTTGGCAGATTATTTGGCCTGGCTATCTAGCTATCTATCTTGCCATGATAGACTGATAGACTGAGGTTCTCAATGCACCTGGGGAGGCTGCTTCGTTTGAGGAGGCTCTCATGTCGTAAGGTGCAGTTGATGGCACTTGGCACTGCCGCAGTTTCACCCAGTTGCAAGATCTGGGTGTTTTGAGGGGGGGAGTTCGACGGCTGTTTGCCAACGTTAAAACATGTTGAAATAGCATAGTCTTTTTGGGTGGGACCTCCCTGTCTCCTGAAATCACCTGGAAAGGGTGTAAAAGCCATTTCACCAAGACAAAGGTGGCTCTTGGCTCGCTCGATTGTGCAGCTGCTTCTCAAAAGAGCATGTCGTGAGTCCTTGAGGTACTTTCTGCACAGCTTTCATATTTCAGATCATTGCAGAATGGTTGACAGCCGGGTCGTTGCAGGGCATTGCAGCAGTTTGCTCGACCTAGCTCTTATAGGATCAAGCTTGTTGTGCCAAGGTTGTCGGAGCCCATGTAGAAAAACCCTACGCCCAAGCAGCCAAAGACTTGCATCATGGCTTGGTAAGACTAAGTTATCAACGAGACCCTGGAAGTGCGCGGCTAGCTTTCTCCTCCTGCCTAGCAAAAGTAGCAGAACAAGCAAGGGAAGCCGCCGAGCCAAGTCCGCACATGACACGTCCCCAAAGAGACAGGTAGAATGCCTTTATCCATCTTTGTCAAAAGTCTTTGTCAAAAGTCTTTGTCAAAAGTCTTTGTCAATAGATTCTTTATTTGGAAGCCGTTTTGGTGCTGGCCCTGGACGAGCTTGAAGCTCAGCTATTGTTTGAGTCAGATGCTACAAACACTGCCGAAGATCTCGTGCTTTGAGGTCAGCATGTCGGCTCCACCTCCCCCGCCACCGGAGCCAGGGACCAAGTTCAAAGACTAGAAGGAGGCGGAGGTACACCATTTAGATCCCGAGGAATCAAAGAAATTCCGACCATTCCATTTGGTTTTGTCATGTTTTGTCAATGTCCACTTCACACCTGTGATGGCTGTGATGGAGCGGAAATGCAAACCTTGATGGGTCCTGAAATTGGATTGCATTGACAGTCTGTCCATCTTCGACCTCCAGAAGTCTTCATGCGGTTTGATGTTTGTTTGCACCTTTATTTGCGAGGATCATGTCAGGCCTGCATCACTAACTGCCAGTTGATTCAAGCGACGGGCACTGTTCACAATTGGAGTTATACATCACTTTTTGGGAACAGCTTACTCTACCTAGTTTCTAATTTAGGGCCGGCATGCCTTGCCATCACTTGTGCAACTGCTACTGTGACAGCCATTGCGCTTGGACTCCGCCGCAAATTTGGATCAGATCGTGGCCCTTGGCCTCAATCGACGTATTGCCTGGCCGCCCAACTCCAGATGGGGAAGGGTGGCAAAGCCAAGGGCAAGGGAAAAGCCGATGGAAAAGGCGGCAAAGGAAAAGGCATCCCGGCAGATCCTTACAGAAGTTGTATGACCTGGTTGAGGGGAAAAAAAACACGAAAAACACGAGTTGCAGCAGTTGCAGCATGCCGTCAGCATTTGACTCAGCTACAGCTACAGATGTTTTCAGACCATGTTTGTGAGAGATTCACAGTTTCTCCTCGTGCTGAGGTAAAGTGAAAGGAGGTAAAGGGAAGAAGGGTGGAGGCAGGGCGATGACACTCTGCCATTCTGACCAATGGTTACGTTAAGAGTCTCACATTGTGGCGAGGCAGCATGCCACTTCATAGTTGAGGAAGTGCGCATGCCGGTGTGGTCATGTTGTAGAAACCTACAAGCCGCATGACGTTCTTGAATGGCCACCCAGGGATGTAGAAGAGATATCAAGAAAAACTACCCCTGAAAGGTGATTCTCCAATAGGAAGGGTTCAGTTTAAGAATCACTTCTATTTAGACTCTCCGTATAGATTTACATGCAGCATTTGACGACAAATGTTTATGACTAATTAGGTGTAAATCGCCTCCTCAGTTGTGTGAGGTAAAGGCGGCAAAGGCGGCAAGGGCGGAGGAAAGAAGGGAGGAGCGGCAAAGGTCGTGATTGAACCCCACCGTTACCTGACAAGCATCAGTTGGGTGGGGCACCGGGTGGGGCAACTGTGACGCAACTGGCGTAGTCGATTGGCACGATGGTGTGCCACCGCATGCACAGAATTTTGTCAGGAGACAAACAGGAAACATGTAACGGCGCCTCACAGTGCTACATTTTCAGGTTCATTTGATCCAATTACTTCGAAGCCCACCAGCTTTTGCGAAGCGGTTCATCCTTCCAGTTGCTGAAGTCTTGAGGGCACCAGCTGTGAACCGACTTTCTGTTTGGAACCCTGTCCTGTTTGCTCTTCATTGCTTTCTATACTTACTATAGTTATAGCTTGGGGTCCAAGGTCACGAGGGTGCCTTCGTGTCCAAGGGCAAGGCCAGGCTGATGGGCATTCAGTTTCCATCGATGTTCTAAGGGGTCACCGTGATGAAGCAAATAGTTTGTGGGTCCTGCCTTAGGGCCTTCTCGGCCGTGGTTGCCTGCAGAAACAAGTCTAAAAGCTTTGCTTCATTTTGCTTCTGCCCTGACTCATCGCCGCAAGATGTTGGGAAAGACGTTGGGAAAGATGTTGGGAAAGATGTTGCAAGGATGACTCCCTGGTGACGCGGAACCTGGTCCCTGGTGAGTCCGTTTACGGTGAGAAGCGCCTTGTGGCGGAGAGTGCCGACGGAGAAGACAAGTGCCCAGGTTGAATGTCAAGTTAGGAACCCAGCACCTTCACTGGCAGATCCGGAAGAGGATTTTCTTTCTCAGATCCTTTTTTCATCTTTTTTCCCTTGCCTTCTGCATGTGTGGGGGGTAGTTGTTGCATTGAACATGCAGTGTATCAGCTGTATCCAGCATCCCCGATCTCGCTTGTTTTGTGGGCAGCCGTTTCCTCCGCTCCGAGGATTGAGTACCGGGTGTGGAATCCATTCCGCTCGAAGTTGGGCGCTGGCATTGTCGGTGGCATTGGCTCCTGCCCAGTGAAGCCCGGTGCCAAGGTTCTCTATCTTGGTGGTGCCTCGGGCACCACAGTGTCCCACGTGTCTGACATGGTGGGGCCAGAAGGCGCGATGTCCTGTGAATCTTCTGAAATCATGGAACAGTATGTGGGCTTGTCTGAAGATAGGGTATCCCTAAATCCATTGGCGAATTATCAATTATCATGTTTTAATATGTTTTAATATGTGTTTCTGTTAATTTGCATTTTGGTGGTCCCATTTCAAACAAACCCGCGTGAATGATGAAAGATACGTCAGAGATTCAATTTCCAAACATTCTTTCAACTTGGTCCTTGGAAAGCATGCAAAACCAGTTTCAGAACATTTAGTATGAATCTCGGCATTCATCTTTTTTCTTGGCGTGAGGGTTTTTAATTCTGGGCCTGGGAGGCGTGGTCTACGCAGTTGAATTCAGCCACCGCAGTGGCCGCGACCTGACGAACATGGCAAAGCGCCGGCCCAACGTGGTGCCCATTGTGGAGGATGCACGGCAGCCACAGCGCTATCGTCACTTGGAGAAGATGTCTTGGGATACCTTGGGGCTGCACCAGTCAGGGGATGTTCTGCCTGTTGGGATATTCCATGCTGTTAATTGTTGACTCTAATTTAGAATTGACCCATCGGCTCCGTCTTAGCCAACTCTCTGTGCACTTCAAAACCCTGTGGCCCATGGTCATCTTTTGGACAGACGATGCCGTTCGCTGGAGGCATGTTGATTGGCATGGTCGATGTGATTTTCTCCGACGTGGCTCAGCCTGACCAAGCACGTATTGTAACGCACAATGCAGGCTTCTTCCTGAAGAACAATGGCTGGGTTATGACCCTCTGCTGCAAATGGCTGCGGGGTGTGGCAGCTGGATCAGCTGGCGGCTTTGATAGTCAGCAAACTAAGACTGGAGTGTATCTCAGCCTCTCAGCAAGGTACTCCTCACTCCAGCAGTGCAGCCCCCCGGTCTCCTTCGAAGTCTTAGCCATAACCTTGTATGAAGCTTCCTCAGACTCACCATATGACTCATACGTGTAACTACCGTATAACTCATGCGACAGCTCATTTTTTTGCAGCGGCCACTGAGGATTTCTATCAAGGCCAACTGCGTGGACTCGACTGCAGCACCTGAGGCCGTTTTTGCATCGGAGATTGACAAGCTGCGGAAGGATGGAGTGAAGCCCAAGGAGCGAGGGAACCGGAAGAGAAACAACAGTGATAAGATGCGATAAGATGCGATAAGCTGCGATAGCAAGCAGAAATCAGGAACAAAATCATGTATGTTTCAAGCAAGCACAAAGGTCACCGAGCAGTGGTCTAATTCAAGGAAAGAAAAGGAGTTCACTTTGAAGCTGTACTTCCGCCAGGGGTTTGCCCCATATTGAGGGCATGCAGCGAGGAACGCAACAACTGCATGAATCACACATGGGCTGGAAACCTCCCAGTTTCCAGCCAAATTGGCTACAGGAGCAGTTGACACTCGAACCTTATCATCGCGATCATGCGCTGGTGGTTGGTATCTACAGAGCCAGCAAGAAGAAAAAAGAGGAGTGAGAAGCGTAGGAAGAAAGAAAACTCTCCACTTGCCCGACTTGACAGCCGTAAAGTGTCAATTGTTGATTTGTCAAACACTTTGGTTCAACTCCGCAAGATACTTTCGCCACAGTCATTTAATTTATCGGCCTTGTATGTGGGCAAGTGCTTGGGCATCTTAGTGGCGGTGACTTCGCCACATTCTTCACAGTCTCATTGCTTTGGCGCCGTGGACTGACGGATCGTGATTGACCAGACAGCAAAAGAACCCCCGCTGTTTGCGGCCCGGATAGCCTGCGGCAAGTGACTCACTTCTTCAGACATGACACTCCTGTCACAGCAGGGTGCAGCAGGCAGTGAATTTCAAGAGCATCGGATGTTGTTTGCAAGCTATCTGATGCCATCGATGTTGAAAGATTTGAAGAGCCCCGCAATCACCGCAATCCCATCAGCTGCGCAGCTGAGGTTTCCCGGGTCGGCTCCATCGATGCCGCCACCACCGCCATCCATGCCACCACCCATAGCAGCCTCTGCGCCATCGATGCCAGCCACGACCATGCCGGTCCAGCCAATGAGCATGCAGGTCCATGGAGGGAAGGGATGTACTTGGATGGCATGCTTACAAACCAGAACAGAAAGGAGAGAGAGAGAGATACTCACAGGATCTCACAGGTGTTCATGGGCACTCGTAGGATCATCTTTTCGAGAGCTAGCTCTCTCCTCGGCAACTCGCCTTTTGCACGGTCTGCAGGCGCACATTCAGGCGCAGATCCAATTCCAGGCTGGTGGCTGGTGGGAGTGAAACGGGACCAGAGTAGCAGTAGCTTGCTAAACAAAATGTCTCCCACCGCGACACACGGGTGCCATGGTGCTAATGGTTGGATGGACTCTTCAAAGACCACCCAGCAATCTGCCCAGCCAAAAGCATCCGCAGCACTATGGTTCCTGTCAGGTTTGAAATGAACGACAAACATTACAAATCAAGCGAGCAAAGCACCTCCAGCCAAAGTCATGTAGCAACTGGCATGCCCCCATCCTATCCAGCAAGGTCAGACACTTTGACAGTTGAACAGAGCTTGCAAACTGCTCCGCATGCTTGCGGCTCCAACCTCAACTATGTCCAGCTCCGCTGAAACCTGATGAGCAGAAGGAATGGAGGGGTCAACCGAAGACCTCCCAGACACCCAGACCTCTGTGGCATCCACCTTGGAGGATAGCGTGAGCTCGGCCAGATGGGCCGAGGACTCTACAGCAGATGCGGGAAATCAGGCAGATGCTGAAGATGCTGAAGGTGCAGATGATGCAGATGATCCAAACGATATGGAGGCCTCAGTAGCAGATGAGACGGATCTACAAGTGTTTGCTGAGGATGGTGACAGCCAATCGAGAAATGTTCCTCGCGGGGAGCTTGAGGTTGTGGATGTCAGTTTAAGTGGCAGGGCCCAGCGTAGGCTTGCACGCCATGCGCGGAGGGCCAGGATACCATTGGTGTCTCGAGCCCTGGTGGTGGAGGAAAGGGCTCTGGCAAAAACATGCGCACTTGCCACAAGCATCTCTGCAAACTTACAGGTCTAGGATTCTAGGACTTTCCCAGCTTTAATTTGCTCATAGTTATGCTCATTATATACTGTACTGTTTCAGTTGACCCCAGCTCGTGGCACACGAGAACTCAACATGCTGCTGGCCAGGAATTTGTGGATGTCGAGGAAGTCGCTAGTGAAGTGCATGATGCTGAGCGAGACCGCCTGCTGCGCATGGATGTTTCCAGTGATGAGGGAGATGTGGTGCCCACTTCCCGTGCCAGCGCTCGTGGGACCCGTGCCACCCGCAGCACTCAGCCAAGAGTGCAGAGTGCTGCGTTGAGCGTCAACACAGGACGCATGGTGCGTTTGCGGCGGCCAGCACGGAGCGCGACTTCCAGATCTTCCAGGGCTCAGCGTACGCAGCGTGAGGCATCTCCACCAACAGCACCTGCAGAGCGGGTGGGAAATTTCAGCTGGAGTGCTGTGGACGCTGCTGGCTTTGAAGCTCAGCCCTCTTCATCTTCAAGGCCCGACCATTTGAATGGAGAGAGCTTGCCAGGGATGCTGGATGTTCCTCTGAGCCCAGATCGCGAGAGCCCATTGCCAGATAGAGAAAATACGCTTCCAGAGTCGTGGTTTCTTGACCCAGAGGATGATGCTGTGGCTGCCCCTCACTTCACTGAACCTGGAGGGATGGCTGGATTTTCATGTATCTATGTGGAGCCAGTTCGGCCAGGCATGGAGCCCAGAAATTGTGGCCAATGCCATTGTCCTTTTGGACTGGGAGAGTTGCGGTTGGGCTACACACCGTGTGGAGTTGCAGCAGACGGCCGACAGTTTTTGCCCGTTTGGGTTCATGCCTTCGTTTGCACTCGCCGCGCTCGTTTGGCCATCCGTTTCGATGGGGAAGCCGTGAGCTTCAGCCCTGCCGTACCCTTGGTGGACCGGAATCGACTGGTAGACGAGCTCAGACAGCTCCATCAGTCACTGACCAGTGGAAGCAGGCAACGAACTCAGCCCAGGCAGCTGTGCATCCGACCCTGGCGATACATCCCTTCCGTTTTGCAACGATGGCCAGTGATGCACTTGAATGAAGCAGCCCCTTCTTCAGAAGCATCCAGAAGCCAGAATTCCAGGCCGGACTGTCACAAAAAAATCCAAATCTCAGCTCTCCAGGCACCTTTCGCCTGCTAAATCCATCGAAATCCGATATATTTTTTGTAGGAAATACTATTATTATTTCAATCTATTTCATCTTAATTCCTTAACACGGGTAGGAACCTGAAGAACTGCACTGAAACTCCGTGAAACTTTGGCAAGGCCAGGATGGCGCCTGCCTTCCCCACCTCGGCGGGCCGCATCACATGAAGGCCCACATGGACCATTTTGATTCAGTTGGACAGCAACATCTCAAGATATCGAGTCATTGAAGGAACAGATAGCCTGAGGTGAAACGTGAAAACATCACATCAAATGTATTCAAATGTGTCCATAAGTCCATGAGTATGCTGTATGCCTATAGACGGAACGAAAAACTGTTGCTGCAGCTGCTTTTCAACGTTCTGGTGCCAAACAAATCTGGTAGTGGCGTAGCATGGAGCTGCGAGGTGACCCAATCGCGGACCTTTTGGATACCGATGTGGAGAGATTGGAGAGTGACCTTGGAGCCCGACATGTGCAAGAAGTACTGGCTCAGCTGGTGTCGGGGAGCCTGCCCCAGCTCAGTGGCGAGACCGACTTCGACACGTTGCCATCTGTACCGGCACTTTGCCTTAAACACATTTAAAAGCCTTCACGGTCGCACGGTCTTGTTTGGTCTTGTGTCTGTTATGTTCCCTTTGGTGAGGAAAGGTGTAGCGGATGTTTGTTAAAGATTCAGAAAATGACCGAAAATGACATACATCATACAGTAAGACGTTGATATTGGTTGCCCGTTATGATTCTTTCCCCAGTAGAGTAAGAGGACCAAAGGGCTGCTTCAAGAATCTTTGCATCAGGAGCCTGCCATAGTTGTACAGTAACCAACATACTTATCATTTTCATTTACATCGTTTCATCTAGTCCATATCTATATCTATGTCTATATCATATATCTATATGTATATAAATATATAGATCTCTATCACTCTCTCTCTCCTTCTCTCTCTCTCTATACACATACACTAGATGGTTCAAAAAGCTCTGAGCGCGAGCAATTCGAAAATCCTGACCTCAGCATTCAAAGGGATTAGTACAAAGGCAATCCCTTCCAATCGTCGCAACTGTTTTGAGGTGCCAGTGCCTCCTATGATTCCAAATTTCTTGGCTTTCCAGAACCGCCCAGAACCCCCAGAAGCTCCTGCTGCATCTGCTGCTGCACGGCTGTTGGCGGAAGTTCCTGTTTTCAAAGCTGAGAAGAAATCAGAGGCGGGGACCGTGGGGAGAGAGTTGCTCCATCTTTCACCTTCCATTCTTGGTGTCAAATTCTCAACTCTTTGCAAGTGCCATGGGGCACTTGGAAGGAGCCGTGCGTGGTCTGCAGAGAAGATATTCGTGTGGGCCAGATGTGCCGTCGCTTGCCTTGCCTGCATCTTTTTCACCGCGAATGCATCGACCAGTGGATTGCTGTCAAGGCAGGTTCATTGAGTGCTGTCAGCGATGGGAATTGAGAAGCGCCAAGACTTTCCAAAAAAGCATGTCCACAACTACTGGAAGGGTCACATCCACATAAGCCACATATCCGCCATATCCTCGGGGTGGGACTCCTGGGGGGGAGGCCACTTGCCCGTTGGACAATTTGAAGCTGGAAGAGATGCTTTCCCAGCAGCATTCCCTGGAAGTGGGGGAGGAGCCAGCGCCCAGGCAAGCCCGAACCTGTGGCCAAATTGCTGGTTACTGGGAGATTGCTTCCATTGAGATTGGGTAGGACATCAGTAGACAAGCCAAACAATTCTTTGGCGACTGAACGGGGAAGGGGAATGATTGCCTGCAGCCACTCTTTGCTAAGTTCGTACCACATGTTGAGATGTTGAGATGGCGTCAGCCAATGCCAGGCGGAGGTCGAGATCCCGGTCACCATTGCCCCGCACCTGGTCGGAGCCGGAGCCGCGCAGCCGGAGCTCCTGGGATGTTCGGTTCCGGCGCAGCCGCTGGGATCCGGAGCCCAACTGGCGCTTCCGACGAAGGCCCTGGGATCGCTACTGGGAGGGCCATGGCACGGCGACCGGAGCTCCAACCCCTGGAG